>VWYN01011615.1:0-32700 GCA_013400075.1 Hippolais icterina
AATATCTGTAGTTCTCACCCCTAAACACAAGTACTTTACAGCAGCATGCCAGGGAGAGTGCGGCTGACTGGGCTGGGACAAGCTGGGGATGGACATAAATTAATTACTGCAGTCAGATGCGCCGTGGCTGGGGAGGTTTGGAGTTGATCCACACTGGAAATAGAAACATCTCTCACGCCTCGAAATCTCCGCTTCCTGTTGGATCTTCTGTTTGGAGTGTTGTTGGCGCCTGTTGTGTCTCTGGGATGCTGGTTCGGCACGGACACAGGGAGCAGCTGGGAACCAGAACCTGCTTGGACTGGGACCAGGAGAGCACCTGCAGTACCAATGGGGTCTGCACAAACCATCACTGGGGCTGATGCTACCCAAAACACCCTCAAAATCAGGGATGCCTCACCACGGGCCGGAAGCACATCCAGCCTCTGCCTTCTCCTGCTTTGAAATATCAGCTGGAGCCTGACCTCACAGTGGGTGAGAATAAGCTCAATTCCAAGGAACTCAGTAAAATGCCCCACAAGGACACCAGTGGGGTTGGGGGGACAAGGTTATAAATAACATTCTGTGCAATATAGTCATGTCCTTGTCCTGATCCCACTGAACATTGGATGGATATTTGCTGGTTCCAGACAAACCTTGTGTAAAAGCAGCAGCTGTGCATGGGAATATCCATGCTCCATGAGGCATTGTGAGGCTATTCCAGCCTTAGCATGGAATTCTGGGCTATAGGTACAATTCCTTTTGCCTTACCATATTGACAGTGAACCTTTTTTGGTCCTGTTCTCTCCTAGTTCATTTTGGAGTATCCATTTGTGCCTGTTTAGATTCCATGACTCCACCCATGGTGTGGAGATCTGGGGTGATGCTTCTCTACTTCCAGAGGGTTCCGTAAGGACCCAAAGCAGATCCCACCTGTCCAGTCTGAGGGAAAACACCCACACCAGCCAGGAGTTCTGATTGCTTTTCCTACCAGCTCCTGAGCAGTGTCAGGGCCACCATGCAGGAGTTAAAACCCCAATAAACCCCAAATCCTACAGAGTGAAAAATCTAAAGGGTGAAATGCATTGTTGTCATAAAAAGCTGTAAAACCTGTTAAGAATTCTATGAAAACAATGTAATGGATTACCAGGAACCTCATTAATGCTCTTGGTTCCATGTTTATGTATTTTTATTCCCTCACTTGGCAGCCTGTAGAACTTACCCTGGGATTTAGAGGTCAAGCAGGGTTGGTTTTGGACTGACCTTCACCTCTGGCCCCAGTCTGTGCCAACACAGCTTAGGCCAGTGTGGTTAAACCCTGTTTGAGCACATGTACAGGACAGACCCTGGTGTGGGGAGCTGTGACATCCAGAGATTGCTGGACTGAGCACAAGAGAAAAACTGGACTCTGTGTGACCTCTCTGCCAGCACAGTGCTCTCCAGGGAGGAATGTTCCCCCCACTGCAGAAGGCACAGATCAGGACTGGCCCCTACAGATGGCCTGACGTTTCCCCCCCCAAATATTCCCTGTACTTAACAAAGCATCTCAAGTTTTACCCCAAAATTGTCCTGACATGTTCACCACTGACAACCTCCTTTTTACCTCATAATGTTAATTCAGTCCATTACAAATTACCTCAAATTCTACCAAAAAATGTTGATCATGTCCCCTATGGATGACACAGATATTACCACCCAACCCTCTCACTATTTACCTCTATCTTATCCCTAAAATATTCATTCTGTCCCTTACAGATTACTTCAGGTTATTCACCCAAATATTCCTTGTTCCTTACAGATTATCTCAAATTTTAAACCAAAACTTCACTTTACCAGTACACTACTGATTACCTCAGTTTGTCTCAAAATTTTCTTTCTTTACAGACTCAGCACCCAAGATTTTTCCTACCTGTTACTATTAATTACCTCATTTGACTTCACAATACTCATTCTCTCCCCTACATAACCTCAAGTTTTAATCCCAAAATTTTCCATGCCTAACTGCTAATGACCATCTCATTTTTGCCTCAGGATTTTCAGTCTCTCCTCTACAGGTTAACTCACATTTGAACTCAAAAACATTCATTTTATCCCTATAGATTACTTCTATTTTCCCACCAAACACCCCACCAATTACCTCTATCCTATCCCAAATATTCATTCTATCCACTACAGCTTATCTCAGGATTTTCCCCTGAAATTTTCCCTACTTGTCCACTACTGATTTACCTCAGTTTTACTTCAAAATATTTATTCTCTACCCTGGAGACTATCTCAAGTTTTAGCTACCAATATATCGCTACCTTTGCAGTATTTATTACCTCATTTTACCTCAAGATGCTAATTCTCTCCCCTAGAGATTACCCAAGTTTTACACCCAAAGTATTCCCTCTTTGTCCACTTCTGATTAGCTCATTTCCCCCTCAAAATCTCCATTCTCTGCCAATAGAGAGTACCTCAATTTTACTCCCAAATTATTCCCTGCATGCCACTTCTGATTACATCACATTGCCCTCAAAATACTCATTCTCTTTCCCAGAAAGTACCTCAAGCTCCTCCTCCATCAATTTCCCTTCATTACTCATTATCTCCTTTTTTACAATAAATTGATCATTCTCTACCCTCAAGATTACCTCATGTTTTACCCCCCAAATTTCCTTTCCTGTACAATATTGATTGCCTCATTTCTGCCCTAAAATGTGCGTTCTCTCTCCTCAGCGAGTCTCTCAAAATGTCACCTCGCTCCCCTTCACATCCGCTCACATTTCCCTACAAAAACACATGTTGGGTCCCCACTAAATAACACCAGGTTTTCAGCCAAAGGTGTCACCTCTGTCCCCTCTAGGCTATGCCAGGCTTTCCCAGCTTAGAGCTGCAAGGAATTCAGGTGGGTGAAATGGCACCAGGGAGTACCTGTAAACAGAGATTTTACCTAGGGTTTAACCTCCAAGGTATTCATTGTACATTACTAGAGAGCAACCCCCAAAACTCCCCTACCTGGACACTACTGATTACCTGAGCTGACCTCAGAATGTTCATTCTCTCCCCTAGATGTTACTTCAGATTTTACTGACAATGATTTTCCTCAAAAATGCCGTCTTGCTCTTCTCTACCTGGAGATCTCTAGCTTCCCCCCACAAACATTCCCTACTTTTTGATTACTGACTCCCTCAATTTACCTTTTAGTGTACATTTGCTCTGCTACAAATTACCCAGATTTTACTCCAAGAACTTTCCTTGCCTTTCACCCACCTGGATCAGTCTTAAACACAGACCTTATACTGATCTTCAGCATGGTCCCTGCCCAGAGCTGAGGGTAACCTGACCTAATAGTAATAAATAACCTTTTCTGAGAGCTGTCAACACCCCAGTCCTTTAGGCTTTGCAAGTTTTTTAAGTGAAGTATTCTAAATCTAAATTTCTATCAACTTTTGCTAGAAAGATACTTGACAGTAAGTCATACAGCAGAATTAAAAGATTACACAAGGAACAAGAATATCTTTCATGAATAAGAGAAGTTCCTCCTTTTCCTCATCTTTCTGGGGCTGTAGGACTGAATCTTTGCAACCAAGACATAACAACCAAGAGATGTTATTAATACTTAAACCGCTCAAATATTGCAATTTCTCAAAGAACTCCGCCAGCTCTGAGCTACTCCCATATGCCTGGAGTGGTTTGGGGAGCAGCAAGAAAACGTCCCACTTTTGTTTGGAAAAATATAAGACAATAAAATGTAATTTCACTTCATCCTCCTACCCACAAACAAAGCATGTAGCACAACACAGACTATTCATGGAGGGGCTGATTCAGCTGGGGGAAAAAAAAATAAAAAAACCAAATAAAACCACCCTACATTTCAAGGTAAAGACGTGTTGTTTCCTTAAAAGGAGCACACAAAACTAATTTAAACCAGAAAGGAAATTACAAACCAGAAAAAAGTCAAAAGAAATGCTCTCCACTGACACACTCTCTGGCTGATAATTCCAAAGAATATTCCCCATGGATCAAAAGTAATTGCTAATAATTTTTCCTATGTAAAAATTTACTGGCATGAGCCTCTCAGAAACTCTGTCCTCAAAGGGAAACACAACCTGATGTGACACAGCTCTGGCACCACACACCCTCCTGGTTCTGGTGTCCTTGGAATCCACAAGTCAATATAATCCCTTGGACCTTACATCCCTGAACACAAGGATAAATGGAGTTTTACCCAGATCCCAGTAAGCAGTAGAGCTGTGCTTACATTTCCTAGTGAGTCAGGAAAGCTAGGAAACAGACAGGAAAAGGGAAATCTGTCCCTCTGACCTACCCCACAGCATATGCAGGACCAGGTGTCCTCCAGTGCAGGCCATCAGGGCTGGAGGCTCTTGTGTTTGGCTGCTCAAACACAACCAAAACCAAAAGTTTTGGCATAGCTGGGTCGAATTAAATGATTTTTCCTGTCCTGAAAGAGTGAAGAAAAGGAAAATTAAGTCCACTGTGCAAGCCAAAAGCTCCTGGCTCTCAGATATTTGTTCTCATTGCCTATTATAGAGCTTCTCATTTTAAAAAGGACAGGTGACAGCCATATTAAATATATAAGTGCCCTTCTTCAGGATTTTTATTCAAACCACTTTCAGACATAAAAAGGATACTAATTTTTCTTATTGTGTTATTTGCCTAATTTGAACAAAAAGTCATCATCCCAGAACCCACTTGTGAGTTATCCTTTTGCACTAGATTTTAGATAAGCGATATCCAGGATACCGGAATCCTTTTGTCCTTTGTTCATAAAGCTCAGCACATCCTCTCCTGAGAGCAGCAGAGAAGTGCTCCAGGATAAGAAGTCATTTGGTCACAGTCTGTGATCCATCAGTTCAAGGAGGGAATGAGTTTGGAGTAACTGACCAGTGTGTTTATTACACTAAACAGTGAAATGGAGTTTATTGAGCTGAAGAAACAAAGCTCCAGTGCAAAGAGCTGCATACAGGACCACCAAAACAGCACCTGGCTTGGGGCAATACGATCTTACCAAGTCACAACATGTCCTTGCTCCACCAGCAAGTCACTGCAGACAAATCCTCCACAGCCACAGTGGGGGTTTTGGCCTCTTCCTCCAGCAGAAGGGACGGAACAGCGAGGAACAAGCCCTGAACAGACAGTACAGGACAAACACTGCAGAGAAAAAACGCCAAGAAGCAAGCCCTGTGCTCGGCAGGGGCCTGGGGCATTCAATTCCATGCTACTGGCTTCCTTTTCCTTCTTTTGCAGTAATTGTTCTGGTGCCCTAAAAGCCATCTTCCTGCTTGCCACTCCCTCCACATTTTCTTCTTCAATGGGGATGTAGTTGCAGCTCACCAAAGGCAAGAAAACTGCCCTTCAATGCCAGATAAATCCTACCTGGAAAGACCAGGACATCAGGAGCAGCAGGAATTCCTTACTGTTTCTGCTCACAGGTATTTTTACTGTGCTTTGTTTCACAGGGGCTTTTCTGTCAAGCTCATTTCAATCTTATTTTATCTTGAGAAATAATTTTGAAAGTCAGGTTTGTGGAGAACTGGTTCATCTTTGTATTATTCCTAATTTGGAGTTTTTAGTGCCACGATTTTTAGGGCTCAAGGAACTTTCCAGACTGACCCAAATCTTCACATCCAACTTCCTCTGTTCAGTGCACGTTGTACCAGTTCACTACCCCTTCAGAACAAGCTGATCTACTTGAGCCCCACCGCCTCTTTTGCCATGTCAGCACAGGGAATGGAAAGGGTCACAGGGCTCTTTCTGAAGCCACAACACCAGACTGGATTTCCAGTGAAGCATTTTGCACAACTGAGACCCTGTCAGCGCTTTGCTGCTGTCAGCCAGTGCCTCAAACCTGATAACCTGCCAGGGGGGAATGTCTGTGCTGCATCATTCCAAACCTTCTGCAAACCCTTTGCTGCTCACACCAGCTCATACAGGACCAGAACTGTCACTGCAGGCAGAAATGCACCTTGAAGGAACACCACAAGCCATCTATGAGGTACCACTGGAATTCCATCTACTGTACAAGCTGTGAGAAGCAGGGAATCAAGCCATGTCATTACAGGCGAGTTAGGGGCACCTGTTCAGCCAACAGCAGCTCCAAAAACAGCACTGAATCAAAACCTCACCAAAAATGCATTAAAGCAAATGCCAACACCCTTACAAGCACTTCAGTTTTCAAGTAAAGCCAAAAGGGTTTTTCATACACTTGGGGAAGAAGTCCATCCCATTTTTTTAAACAGATTTCTGGGAGTTGTTTCAACACACTTGAACCCAGGTTCCGCTCCCTGTGGTGCTAAAGAACAGCTTGAATATCATCAGGGATGCAGCCCTAGTTCATGAAGCTACTGCTGCAAGCAGAAATCAATAGTTGGAGGAATTAAGGAAGAAAAAACCTGTGCACTTCGCAGTCCTTGCCCAACACACTCCAGTTCTCTACTGAGAGCGTAAGTACTGTTCCTATTGAGAAACTCAATGATTTCACAAAGTTATGTTTTATAGAAAAGCTTTGCAATTGCCTCTCCCAACATCAACAGCAACCCTCAGCACTTCACCAGCCCCAAGGGAAACACCAGCAGGGATTTCTGCTTGTCTGTTTGAAGGTCCCTCCTGAGCGTCCAGTTTTTCTGGCTAAAGCCCCCTCAGCACCCTCTCTCTGGGCTTGTCTTCCACATCCTTCCCCAGCTCCCTTGTCCTTCTCTTACTCCAGCCCCTCAATGTCTTTCACCTTTCCAGGCAGCAAGCAGTGCTCTCTCTACAAAACAGAGCTTTTAGTTCTTTATATCTCTGATGTGGAAAAGTAGCAAATAGGCCTTTGCTCTTGCTGCTGCAGACATGGAAAACTCCAACTGTATCAGAATCTCATCCAGTGCTGGAAAAGGCAGGAAAGTGTCTGCAGCAGTATCCTTGCTTGCTAAGGAAAGAGAAAACGAACACAGTTTCTGCACAGAGCAAGCCAAGAAAGCACAAGCGCACAAGCCGAAAGCGAAGTCTCTCACCTCCTCCAGTGTCTAAAGCACTGGCTTGCACCAAGGAGATGACTGGCAAGGAAACAGCTGAGCACTAAGGCCTAAAAGACACGAAATGTTCAAAATACATCAATTCAACACTAAAAAGATCGGTAAATAAACCGATTCAGAATATAGACGGGGAAAATTTTTGGAGCAAATTTGAGGTAGTCTATAGTGCAGAAAATGAATGTTTTGAGGTTAAATGAGGTAATCAGTAGTGGTAAAGCTTTGAGGATAAAATTTAGGTCGTCTGTAGGGAAGAGAATGATCGTTTTGAGATAAACTGAGACAGCCAGTAGTGAACAGTTGGGAATGTCATGACGTGGAAGTCACTCCCATTTACCTGGAGGAGGACTGCCCCGGCGAGTGACTTTACCTGGGGTTTGGCTACCGTAGGGTCTCACAGAATAAGCCATAGTGCTCTGTGATCCTGTTCTGGTCCTTGCACAAATGTCATTCCTCACCAACTCCAGGAGCTACCAATGTCGCTCTTGTACCTGCTGAGGTTTGTCCGATCCAATAGGCTCACAAGTGTTTTCCCTCCTGCTCATATTGTTATAAATAGATGTGATTCGTGCTAACTAAATTGTAATTATATTAATATTTTAGAAAATAATTGTTATAAAGTTTAAAAAAAAAGAAAAGTATAAGTTACAGAAAATATGTCCCCCTTTTGCAGATGTTTCATAGGAAAATGGGATACAGGATATAGTACTGAGATAAGTAATCCTCTAAAATTAGAGGATTGGCCTTGAAATGGACAAATTTGGGATTACTCCAGGTATGGAACCTAGGTTGTGCTTTTAATAGGGCTTGGGTTTGGAGTTATATAACGCAATGCTTGGTACACACGCACAATTAGTGGGGCTATTCAAAGGACAGTGATGAAGACTTGAGGCCTTCATCCCAATGATCACTGAAAGAAGGCAGAAGACCCCCTAGCAACAAGTGAAGTATGAGCCATGAAGAATAGTGACGTAGATTTCCAGAATTGAAAATAGGAGGAAATTTACTGGAAATATTGATGAATATATATAAGCATACCATGTATAAGTTCTGTTTGAAGTAGCCCTGCTTTGTATGTGAGGTAGGGTGAGAAACCCATCCCATACCCCGGTCGGTTTTGCTTATGCTTTATCTGAACCTCAATTATGCTCAATTAATTATCTCAATT
Source organism: Hippolais icterina (assembly GCA_013400075.1). Taxonomy (NCBI): domain Eukaryota; kingdom Metazoa; phylum Chordata; class Aves; order Passeriformes; family Sylviidae; genus Hippolais; species Hippolais icterina. Next base: position 8,161 of record VWYN01011615.1, read on the forward strand.
AAAATTTTATTTTATCTCTATTAAAATTGTTGCTAAAATTTAATTTTGTGGTTTGCGGAATTGGGCATTCCAGATCTCCATTTATAACAATATGGAAATTTCAGTCTTCCTGGGCAATTTATATCCCTCACAACATCAAATTGAATTCCCCAAAAAACATAACCACAAACCCCATTTCTTATCCTATATTTCTCAAATTTCCGCTTCTATTTGCTTCTCTAGCTGCAATAATAATGGATATGACAGAAATAACAACAATAAAGGGGAATAAATGGAATGTGAACGAAAATGTTTAATTTTGTCATTTGAGCAAGACCCAGCTGGCATTCACAGGGTCGCGGAAGGAGCACAACCACAAGAAAATCCAGAGACTGGTGGTTTCCAGACTGTGTCTGCAATATTTCAGTCCGTGAGGTTTGCAGGATAAGGGATTACTCACAGGCTGAAGTGTGACCACAAATAGGGTCCAAGCAACCCTGTTTCAGCTGCTCTGAGAGATTCACAGAGTCACAACATGTTTCACTTGATCCCATTGTTGCAGGGCTCTTTGAGATCTTCCATGACCAAATGCTGCTGGTTATCCACCCAATTTCCTTTCTGAACTGGCTTCCTCTCCTCCGCAGCTGTTTGAGGAGCTTGATCCTGGGGCGCCGGGCAGCGGGCAGCGGGCAGGATGGCATTGCTTGGGCCTGGCTGGGAACAGGCTGCCCTGGAGCAGAGCTGGAGCTTGAAGACGGCCTGGAAGCCACGCCGGAAGTTTTTGTTGCAGAAGCCGTAGATGATGGGGTTGATGCTGCTGTTGAAGAAAGCCAGCCAGTGAGCAAAGGGATAAATGTAGATGTTGATGAGCTGCAGCTGGAGGTCAGAAAGGCTGGCGTAGTCTAAGAGCAGCATCACAGTCCACAGGGGAAGCCAGGACAGCGTGAAAAGCAAAGTCACAACAACGAGCATTTTGATGGCTTTTTGTTTCCTCTTCTATACGCTGTGCCTCTGTTCCTGGCTGTACTTCCCTGTGCCAGTCATGGCCGTGTGGTAGAGAGAAATGCTGGTCCTGGAGTACATGACAACCATGAGCGACACGGGAGCCAGGTAGATGTCGGCAAAGAGAACCGTTGTGTAGATCTTCGTCATTCCTGGGTCGGGCCTCTCCTCCTGGCACCAAAAAAACCGGCGGGTGGCGTTGCCAGAGCCGAGGAGCACCCAGAAATGCTTCCTCCTGCACCTGCAGCAGGATGGCTGAGGGACACATGATGGCCATGGCCAGGATCCAGATGGCCGCGATGATGGCCACAGCAGAGGGAATGCTCAGCTTCTGCTTGAATGGATGCACAATGCTCCGGAACCTGTGGCAAGGGCGCCGGAGACGCCGTTAAAGGAATGCTTCGTTACCCAGGCAAGGATGCACACACATTTTAAATTGCCTGTTTTTCAAAGAGTAGAGATGGAATCATCTCTTCCTCCTCCCTATCAGCTGCTGCCTGTGCTGCTCCACTTAACCAAGGCAGATGTTAACACCTCTGCTATGCAGCTTCATGGCTGAGGAACAAACCAATTCCAGGCAGGCTAGAATAGCCCAGTTCCACCATCTTTAAGAGATACCAGTGGAGGAGCAAACTGCTCTTTAGACCTGGCCACATTTTATTTTGCTCAACAGCCTTAGGAGCAAAATGTGTCTTGTTTATTGTGGTGTTGGGAGGGTTAATGAATGGGCTCAGTCTGGTCAGGGCACCAGCGGAGATCAGAGTGATGGTTACAGACTCTGCAGCATCTTACCTGTCCACGGCAATAGCAACCAGAGTGAAGACAGTGGCAGAAACAGAGATTCCTTGGTCCATCCAGCTCATCTTGCACACCAGGCTCCCAAAGGGCCATCCTGGAAGGAAACAGGCAGTTGGAATTGCTGCCATTCCACTGCAGGACTCTGCTTAAAATCATTTGCTCTCATCTTCCATTTCCTGAGTAAGAATTATAAGGTGGTTGGGATTGGAAGGGAAATCCTAAAGATCACGGAGTTCCAACCATGGCCAGGAACATCATGCCGTGGGCAGGGACAGTTTCCACTCCACCTCGCCTCTGATGACAGTGGATCAGAATGCCCACAGAACCCCTCTGACACGTGCCCACCTGCAATGATATTTTCCAGGAGGGTGGTGGGCATGCAGAATACCCCCACCAGCAGGTCACTGATGGCCAGGTTCAGGATGAACAAGTTGGTAACCGTGCGCATGTGCTTGCTTCACAGGATGATGAAACAAACCCCCCCGTTGCCCACAATGCAGACGAGGAAGATGAGGAGGTAGGAGGCGATGAAGGCAGCAGCCACCGAAGGCTGGTGGAGGTAGAAGTCCACGTAGGAGACATTTCCTTCCAAGTAAAGGTACTTGTATATCCTGTTATAATTCAGTGCCTGAGGCCAATCCAACGAAGAGTTTGAGTCCATTTTCTTCCTTGTGTTCTAATGTGCCCTAAAAAGTATTTGTAAATAGGTCATTTTAGTCTGATTGCAATTGATCTGAAGGAATGTGATAATATTATTATTATATTAGCATTGTTACCTGCTTGGGGTAAAATGTGTGCTGAAATAAGTGTAAAGTTCGTGTGCACCCTGGCAGCGGTGAGGTGGCTGAGCAACAATCACAAAAAAGTCACTCATTTCATCACTGAAAAACAGGGATTAAAGCTTTCTGAAATTGCACAAACCTTCTGCCTTCATGTATCCAAATCCAGTCCCATTTCATGGACATGAGATGTCTTTGTGTACAGTTGGTTGATTTAATTCCCTGCTCACAAGCCACATAACTCCGAGTCTGCAATCAAGAAGGACCACACCATGTTTGAAACATGCTGAGCTACAAGAGAGCTGGGTTAATTTCCACGCAGGTAGCTTGACTTGGAGGCAACACCCCAGATTTTTTTCCACATATATTTTGTCTCCCAGATGATGATGTCTAAAGAAGCAGGGGAACAATTTTCCTAAAAAAGAGCAGCAAAATTGATTGGTGGCAGTGGGCACGAAATTAAAGTATGAGAGCAGGTGCTTTTAAGATGCTTCAAATTCCTTAGTAGAAATGGAATTTAAATTCAGGCACAAGCATCCAAATCCTGATGAGCTTGTATGAACAGCAAAGCCTCTGAAAGTGCTTTATTTTCAGGAAGCAAGTGCAGTAAAAAAAGTATTCATTCTGCCAGTTGCCTCAAGTTTGGAACAAGCAGAGCAGTGAAAACCCATCATGTTCTGGTCTCTCGTGCCTGTTTAGCAGCAGTGCAGTGTTTTAATGGGTCTCTGTTCGACACACTTATTAAATGCCTGCACAGCCAAGTAGGGAGACAAAAATCTGAAATCCCTCACCAAAAACTGGCTGCTTGTAGTTTTGAACAAGTGTAGGAATAGTTGTACATTCTGTGGGGCTGTCCTCATGGAGAAAGGTTTCTTTATTTGTTTTTATTCGACATGCTTTCAAAAGTATTGGAAGCACTCTTATTGAAATGTCTGATGTGCCAAATGCTTTCCCAGCTTGAACTCAGAGTCAGCCTTGTGAGAAGTGCTTTAATGCCAATTTTCCTGATCCCTCAAGGAAGCAGCACTGGTGCACTTGCACCCAAAGCTGGGCTCAACATGGGGAACACTGGCAGAATACAAATACAGATATTTGACAATATGAGTTTACACTGTTCCTTTATACCCAGACCTGGAGTTGTGCTTTATAAATCCCAGGAGATGCTGTCTCACCCCATTTAAAAGCCAGTATTCCTCCTGCTCCCTTAGACTTGCTGTTGCTCCCTTTGCTGCTCTTCCTCACATTACTATTATTATTACCCACTAATCTTTCTTCTGTAATCTTTTGTTTCCCAGAGGTGTTGCTTTAGGTAGACATTGTGACTGGGGGAAGGTGGCTTTTGGTTCCCACCACATTCCCAGTGACCATGCCCAACTGTCCCTGTGCTGTCCCCATCAGGTAAGGCAGAGGTGCCTTTCCTTCCTTACCTGCTGGAGTCTGGCTTTTCAAGGGGTCTCTGATGACCTGGGGCAGAAGTTCTTGGTCATTCCATGACAGGCTTGTCCCTTATCACACTAAAAGCAGGAGGAATAATCATTATTTTGTCTACATATTTTGTGTTTTCTCTCTTTTTCTGACACCATGTTGTGAAGCAGCAGCTTCTAATCTCCTCAGTGATGATCTCTGGAATACTTTTTGTTCATAAGTGGTAAACAAGAAGTTGTAAACAGCCTTGAGGCAAAACTGGAGCTGAGTCCTATCCCAATTGCCCCAATGAAATTTTGGAGGCAAAGGGAAATGGCTGTTCAGACACTGCAGATCACAGGAAATGGAAGTTCCATGGATTTTTTATTATCCTGAAGCTGGTGGAGAGGAGGATTGGCTGGAAGGAGAAATTAAGCCGGTGCCTTGTGTTTGCACAGCCTCCTTGCCGGCTAAAACAAGCAGTGATAAATAACTGACAGAGGCACAGAGGACAGAAACATAAATTATCTAAGAAAAGGAAAAAAATAATGCAATACCCAATTCTTACAAGATGACAAATAACAGTAATTTGCTTCCACATGGTAACTTGATGAGAGCAAGGCCTCCCTTCTTCATTTAATATACCAGAGAAAATCTGCAAAGGAATAAAGTGGGAGGCTCCCTTAGTGAAAACCTCCCCAATACACATTGCGTTTCCAAACACATAAGGTTCATTCCCTGCTGGAATCCCAGTCACAACCTCCATAGACAAATACACACTGTAACATCTCACAGCCTGACCAGGACAATCTTGTACCTCTGGATATAGGAAGTCAGTTTTCCATTGTTCCAAAGTAGCATTATGAGGTTATGCAATAATTTTTATGTTGGGCACATGGAAGAAATCCCCTGGAGCAGCCACCACTACGTCACCCCTGCTCACAACCTGCTGGGTTTGTCATCTCGATATCTTGATTTTTATGTGTGAAATACCCTCACAGAATCTTCTGAGACTGAAACAAAAATAAGGAAACTTTAGAGACTGAAAGAACAACAGGAGCATGTTGTTGTACATAAAGAACCCTTAATATGGTAAGTGCTAAAAAATTGGTTCTTCCCTTGTCCTGAGCTCAGTAATGGCACAGCAACAACGATTTCCCAAGGACCATGAAAAATAGTCACTGGTCTGCTGAAAAGTGAGAAAGTCCCAGGGGCAAAATACAGCCTCTGAAGGATGGCAGAAAGACCAGGACATCGGTCTGTGAGTGTGTGAGAAATAAGAGAGAGAGAAATTTATGGCTCATCCTCTGCCTCAGGGAACCAGGAAGAGCCACTGACTAAAAAACTAAAATGTTGTTCCACAAGGACCTCATGCACAGACCATGGGAATGTAGGCTCATCTTTGCTTCTCTTTCAGAGCAACCTCACCAAACCCCCCATTCCCAGTTCCTGCAGCTCAGGCAGGGGACAGGGAGTGATGCAAGGTGTTTGGTCTGGGTCATGCAGGGCTTGAGCTGCCATGTACAGACTCTGGAGGCATTTGTGAATTAAAGTAATAAAACTTACTCTTCAAGTATTTAACTATTTCATCCATCAATATATCCATGATATATTAGATATCTCAGAGTAGTTTCTCTCCAAATAAGCCTGGATATCCCAGAAGGTTTTAGCTTGGAGAAAGGAGCTGCGGAAGAAAACACATCCTAAAAATAGCCAGTTGCAATCAAATATTTTTTTTCTTACTGATATTTACTTTCATAAAGAAAAACAAGTGCACCTTGAGAAGCAAATTTCCCCTTTTGAAATGGGCAATCCCAGGGAGATGTGCCAATCTCGGAGCTGCACACAGATCTCCTCTCAATGGGCTTAAACTGCTTATCCTTCCCTCAGAGTCATTTATCTGCATAGTCTGAGCTGGGGTCAAAGAAAATAGTTTGTCAAGGTATTTGTTTTTAAAAGATCTCAAACTTCAAATGATAAAGAACAAGGCTATCAGCAGGATGACTGTAATAAACACAAGACAGTCGCAGATTTCTCATCCACTCTAGCTGGGAATAGAAAACATTTCACAAAACCAAATCACAAATGTAAATCAGGAGATGCAAATGACAGGTGAGGCATTCACAACAAGTTTGTTATGGCTCTGTATATATATACACACACATATATATGTATATATAATTTCTACCCTGCTTCATTAGAGCCAACGCTACTTACCTATTCCTTGTCATTATATTTTTTTTTCATGCTCAGTCAACCTTTAGGCTTCTGAATATATATTTTTTTCCTATTTGATGTGTCACAGGCTGTTTTAAATTTTAACTCAAATCCCAGCCAACTGTTCCCTGAAATCAGGTTAAAGTAAGATTTCCACACCCAGGCACACTTATGCCACCACTTTATTGAGAAGCCTGGCAAGCAATAAGATTTTAGCTGCCTTAATTTGGAAGCAAGTCCCTGTTTTAAAAGCTTTCAGCAGGAAATTACTGAATTTCTCCTGGGATCTAGTCTCCAAGTAGCGGTTTCCCATCCATCACTGGAAACTGGGCAGGGACTCCTCAAAATGTGTGGAATGGTGGCAGCTTTTTCCCTGGAGACATGCTCTAGGAGCGTTTAGCAGTGAGTGCTGGGGTTTAGTCTGTAGGAACAGCTAAATCAGTGATCCCTGCCGGGCTCTTGGCAGCACTAAATTCCCCCCTAATTAGAGATGAGCCTCCTAAATTACACCTTTCAATTCAGCCTCTGCTCATGAGTGACTCCCTGACAGCCCTGTCATTTGGGGCACTGAAACTGAGGAGAGTCACTGGGGAACAGGTAGAAAGAGGTAAAAAAACCCAAAACCACCTGAAAAGTGGTACAATCATGAGATAGTCCCAGTGGAGGATAGAATTGGCAAACAAAAGAAATGTTTTATGAGCCCATCAGCCAGCGAGGGCTAATTCACCAGGTACAGGATACAGCACTGTCAGCAGGTAGTTTATGCCCACCCCCAAAAAATGAGGGCCACAGAGGATACTGTAATCACTGCAAAGTGAATGACTAGAAGCAAACCAAACCAATTTCAAGGCACAGAGCACATCACAAGGGTTCTTCCCATCAGGTGATGTTTCTGCTTGGAGTGAAAAATGAGCAAGAGCCATAGAATTGTTTGGTTTCCATCTCTTTCAGCACGGAAGTGTCAGCGCCCTCTATGACACAGGCACGAGAGCAAGCAGCCTATGATCTGGTCACACAGGGCATCATTACTTAGAGCTTGTTCCAATAAACAGCATTTCACCCCTCACCCAAGTTCCTGGCCTGCGGAATGCTGGATTATGCCTCACTAAAAATTAGGCAGAGCAGCCTGCCTGGCCCAAGGGCAGAACAGGTGAGTTCCCTGTGCAGCTCAGTGGGGTTGGATCCTTAACACTTCACCACAGCCCAATGTTGGATTTGCCCAGAGGTGACACCCTTAGTCTTAAATAACTGCATGGGAAAAGAACTGTCTGTGAAGGTGACAGCAGAGGTTTAAATGCAGTGTCACTTCTCACAATGGTTGTGGAAGGGCTGAACTCTTCCTGTACCTTCCTACCTTCTGACTGTTCCCTTTTACATCATCATCCACACCCACACAGGGACTTTAAGTACTCATTGATTTTTTTTTTTCCGTGACCTGCTCTAAGGATTTGAATCCTTTTGGTGCTCTTGAATTTCCATTTACTGCTGCCTCAATGACTTGATTTTAATTAACACCAGATTCTAAGCCTTACCCAGATAACATGGATAGGTACCCCCGAGTGATGTCAGGAATTTGACATGCTGAGAGGTTACCTCAGAAACCTCTTGGTTTGACTCCAGTTGAAGCCAGTTCTGTTCAGTGAATGACAGCGGCAACCCACAGCTCTCCAAACAGCAAGGACTGGCAGTAAGTTTTCCTTGCTAGGATTGTCATTTGGAAAAAACCAGCATCCATTCTTTTGGGATGAGGTGCCATCTTACTGGTACCTACCTGCCAACCTTAGAAAATGCTCCTCCTTTGCTCAGTTACACTCAATACCCCTTTTTCCAGCAAAACACTCCAAACTGGTCTCACTGCATTTTATCCTTTGCAGCCCCTGGGGTGGTTCAGATTTAAAGGTTAACATGAAGAACTCCAGATACTTTTCTCCTACTGGAGACACCTGCTACTTACAGAAGAGCAAAATAAAATTGTGTGAACTTGTCTTAGTCACTGGGGAAAAAAAAAACAGCCCCAGGTTTATCTTTTCCCAATCCCGGAGCTCTGCAGAGTGGTCCAGCTCCCAAGACCAGGTGGATTGGCCCTCCCAGCAACAGCTGCAACACAGGTGCTGGTGGGGGCTGTATGCATCCCTCATCTCTGGAACCCCAAAGCCAGAGGGTCAGGAGCACCTGCTGCCACCTCCATCTCCCTCCAGTGCATGAACTGCTCCGTATTCCAGCCTTGGTCCACCCCAGGACCATCTCCAACAGCACGAGGAGGGTTGTTTCCAACAGGCATGTCCCTGGCATCACCAGGATGCCCGTGCAGGCAGTGTTGTGCCCCCCTAGTAAATCAGGGCCCCTCCGGGCAGTGGAACAGCGTTCCAGCTCTCACACGCTGCGACAGACCTGTTGCTGGCAAAACTCCTGCAGTTTTCCTTCAGCTCCCAGCTCCAGTGGGGAGGCAGGAACCGTCCAGCCCCAGCCCAAAGCAGCCCCCAGCCCAATCCCCCAGAGTACCCCGCTTACAGGCGCCGCAGCTCCGCCGCAGCCGGGGGTTCCGCGCAGGCAGCAGCGAGGCTGCAGCCCCTGGCGCAGCGGAGAGCGCTCCCGGAGCCCCCGCAGCTCCTGCCTCAGGTAGAGAGGAGGGACAGGAGGAGGGAGGGAGTGGAGAGCCCAGCCCAAAGCCAGGCGCCGAGCTTGAGGGCTGTCACCTGCAGCCGCCGCTGTCTTGCGGGGGAGTGGCTGGTTGGAAGAGTTTCTCGGATATGTTCCATTGCAGAGCCTCCCTGCTCTGCTGTGTTGGAGGTATCCTTTTTCCTTGGGAAGCTCATTCCCAGGGGCAGGGGCTCACCTCTGCAGGTGCCACCCCCGACAGCCCCCCATCCATTACAGATTCCCCCCGGTGCTCTGAGTGCTCCCAGCACAGCGGCATCTCCCGGACTCTGCTCCTACCTGCTGAGCTCCAGTATTTAGATCCAGGCTCTCAGGAAATTCCAGCTTTTATATCAGGAACTTGGGGAAAAAAATTTCTGTGCGGCCCAGGTGAAACCAGGTAGCTCTTGTACCTGAAATGATAGGTTTTGCCTTACCTGCCTCTGCATAAGGTTTTTCTGGAAAGAAAAATGGCATCCCAAAAACAGATTATAGGAGAACAAGCTTCCAATTCATGATTTGATGGGTGTAGTAATTATTCTTTAATAACAATAAATTCTCTATTTTTTACGCTCCCCTTTTTATTCCTGGAATAGTTTAAAAATTAATCCTTTAGCAAATCGTTTAAATTTGGGAGAACAAACAATTATCCCAATATGACTTTAACCAATAAATTGTTTTCCAGCATAACTCAGTGTGAAATTATAACAACTCTGTGTGGAATCATCACGTGCTGTAAATGGAGGCTAAAAAGCTCCAGCCATGCACAAACATTGTAGTAAGGGCAGTTTTGCCACATGTGATGCAGCAGATGGAATCCCAAAATCCCTGGATGTTGAGGGGGCCGGGAGCTGGATGCACTAAAAAGCCATGGATAGAGGAACCTCTGACCAAGAGAGTATCCTGAAGACCTTGCATCCAGGTAAGGGGATTTTGTCTAAAATTCCTACTCCAGCTCTCCCTGCACACACACACGATGCTGCAGTTCTCTGTCTCCCCATCACTTTCCCATATTCACATTCCCTCTGCCTGGAAGCCCAAACCGTAGTGAGTTCACTTTTGAATTCAAAGAGTTTCAGATGGAGAGGTGTTATTCATGTAAGCAGCAAAATATCCACAATGCAGGGAATTGAGATTTGGACGGAATCGCTTTCTGTTTCCCCAATAGCCCATGGAACACCAACATTGAATCCCCATCACAGATTATTGCAGAATATTGTCTTTTTAGTTTTAAAAACAACTTCGTGAACGGCAGGGCTGATCCGCGTCCCAGGACACTTCCAACTCTTTTAAAGGCCGGCGGCGCCATCTGCTGCGAGCAGAAAGAAGGACACGACGCAAAATAAATGCAAGGCGAGATCATAGAACCATCATGGAACCCCAGAAGGGTTTGGGTTGGGAGGGACCTCAAGAGTCATCCAGTCCCACCTCGGAGCCTGCTCAGGGCAGGCCCTGATTGCTGATGGATACGGCAGTGATGGAGGTGTTCAGGGAATGCTGGTTGGTTTTCCCTGTGTTGTGTAATCTAGACATTAAAAAGACTAATTGACCTTTCGAACAGGGGAGCATATAAGCAAGAAGTGCCAAAAAAATTTGAGTTTCTGAGAAATGCAATCTGCAAGTATCCGACTTAGAATCCCCCTGGATGGTCACCAGTTTGACTTCCACGGACCGGTCACATTGGCCAGATGTGCCCAGTTCTGCTGTAAATGCATTTGTCCGTGGCATAATTTCTATTTTTTTTCTTGTAAGGAGCTTCTGGGTGATAGAGAGGCGGGGGAGGGGCGGGTAGAGGACCGGCGGCCGAGGCCCCTGCGCCTCCTCCCGCCGCCCTAAGGGAGCGACTCACGGGGCGCCAATGCCCTTGGTCCCACCCCGCGCCTTTGAGTCAACCCCGCAGCTTGGGGCAACCTCCCTCCGGCCCCCGGGTCCCGCCGTCTCCCACCAGTCTGGGCTCTGCCCTAAGCCCCAAAATGCAGGCGTTTGGCACTCTGATCAAAGCCTTAAACTGCTTGGGTGAGCCTCCCTTTGCACTCCTGAGACAGGACTGGAGTCTGTTTCACAGCCCTAAGACTGCCCGGGTGGGGCTGGTTCCAAGTGCCAACCATTTCTGAGCCAAAGAAAATGCCCAATTTATTTATCACAGGGCCCTAAAACTGGCCAAATGAGCCTGATGCCCCCCAAACACAGGCCTGTCTCTTGTTTCTAGGACATGAAGGTGCCTGGCCCAGGCTCAGCGTGGGGTGCCCTGTTCTGATCCCCAAAACTGCACACAACTCGGGCCTCCTCTTTCTCAGCTGGGTCTGGAGCTTCCAGCTGCTGGAAATGGGGCTGGAAACAGGGAATTTGGTCCCTGAGCCTCCAGCCTGGACTCCCCCTTGGAGTCCCAAGTGTGATGTCAGGGCAGGCTGGAGAGCCAGTGGTGTTGGGACACGAGATAAAGAGGATGGAGCCCATCCAGGATACCCCAGCACCCACGAACACTCCTAGGACCCCACTGTCCTGCCCCTCTCTGCTGCTTCCTGCTCAGCCCCAGGGATTGCAGAGGAGGAGCCTGGCCACTGCCAGCCTTCTCCCAAACCACATCCATGGACCATGCCAGCACCCTCCATGGTTGGGCACGGCGGGAGACAGGCACCAGAGAGCAAAAGGCAACCACTCATCAGCATCAGCGTGTTTACTTCCCACTCCACAGCAAGCCACACTGTTACAGACACACCCTCCATGCACCCAACCAGCAGTAAGGCACTTCTGAAAACAGGTAAAACAGTTTTCCCAGCTGCAGCCACCATCCCGGGGTGTCTGTGCCCGCAGCCTCAGCGCAGCGTCACCAGCTCCTCGGCAGAAGTGGGATGAATGGCAACGGTGTTGTCCAGGTCGGCCTTGGTGGCCCCCATTTTGATAGCCACAGCAAAGCCCTGCAGGATTTCGTCACAGCCCAGCCCTTGCATGTGCAATCCCACCACCTTTGGAGAAGAAGTGAGAGGCCAGGTGAGACCCAGAATCCAGGGTGAACTCTTGGGCTTGCTGCTGGGGGAGCTGGATCCCAGCCCAAGAGCTGCCCACACAGGGACAAGAAGACAGCCAGCTGTGGTCCCCACTGGCCCCCAGCTGTGCCCCCCAGGGACCTCCACTCACCTTCTCCTCCTTGCCAGTGCACACCAGCTTCATGACACACTTCGTCTTCCTCTGGGTGACGGCATGGTACAAGGGAGTGAAGGATGTGCTGTAGATCTTCACGTTATCCTTCCCATGTATGGCCATGGCCTCCTCTGAAGCAGAAGCCACAGCACAGGGGTCAGAGGGATGCACACGGGGCATTTAAAAAGAGGAGTCAAAGCATCCTCTCCTTTTGTCAAGGCTCACTTGCTGGAGATCAAAACATCTTGAGCATGAAAGCAGCAAGCTCTGAGCCAGCGTCCCCAGCCCCTTCACCCCCTCCACGCCCCGTCTGTCCTCACCTTCAGTGAGCCCCACGGTGCCGATGGGCGGGTGGCTGAAAACGACCGTGGGGATGTTCTTGTAGTCCAGCCGGGAGTCCTGCTTGCCCTCGAAGAGCCTGTGGGCCAGCTTCCTGCCAGCTGCAATGGCCACTGCGGGGAGGGACAGGGAGCCTGAGCCATGGCATGGTGTGGCACTGAGGGGCTGTGCAGGGAAGGGGCCACAGCTGCACTACCTGGGGTGAGGAGGGCTTTCCCACAGACATCCCCAATGGCATAGATCCCTCTCCTGGTGGTGTTCTGATATTCATCCACAACCACGTGGCCCTTGGGGTCCACCTGCACACCCTGCCACGGGAAACAGCAGCCACATATGTTCCAGGAAGGATGGGATGGCCCATGGGACACCTGTGCTGGTGGCCACAGCGTTCCCAGGTGGGGGGCAAGTCGTGGGAACACCATCCTGTGACAGGATCCCCAAGGGAACTCCAAATACCCGTGGGACACCCAGAGACCCGTGGGTATGCTCCCCCCGGCACGCAAGGGATGCACTGCCATCTCACCACTTGATTCAGGCACAGCCCCTCGGAGTTGGGCTGCCGCCCCACGGCCCACAGCAGGCAGTCCACGTCCCGGATCACCCCCTCGGTCGGCTTGCGGCCGGGCACCGCCGAGGTCACTGTAACATCCAGCAGCCCACATGGAGACTTAGTCACCCCCTTGACCTAAGGCGAACAAGAGCAGCAAGAGAAGGGGCAGATGGCTTTTGACAGTAACGGCAGCCATGCTGCAGAAGCAGGGATGTTGCCAAAACCATCGCTCAGCAAGCAGCACCCAAAATGGCAGCTTTCCCTCATTTCTCTGTAGGAGGGATGGGACGGGACAAGCTGCAGGGCTGCTCTGTGCTTTCCCACCTGTGTGTGCTTCCAGACATCCACTCCGGTGTTCTCCAGCTCCTGGGTGCAGTTTGAGCTGATCAGGGAGTCAAAGGTTCGTAGGACCTAGGCAAGGATGCCCCCAACCCTGTCAGATAAGGGTCTGCAGACAAAGGCACCACCTGGCAGCCCCTCCACCAACATTTCCCTGCTTCTGGGAGACAAGATGTTTGGGATACTTCTGGTTAACAAACTTCTCTGTTTGTTTCTCCATTATTTTCCCTTCTTCCTCTTTTCAAGTTGTGACTTGAAATAAAGCTCAAGGGAATGGGTGCGGTGACGCATGTGGCTGCAGAAACGCTGGGCACGTGGGTGGGTGCTACTAAAACATGGCCCCCCCAGCCTCGCCATGGCTCCCACGCCACCATCCACTGCGTCGCTATTTCCATGCCAACTCAGACCCTCCTTTATGGAACTGACAACCAGAAGACCCCGGGAGGCTGGGATGTGACAGCCAGGCGGGAGCGCAGCTGGAGACAGGTGGGGGCGCTACCTGGTCGTGGCGGATGAGCAGGGATGACTTGGAGCCCAACGTGGAGAGGATCCCCACCATCTCCACTGCGATGTAGCCGGCCCCGACAACAACGCTGCGCCTGCGGAGAAGCAATGACGCCGTATGCAGGCACCCGGAGCTGGTGCCGGTGGCTGCGGGGGATGGATCCCACTGTACCTGGGCAGCTCCTCCAGGTCAAAGAAGCCATCACTGGTCATCCCCAGACTGGCACCTGCAAAGCAGAGACCCTTTCGCACCCTTCACCTGTCCCCCTTCCCCTCCCAAAGCCCGTCTTGCTTTGGCAGACCTCTCTCCAGCCTAGGGAATTTCATCGGGCTCACCAGGAATTTCGCTGTCAGAAGGGACGGCTGGGCGCCCGCCCGTGGCTATAAGAATGTGAGGAGCTGTGTACTTCTTCCCGTCCACTTCGATGGTTGGCTCAGGATCAGCAGTGAACTTGCCATAGCCCCGTATTATGTCAATGTGAGCCTTAGGGGTAACAGTTATGGGGTTAACAGTGGGATGAGGTGTGGGAGTCAGCTGATGGAGCCAGGGCTTCCATAGCTGGAGGACAGCTGGAAAAGTGGCCAATAATCTGTCACTTTTGCCACTCGGATGGCAGGATAAACACATCCCATGCTCACCTTCTTAACATTGCTCTCATAGATGTCATTAAGGCGCCGCACGTACGCGTCACGCTTCTCCTTGATGGTCCTGGAACAGAGCAGGGAATTCCATCACTGCCAGCAGAGGAACCTCACAGAGTTCAGGAAAAACTCTGCACTCACTGCCATGGTCCAGTTCACAAGGTGGTGGTCGGTCAAAGGTTAGACTTGATGATCTCAGAGGTCTTTTCCAACTCCAACGATTCTGTGAACTCAACTATCCCTATGACCCTTTCCCCACCAAAGCAAGATTTCTGTGCCTGCCTTCCCCACGTTTGACTTTTCCAGAGTCTCTTCCCACAGGCAGCTTGGCACCCTGTTCTCCAAAACACAGCAGCAACGCTGGCCCTGTAACCAGCTCTGCACAACCCATGGGAGCCTGGAAGAAGGCAGGGACCCTTTTGAAGTGGACAGTGGGCTGCTCCCCATGGGATACTCACTGGAAGATGCTGGTTTCCAACTGGCCCTTTCTATTCTTACCTCCAGTTGAACTTGACACCTGGTGTTTCAAAGCCATAGTCAGCGTGATCGTGGATAAACTCCGCGTGGACCGCCGTGTTCCACATCACCTGCCCACACAAACTTCAGGTTGGCTCAGGAAGACTGCTTTGATTCTTGGAAAACCCCTGCCAGGCTTCCTGATTCCTCACCTTTGCCTGGAGCACCCATGGGCCACAGGAGTGCCCAAGGCATCCCAGTGGCTCTGCAATACTCTCTGAGGCCCTACTTCCTCCCCACACCCTGTGCCAGCACCTCTCTAGAATTTGGCAGGCATCCACTCCAGAGCCAATCCATGCCGCTGGAGGTGCCACCAGAGCCGGTGGCAGAACAGCCTTACCTTCTTTGGCACGCATCCAACATTGACCTGGGGGGAATAAGAGCAAGTCTCAGTGTCAAGGCCCAATTTTCCAGTGGCAGTGCTCCAGAGAGCATCCCCTATCAGGCTGGCACTGCATGTCAGCTCTCTGCTTAGGAGAACAAAGGCAGGATTACGGGTTCCTGGTAAAACAGGGGTGTAACCGCCTCAGGAGGCTCAAGGTCTTGTGGTTTGCCCGTTTTCCTTCACTTCCTTGAAAGAGAATATGGAAGGTGGAGCCTTCAAACACAGGGGGTTTTTCCATTGATACTCTAAAAATTATTTACTAGGGAAAGGTGTTTGCCATCCCTTGCCTGCACTTCTGGGAATATGGTAATTTTTCCAGCAGAATGCACTTAAGACACAAAACTAGAGCCTGTCCCTGGCTTGTCTGATGAACCAGTTTGGTTTTTGGCTTGTTACCAGTTCACCATGCCCTTGAGTTCTGCTTTACTGCCTTGCAGTTGTGCTATACGGATCCAGGATCCATCGGCATCATGTCACCTGCCTGAAAAGCCCTTGGAAACGGCCGGGAAGAAGCTGGTGGACATGTGGGATTGGGATCCGTCCTCCTTCAGCCTGACGAGGCAGGTCCCTGCACAGCACTCAGACACTGGGAAAGCGATTCCTTCTCTCCGACTTCCCGCACCGCGTCCCCCCCGGCGGCTCCACCACCATACCCGCGTCGTGGGGTCAGCGCGGGGGCACCGGCCGCGCGTCGCTCGTTCCCTGCCCCGTCCCTCCCCGCCCCGGGTGCGGGTCCACCGGCAAGTGACTCACGCAGGTGCCGCCGAGGCGCTGCGGCTCCACCAGCGCGACCCGCGCGCCGAGNGGCGAGTTTATTGGTTCAGGTACAGCGAGGAGGATTGCAAGCACTTCCAGGACAAATATACAGAGGGGAAAGGGGGGGAATAACAAAAGAGAAAACAAAATAAACAAAATACCCCAAAGCAAAAACAAAAAAACCCAAACCAACCAACCAAAAAAAAAACCCAAAAAAAACAAACCCGGGGGTTGGGCAGGATCAGCACAGAACGGGAATAGAGCTAAAAAGGGAACGTTTTTATCTGGGTTATGACAACGTACTCCCAAGCATTGGAGGAATCACTTCCTTTCTCCAGTTAAGTTGAGCGGTCTTTCCAATAGAATAAAAAGTGGTGGGGGATGAAATTAGTGTGCACCTCCCTGGAAAACAAACTCTAATTCATGCTAGTTAAACACTAGAACTAAAAATGTACAAAGAAGCATCAGAGGAGATGAAGTGTTGTTAATGAGTTACCTTTTCCTCTCTGAACAGTCCAGAAGGAAAACAATGACTACAAATACAGCAGGCAAACTGACTTTCGGGCTTATGGGCATGGGAAAGAGAGAGTGTCGTAAGGAATTCAGTCTCAAGTTGTGCTAAATGCTCTTCGTCCTCTGTATGGCACATTTTGGTCCATGATGGGGATTTGAGACGAACCCTGATTCTTACAGAAACGTGTAAATATTGTTGCTTTTTTAAAATGCCAGGTATACTTCCTTCTACAAAGGTTGGGAGAGGTTTATAGGAAGTAGTCTGGGGTACGACGGGTAACATGAGGCTCTCCACGACGAGGTGCTGGGTCAAACTGGAGGCTGCAGGAAAGAAAAAGGCATCACTTACCCTCCTCCACAAGTCATTTTCCAGTGCCACGATGAGTATCAGGCTTGTTCTCCTGCTTCTAACACTCTACTCACCCCAGCTGCTTCCACATAAAACATTCCAAGCCCCAAAGTAAGAATTCATGGTAGTTAAAACTCAAAGTGACCCAGCAGCCCTTCACTGCTTTCTCATGGGAGCAGCTGAAAGCACAATTCAGACCCTCTGCCCCATCTTACAAAGCTCAGTGCTACCAAAGATGAAAACAAATACGTAAGTCCATGTGGCTTTACTTTCTCCATCAAGCTTAGGCAGTAAAGAGATTGAAGTGCAAAAGCTCCAACTCTCCAGACAGCCAGGAAGAGGAGCTTTTAGGAGCTTAACTCATCGCTTCTTTTAAGGCAGAGCACATGTAAATTCCAGGGGGATCTGAAGCTGGCTTTTCATGGAAGAACCCCTATGGGAATGATTAGCCATTCCTCCCAGAGTGGTTAGGAAAAGAGCCCAGCCCAAGCCAGGATACTCACAAGGAATATTTTAAAGTGTCATCTAGTTCCATGATAGCAGCCTGGTTCCCACAGCGGTAGCAGTAATTGGGGGCACTGAAGATGGTAACCACATTTCGGTCGTGGCACCAGTTATAACCCTGCCAGGAGACAGAGAAAAAGAAAAGGTCTCTGTTAAACCTCAGCCCGTCCAAAGTTCCTCTTCAGGCCTGAAACTCTCTGAGGCACTTGTGAAACTGGAGATTTCTTGAAGTATTTCCAACTGACTTAGTTTCATTTCAAAATACACGCTTTGCCACAAGAAGCAGCAGTAGGTACCTGGCAAAACCAGCTTCAAGCAGCCTATAGATCATCCACTCCTCACTCGTAAATTATGGACTGTACCACTAAAAAGCCTTGGGATTTTTAGGGATGCCTTCGGCTTTCATCCTCCACAAGTGACAATTTGCCTGCTGGATGCCACTGACCTCTGACACACGGTTCTGATTAAGGGATCTACCTGCACTAGATTTTAAAAATGCATCTGCTCCATTGACCCACCTGGCATTTTTCCAGCAAGAAATCCAAGAGTAGCCAGTCAACTGCTAAAAATGGCATAATCCCCGTCACACCTGACAGCCCAGCACTATGGGACAGGTTGTCGGACGTAGCAGCAAAGCAAGAGCAAGCCGGCATGTAAGAAGATTATTCCTGCCACAAACGGGGTGTGACATGACCCCTTTGGCAATTTACTTGGAGGGGGAAATTTGCTTGGAAAGGGCAGAACATACCCTTATTTAGGCTGCAGGTCAAAGCATGCAATTTCACATTGTTTTCACGTGACTAAAGCCTCTCTTCAGTACTGACCTGCATAAGATTTAGGTGTCAACAAATCCGTGACTGGAAGGTGTCCCAAAGGAGACCCCCATGGGCCCCTGTTTTGTTAGCCCTGGCTAGCAGAGTGCTTGCCCTACCTCCATGACCAGCTGGTGAGCGCGGGAGACCAGTGTGAGACCATTGGCGTGGTTGAAGGTT
Source organism: Hippolais icterina (assembly GCA_013400075.1). NCBI lineage: Eukaryota > Metazoa > Chordata > Aves > Passeriformes > Sylviidae > Hippolais > Hippolais icterina. The sequence goes on from VWYN01011615.1 coordinate 26,507, forward strand.
TCGGAAATATCCTGTCCGAAGGTGTAGCCAGCACCACGTGGAGAAATGCCCCAGCCGCCACGGTCATCCGGATCCGACCACAACAGATCACACATCGGACCCTTGGGAAAGATGAAAAGTTCTTTGTTAGATCGCTGGCAAGATGCTTAAACGCATTTTATTTACAGTAGCAAGATTGCCAGCACGTCCTAATCAGTGCAAGGCACGTGAGGAGTTTCCCGAACACACATCTGCGAACCCCAACCACTCCCAACACGACTTCCAGCTGCCCTGGAAGCTCCAAGCGTGGCTTTTCAGTCCAGATTGCAGGCCCCAGGAAGCTCCAACAAGGTGAAACACCACAGGAGGCTGGGCTGGCTGGGGAGGAAGGATGGTGACACAGTGTGGCTTCACACGGTGGTTGGCAGTTCACAACCACGTAAGTGATGAGGCCGAAGATAGTAAACACCCTCCCTTGCCAAATACTGTTCTTTGAGTCAGACTGAAAGTCCAAAAATCCCACGATTCTGGGGAAAGCAACTGTGAAACCCTCACAGCTCTCCTTATGTAGGCTGCTGTAATCAAAGCACACTGACTTATGTGTGTTTTGCCCAAATGTTCATCTGCTCTAGCTCCTGGAAAGGCCGTATCCACGTGTAACCACGTGTTCAAATGGACTGCAATGTGAGAAAACATTTGCATTTTCCACCAGCAGACATTTAAGTTTCTGAAGCATTTCCTTTCCTATTACCTCATGTGGAACTTCCTGCAGGCGGTCAAGAGCCCTGATATGATCCAGTGTATCTATGGATGGAGAGAGGCCACCGTGGAGGCAGAATATCTGTTCCAGAAAGAAAAGAGCAATGCATTAGGTGCATATTGTTAAGGGAAGAATGATCTCCAACCCAGCTGGGTTTAACGCTGGTAGCACTCATTCACAACTCCAGCCACCTCGCTCTTGGATCACAAGTTCAAGGAGCTTGTCTGGGACTGTTCCTGTGGATGTCAGACAACACAGCCTGGAGAAATCTAAGGAAGGGAGAGTTTTCCACATCCCAGACTTACCTGGCCATCTACTAGAGCTGTGAGTGGAAGGTAATCAAACAGGTCTGTGAAGTACTTCCAGACGTTGGCGTTGCCGTACTTGCGCAGGCACTCGTCGTAGAAGCCGTAGACTTGTGTGATTTGCCGGCTCTCGTGGTTGCCCCTCAGTATCGTGATGCGCTCCGGGTACCGCACCTGGGGGCGGAGAGAACACTTTCTTAGCACAGGCACGGAAAGAAAGGGTAATGGAATATCACAAACAGCAGCCAAGGACTCTGTTCCCAGCACGTGTCCACTGACATGGATCGATTTACACCCATTACGCTGCCAACGGCAGCGGCACCAGGAGGAGGAAGTTGTTCTGGAGAAAATGGTTCCCAGCTCCCAGGTTTTACCCCCAATCTCCCAAGTCGTACCTTCAACGCCACCAGGAGAGTCACTGTCTCCACCGAGTAATAGCCTCTGTCCACATAGTCTCCCATGAACAGGTAGTTTGTGTCTGGAGACTTCCCACCAATCCTGAAGAGTTCCATAAGGTCGTGGAACTGCCCGTGGACATCCCCACAGACAGTGACGGGGCAGCGTACCTCTTGCACATTTGATTCTTTTGTTAGGATTTCTTTAGCCTGGCAAGGAAAGCACATTTAGGACAAAAAGGTCGGAAGCTCCTCCAGAAGCAGGTGATGTTATTCTGCTACATTCCCCACTGGAAATCCAGTTTCATCCCCCGTGCTCAAGCTGACCACTGGAAAAACAGTTTGGTGGGTGAGCACGGACAAGGGGTGTTTCCCAATTCCCAGGGCATGGAGATGAGCAGGTTTACTACAGTGAGGCCAAAATCCCTTGCCCAGGGACATTTTCCCTGCCAGAATTCCACTCCTCTTCCAAGCACAACAGTTTAGCAACTTCTACAGGCAAGTCACATACAACTGGAAAGCAAAGAGAGGCAATTGGAACATATGGAGCCACAACCAGCTTCCTCGGCTGTACCCAGCTGGCAACAAAACGACCACAGATGGAGGGATGGCATCCCTGGATTTAGTCATCTCTTCTTCCACACCCAGCAGTTCCTCTGCTAATTACAAGCATGCAATATACCCTATCTGCACCACCTCATTATCCTTATCAAATACCAGGTTTGTTGTGCTGCCTCCAGCTCACTGACTGATGCTGATCAGCGCTCCAGGCACATCTGAGGCACAAGGAACACCCACAGGACGAACAAAAGGGCTGGAAGATCACCCACACTGAGCAGTCACCAGCAGGTGATGATCTGGGTAATCCCTGCCATATCCCTTAGCACAGGATGAGCTAAGGCTCATCCTGTGCTGCCAAAAGGGACCTGCTTCCCAAGGATACGCTCTATGGGTTTCCTGAGGATGCCTGTGTTCCCATTCTGATGTTTGCTGCCTCACCTCTTTTAGGAAAAACATGTATTTGGAAGGAACAACTAAACCCCAAGCAGTTTGGACAGTCTGGACTGCATCCAGCATGCTCTCTGCATATAACCTAACCTGAGGGATCCTTGAAGTCACATCCTGCCCATGGACTTGATGACACGGGCTCTGCCTTGCACTTCTAGTATGGCTGGGAACTGCTGGACATGTATTTGAGTGCAGTAGTAGCACTCAAATTCTGCTCACACATCTTTAAGAGCATTTATAGCGCCTTCTGAGAGCTTCCACCCTCTGGGAGAGGCAAATATAAACCCACAAAACAGCTGCTCCATGTGTTCTGACTGTTGCACAGAGCAACAGGCAGGGGTTTGTTTGAAGGGCTCCTTTTCCCCAGGAACAGGGCAAACACACTCACTTTAAATCTACCCTAGGAAGGGGGACCCGTCCACGAACTGAAATGCTGGTGCTACGAGAATCCAGAAGTTTCTCCTGATGAGGAAGGAAGAGCTGGCAGGTGACGAGGAGCAGCTCCTTATGCTGCCAACCAGCTGTTCCCCTACAGCCCATTTTAGCTCACCCTGTGGACACTCATCCGTGCACATGGACAGATCCAGTCTGTCATTTTAACTCTGCAGAGCTGGTTTAGATCAGGCTCGGGAGTCCCAGTTTGCCCTCACGTGATGATTTTCTAATGCAAAACAAGACTTTCAAAATCTTCAGCATCAATAGAAACACCCCAGACAAGCAGTGACTAACCAGTGCATCTGCCTGCAGTGTGAACACTGAAATCAAATGACTTAAAATAAAAAGCACGATTACAAAGCAAAAATAAAAATCTCTGATGCAGGCAGGCTGCCTGGCATCATCAGCACTTACTTAATCCAGGAGGCTAATAAATAACTATGACTTAAAAGTCAAAATTTAGCTACCTTTGTTGCTGAAAACAGTGACTAATGGTATCAGCTTCCTGTGCACCTGTCCCACTTGTGCTGGATGAAAACCATATCCAGGTCAGGATAAAAAGCAGCAGCTTTTATTTGTTTTTATTAAATAAACCTCCTTTGTATCAAATAAACCAAACCAATGGCTGCCATGCCTGTGCTCAAAGAGCCTTTGAAGAGCCTTTTTGCTGGCTGTGAGCTTGTCCATCACCTCAACTCCTTGTGTGCTTCTGAAGGGCCTGGGAGAGAGGAGAAACTCCACTCCTTCTGGAAGACTCATTCCCTCACCTCAGTCTGACCCACAGAGGCTCATTCTCTGGGAATCTGAAGCCAGGCACGGAGTTTGGGACCAAAATTCACCTGAACCTTCACACCTCCAAGTGCCACTGTCCGAACTATGGTACCAACAAGTGGGCTGAGAATATTGAACCTTAGGGAGCTTGGCTGGAAGGAGAACCAGCCAAGTGAGATGGAAGCCAGAGGGACAGCAGGGATGGAGCTGTCTCACCCTTCAGGAACAAGCCAGCAGTGGACACTCCAGAACCCCAGCCAAGGTGCCCAGGTGCTCCCAGGGGTACCTGAACCAGCACCCCCCCAGGATGAGCATCACCAACAGAGAAATAAAACATTCCAGACACGATGCAACACAGTACTGGGAATTTCATGCCATGGGACAGTGTTCCCTTTTACACCTCCAAAGAACAAGGAGAGGAAAGAGAAGCTACAAGGAGAGGGATGCTCATGGGTGGCTACTTGTTTAATTCAGGAGACAGCCATTTCCTTGCCTTCTTTCATAGCCCACTCCATCATCTCTGTGAAAAACCCTCTTACCTGGATTAAGCAGGACGGCTCTCAGCTCTCTCACCCATACCCCAAACGTGCAAGCTCCAGTTTAATCAGAATTAATCCTTCTATCAGCCTCTGAATTTCTGCAGGATTTGAGCTGATTTTCATTTTAAGCACCAACAGAAAGGGAACAACTTTATCAAGTTGAGAAACAGCACCTCCATCACCTGTGTGAGCCACACGGGGCTGATCAGCTGTCACTGGGCAGGTAAAGACAGAATGGCAAAGTGCAAATTGCAACAACTTTTAAGAGTGCAGAATCACTAGGCAGCTTTCATTGTGTCCAATCCCTCCCTCATCACTGTCCACTATGCCCAGTACTTAAAACCGAGAGTGAAGTGACCCACACAGATAACTTTGGGATTTTGCTGGGATTTTTTTCCCCCACTGTATTTTGATTTTTTTGTTTCAGTACTGAGTTCTTCCACAAACTGAAACCTGAGGCAAAAGGTGTGCTGGGCCTCTTTGAAATCAGGTCCAGAACCAGGAGTGTTAAGAAGTGCTCTGGAGAAAAGGATTTTTCCAAATATAATTTCAAAGAAACCAACTAAGCCAGCTCTGTGGCAGGGCTGCACACCCAGAAGTTTTTGTAAGCTCCTCTCCTGGGTGACACAACCACTCCCCAAAACTTAAACAAGCCAAGTCAGTGCAGGGCATAGAGTTTCCTTCATGCCCCAGTCGTTTCCATCAGTTTCCAGCAGCCTGGAAGAACGAGGTGCTGTGACAGATGACACACCTACCTGTCACCTGTCTCCTGAAGGACAAACACCACCCCCACCTCCAGCTGAGCTTTCCTATCCAGCTTCTCCCTATTTCCTGTGTGTTCTGCCAGTCTGTTGGCACTGTCCTCCAGTTTCCCAAAACACAGCAGCCACAACTCCAGCTTCCCAAACAGCCACAGCTCCCTCAGAACTGATGGAGCTCTGGAGGAAGAGTCACAAAACAAAGGGATAGCCCCAGCATGGGATTAAAAAAAATGAAAAGGGGGGAAGAATACAGAAGCTGTGTGGGGGTTAGGGAGACGCCAGGATCACTGCAAGAAAAATACGCCAAGGAAAATCCTCCCTTGGTCACCGACTGTGGTGTTGAGGGAATGTCCAAAAAGAGCTATTGGACTGCTCAGACAACACCCAGCAAAAGTCTAAGGACCTTTCTCCTGATGGGGAAAAAATGGTTCTTGCCAGTCTCTGCTAAACAAATCCAAGCAGGCATTTGCCAAGGCCTGCCCAAACCACAGTCCAAAATAGCAGGCAGTGTCCTTTATCTTACCATTTCTCTTTCTATTTTGGTCCCCCTCAGCAGGCTGTGAGCCTGTTTGGGTCTCACCTCTGCCCTCTCTGCTTCCCGAGATCCCACCTCGATAGTCAAGAGAGTTTCCTCACTGACTTGAGATTGATTTTTCAGCGTGTGGCTCCTCCATGTTGTGTAGGACACCAGGACGTCGGATACTCCACAGACACCACCCCGGTCTCCTAATGCTACTGGATACTCCGGAGCAACCTGGTCACCCAATGTCCAATCTCACAGAAACCACCCCAGTCATCCAGTGCCGGATATCCCACAGGCACCATCCTGCTCTCCCAAAACCCACAAGCACCGGCCGCTCTCCCAGTGCCAAATATCCCATAAGCACCGGCCGCTCTCCCAGTACCCGATATCCCAGCAGCCGCATCCCTGTCTTCCAAAACTCGACATCCCACAGGCACCACCCCGCTCTCCCCACGGCCGGTATCCCACAGGCACCACCTCGACTCCCAATGTCCGGTATCACCCCGGCCGCAACCCTGTCTCCCGACGCCGGATATACCACAGACACCATCCCGCCCTCCCAACGTCCGGGCCCCGCACTCACCTTCTCGCAGAGGCTGCGGACCTGGCTCTCGCTCAGCTGCCGGCACTCGTTCAGCTGCTCGATCCACTGGTCCAGCTCCTTGGCGAAACCCTTCTCCTCCATGGCGAGGGGGGCCGGGCGGGCCCCCCGAGGCCC
>VWYN01011615.1:32740-58193 GCA_013400075.1 Hippolais icterina
CGCCCCTCCCCTCAGGCCCCGCCCCTCTCCTCGGGGCTGCGTGAGGCCATGGGCGCTGCTGTTGTTTGTCTTCGCCCTGGCCCAGAACCTGCGCTCTTCTCTCTAAGGGAAAATGAATAAAATGCTCCCTGCTCTGTAAGGAAAAAGGATAAAATCACACGGTTTTTCACCCGCTGTGGGTGTTGAGTCGCAAGAGTTGACAGCAGGGCCCGGGAATGTAACAATCCCTTTCTGCCTTTCAGTAAATACGCGTTATTAATTTCTTTCACCATATTCCTGTGAAATATTGTGGAGCAGTACTCAAAACTGGAGCACGTGTACGATGATGTACCAAATATGACACGCGAGTAGTAAATAAAAGCAGTAAAAATTAAAAATTTGCTTACAATCTGGCAGGCACTCTATTCATCTTTGCCCTCAGCTTTAAACTGTGGCAGACCTACACAAATTTCTACCCACTGCTCTTTATTTATCTCCGTTGCACTTGTTCTACTGTCTCGTCTATACCTAAATGGAGCAGTAATATCATGACAGGGATGTAATAACTGAGGCTATGACACTGCTACAGTCTGGAGTGCCCAGCCCAGGCAGCAAGGATTGGGATTTTAGGAGACCTCTGAGAGGAAACTTTCCTGGGATTTTTAGCAGGATAAGATAGATCAAGTCCATGAAGGGTGTTCTTTCATGTCAGATGGGAAGGTTGAGGTTTGCTGAGGCGCTACTAAGGCTGTCCTGCCAGGAAGTCTGATGTTGGTCACAGTTCTCTTAATCTCTGCTGCATAAAACAGATGGACTTGTGGACTTCATCCTGAAGTGACGGAAAAAATTAAAGGTTTCGAAACATCACATCCCTGAAGTGAATTTTCTAACTAAAAATACAGCTAGCAAAATAAAAGAGAGCAATTTATATAAAATACAACTTTGTAGCTACTGTTCTAGATGACAGTCGGTCACCATTCCAGTTCCCAGGAAACATAGCTTCCAGGAATGTTCACACTCCTCTGGATGTTTTATTTGCTGATTTGTTTCCCAGAAGATCATTTTTAACCATATTGCCCATGTTTGTGACACTGGGAACAGGCATGGGATAAGGCAAATCCTGCCTCATGGCAGTGGACAATGAATCTTCTCACCCCAGAGCTTCCCAAGGACAGCATGCACTCCATGCCTTCAGGAGCATACAGGAGAGCAGCATCTCCCATAAAAATCATCCCTGGCTTGTCCAAAACAGCCCCAAAAAGGGCATCCTGAGCCTCAGGAGGTCAGGCTTAAAACAAATTCTGAGCAGCTTTTATTCTATCTTTCAATTTTTGAAGGTTTCCTTGTGATTTAGAGGAAACAAGGTATGGGCACGTGGACACGCATGCTTTGGTGATAAGTTTCTATTTACCGATTCCTCGCCATCATTAAAATGTTTAATAGGCAAAGCTTAAATGGAAAGATCCAGCTGAGATATTTCTCTTGGCTCCTCATCAGAAGTAAAGAGGTTTCTGAGGTATCGATCCGATGGCAAGTCCTCAGCAAAGGACCGGCAAAACCTCGCACCTACAACTGTGCAGCCTGAGCCAGGACCATCCTCAGAGCAACATGGTGTGGTTTATTGGAAAGAGGGAGCTCTCGGGATGAGCTGTGGATTTTCCTGCAGAGGAGTGGCAGGGACAGAGCCTGCAGAATCTCCCAGCAGCAGTGGGGGACATTCATCAGGCTCCCTGGCAGGGAAAACTGACAAAGCTCACTGAGAGGGAATTAATGAAGGCAGGATTTTCCACCACCTTCTCTAAAATCTCATCATTTCTGTCCTAGAACCTTCTAGAAAGGCAATGCTGGTAAAGAGGCATAAAGGCTGCTTTATTAAAAAATACATTAGTGTTGTCTGTGTAACAATAAACCTCCCCATGGGGTACCTTGCGTTCTTATTTTTGTCATTTTTCCACTGAAACTTGGCTTTCTAGTGTGTGATACAAAACACAGGAGAAACAGAAGCAGAAAAAACTACTCATGGCCACCACTGCCTATGGAAGGTACTGCCTGGGCTTATCCATTGCTTCCCGAAGAGTGCTAGATTCATGTGTTGTAGAGAGGGGAAAAAACCACCCCCACAGTGAATAAATAAAATAAATCATTAAAGTTCTTCCTTCTGCCAGCAGCTGAAGGTGCACCAACCCATTGGGAGCTGCTCCAAAGGCACCTGACCCCCCCACGAAGGTGCAGGGGAGCATCGGACTGGCCGGGGGCACGAGGATACGGATCCCTAAAACACATTTTGGGGTGCAGACGCAGCAGTGGATGGGAGGCAGGTGTACCTGGCAGCACCCACTGTGAAGCCTGGATTCTTTCTTCCAGTGCTTCCCCACAGGATTCATCTCCCTCCTTCTCGTGGTGGCTTCTATTGCCATGGGCAGGACTGCTCATACTGTGAGGAGCAACAGGAAACATTACAAAACCCTGATAAACTGAGAAAAAAAGCCAGAGAGAGGTCAGAGGGTAGCAAAGAGGCAAAGAGAGGGGGAATTCTGCCAGGAAAAGGGGGAAGAATCTCTGATAAATGGACTCTTGCCATAACATATGCACAGGGATGGACTCCGAAAGAAAGGAGAGTGACTGAACCCTCACAAGGATCCTCCTCTCAGATCCAGCTGCATCTTTTAGGGAATAAAAAATGTCTTCCTGCAGCAGCCTGGGACAGTTTTAATGCCCAAATAGCTGTTTGGGGGAGGGGGAGGAACCTCAAAACCTGCAAGCCTTGCAACAGGTTTTGTTTGCAAATGCAGGTGGTTCTGGAATATTTGCTTATTCCTTTTATTGAACCTGCTGGCTGATTTGATTACTTCCCTGGAAACTCATGTGCAAATCGGTTTTCCAGCCTTTTGAGGGCACTGCCTTCCACCGTGGACGGTGACTGATGCCAACGTCTGGCTAATGCAATGTGCAGGAAGAGCCAGCGCTGGATGCCGACGTCGATGCCCAGGGCTCTCAGCCGCTTGCAGCCATAAATCCCTCCATTCCCAAATGCAAAACACTGCCGTTGGAAATGCCTCACCCTGAAAAAATGTGTTAGCAACAATTCAATCTCTCAAATTAAGCAGGCTGAGGCACAGCCATTCCTCTGCCACGCACTTAACCGGATAGAAGGATCCAATGATGGAAGACTGGGGGAAGAAAGGGCATCAAATTGAAAAGCCCTGGGGAGATGAATGGGAGATAAGGGAGAGAAAAACCTTCACAGCCTGAAATGATTCCCCCTCCCAGAAAAATTTCCTTCTCGCCTCCCTGGGAAGTGCTCAAAGGAGAGCTGTGGTGCTGGCACCTCAGAGCAGGGATTAATCTGATGGCAAGAATCCGAGCAGACAGTTAAGACTACACAAGTAAGCAAATTTATTTGAAGACAGAACAAATATCGTGGCAAACAATATGCAAATTCAGTTGAGAACAGGGGTAAATATCAGACTTTGTTTCCAAATCGATATAAAATATAGTCAGATTTCATTTTGTCCAAAAAGCAGCTCGCATCAGGGTGGGGGGGTTGGAGGGGATAGCCCTGTTCATGCCATCTGAGGTGTGTGTCACCTGGAAAACCTCAGGCTCAGGAGGTGGCTCCTCTGCCAGTGGAGATGAGTGATGCTGGGAGGAGATAGAGGCGCCTTTGGGACTCTGAATTTCTACCTCCATTCTCCTTAAGAGTCAATTTTTGCCACAAAGCAAGGGGCGGGTTCATCCCCTCCAAGACCCTCACTGCCCACCCACCTATGTTTGGACTGTGCAGTCACAAGGATCCCAGCTGCTTTTTAGGGTTGGGCATCTTTGAAGGTACCTGCACCTCCACTTCCTCACTGGCTCCTGATGAATCCACCTCCAGTGGCTGAGCCTGATAAGCCAGCCAGGGAGCAGCTCACCTCAGATGCCAGAGGAGTGAACAGGACAAAATCCCCTGCCAGGGCGAAGGTGCTGGCGGGCTGCTTTCTAGAAAAACCATCCCAAAATAAAAGCAGACATAAAAAACATTAGATTGTCAATGAGGCTTTGAAACAAATTCAAGTTTATCCTTAATTTTTCTCATATGTGTGTGTGTGTGAGACTTCATACAAACAAACAAGAAAGACGTGGTGAACTTCAAGCTGGGGACGGGCATGTGGTCAGTTAGCGTCCGCAGAAGCACCATGGGATACAGAGGAGTTAGCACCAGAGAGTTTGGAGGACCTAACTGAGCACATGCGTCCTTTGGGAAATGTGGGGACGGCATGGGAATGGGCAGGGGGGAGACATGGAACAGTCCATTAGAAACAATACAAGGCAATTCATGAGTTTTCATACAGTACAATACAGTCACTGATCAATTAACCCTTTCAGTACAGTACATGACAAGTAACACCTTGCACCCTGTTAGCACTAGGAAAGGAGGGTTTGGGCTGGAGAGGGGTGGCTGGTGGCCTATCCCTTCTGCTGTTGGATTTCAGGGACTGTGGATTGCTCTCTCACCCCAGCTCGCACAGCCCGACCCCAGCCTGGCTCCTGGCAGGATGCACTGGTGGAGCGCAATGCCACCAGTGCATCCACCCACAGTGAGGGCTTCACCAAATCACAGAATTCTAGCATCCCAGAATGGAAGGGACTGCAAAGATCATCTAATCCCACCCTCCCTGCCATGGGCAGGGACACCTTCCACCAATCAAGTTGCAAAATCATCCAGGTTTGGCCATGGCGATGGAAGAGCCACCCCGCTCTGCCCTGTGCCAGCCACCGAACCAATGAGAAAACCTCTAATTTAGGTCCCACCTGGCCAGTTCTGGTGCCAAAACACGCAGAGAAGGGTTCAATCGGCCTCGAGCCAAACCTGCTTCTTCCCTCAGGCATAGTGAGAACAGGGTCCGTTGGAAAAGTGCTAAATTACAGTACATTGGCATTTCCATATGTCAACTATTGAACAGCAAAACAGATTGTTTGAAAACAGAATCAGTATCGTACAGTAAGTTCACACTTAATTCTTCACCGTTTCTACACTTGTAACACATGCATTTTATTTCCATTAGTTTAATGCCAGTAGGACCAACATCCTCCAGAACAATGATCTAACATGAAACAAAACTTCCTAAGGAAAATATTAAGCATCACATAAAGTTTCAGGAAAAAATCTGTTAATTAGCATCACAAGGTACTCAGATTTACATTTAGGAGTTTTCATGCCATGACTTTAAAACACCTTTTGGTTAATATCCTGAGGGTGGGGGAAAACAAACCCAAAANAGGAATGTTTTGGGAAATACTAGATTTCTCTTATGTGTATACACACCCAGGGAGACAAGCACGAACACGCGGGCCAGTGCATGGGTGTGTGCACAATTTTGTTTCGATAAACTTGACTCATTTCAAGGGCATTTTCATGGGTCCAGAAAGACTTTCAAGGAAACAAACTCTAAACTACTGAAGCAAATCAAAAAGTCTCTCTTGGAAGAACAGAAAAGGTTGGTAAAACATCGCCTGTGTGCTGTTGCAATGCGCTTCCCACGAGCTATCTGAAAACCCAAACAACTAAAAATCCTTTGTTTCCACCTAAAAGGCCCTTCCAGAGCAAAGGATGCTGTGCTAGGATTTGCATTCAGGCCTCAAGTGTGACGGGCAGAAGAAAAAGCCTAATTCTACCTTCCCAAAGAATGAGATGCCATCTCCAAGGGACAAAAAACTACATCTGAGGGGGAAAATAAGACAAAAATACCTGTTCCACATCCCCCTTCTCCCAAGCTTATTCCCAAGGACTCAATGAGACTGGTGGGCTTGCTGGGGGGGGGAATTTCCAAATGGTTTGCTTTATCCTGGTGACAGTGAGTAGGATGTGGGCTCTGAGTCACCAAGGTACTTTCTGAAGAGGCTGTTCCTTCAGCCACTATCATTTTGGGGGCTCAGATAGAGCAGCAGCATTGCCTGGTGCTATTTCTTTAAAGCGAAATTTGCAAGGATAATTTGGTGGGGGTGAGGGGGAAAGGGGAAGAAAATAAACCAACCCTACCCAAAATGTGGATTCTATTTCTGTTTTTACATCCAGTGATAAAGGATGTAAGAGCATAATACTTGGGGTTGCTCAAGATTTGGAGTTTTTAATCATCTTGGGTTCCAACTGAATATCCAAGCCCCTGAAGGTCTGTTGAAGAAGGAAGCCAAGAAAACCAGCCACTAAAACTGGAGTTGTTTAGGAAACAACTCCAGTTTCCCTCTTTCCTGCTGCAAGAGGGAAACCCAGCACACCCATTTCTTTTTGTTGCTGAAGGTTATTTTCATAATGGCCCCTTGCTAGCAGCAGTGATGGAGAAGACCTAATTCCCTTCTCTGCATTCACATTGATCATGCTGCACTGGCAGGGTTTATCCATCAAGTGTCACCAGGGAGAAACTCCCATCACGGAGGATTGCCAGAGAAGGGTTTGGATTGACTGTGGTCTCATCAAGGATGATGAGCAGCAGTCCCAAGCGTGGATACCCTGGTGTGAAGAGAACATGGGGCTCTCACACCCACCATGATTTATTTGCTGCCGTGGAAAACCCACAGGGGCTTTTAAAGAAGCAAAACCCCACCAGTTGGTTGGGATTGGGTGGTTTGGGACATCAAAACCCAGATCATTCAGCATCCCAGGGATCACCATCCCATTTCAAATCCTAGAAATTTCTGACTATGTTTCCTACTAACTCTACCCTGCTGCTTTCTTGCTGGCAAGGGAGCTCTGATGCCTGGCCTTCCATACAGAAATACCACAGGAATTTAACAGGAATAGCACATCTGAATTACTTCTGAACACGAGAGCTGATCAACTCCTAACAACGCTTTCCAAATTCAACAGCACACCCCGGGGTTATTATGCTCCATCTTCTAAATCATCTATAAATCTTTTTTACTTAAGAATACCTTTTGCAGTTGAAGCCCACAACCAATCCCAACAGCACTTCCAGTGCAGGCACAATGACGGCTTTTATTGCAATGGCTTGAGCTCAGCCTTTATTGGTACCAGGATCTCAGACTGGTTTGAACTGGACTGTCCCACGGACTCACTGGGGTCTCGCACCGGACACAAGAGCATCTGCCCTGCGACTCTGGCTCTGCTCAGTTCCAGGGGTCAAGGAGATGATCTTGCACCATCCCAATCCCTTTTGAGACTTCGCCTGTATCTTTGGTGTTTTTAAAAGCCACGCGCTCAGGTCTCCGTGTGACCTCGAAACTTACAACAACCACGTCTGCCTGGACGTCAGTGATTTAGGTGTTGGGTCTGTCGTGTAAAATAAGCTTGGATGGGCTAATTCGCTACTATCAAGTCGCTAAAGGATATGTAATGGAAATCAGGCACCAGACAGTGGTCCAACACACCTCAGAATTTTCTTATGATAGCCCCTACATAATTAAGACTGCGCCTAGGAGGGGAAAGTTCAAAACTCAGTGCTAACAGTACGTACAAAAGTGCAGTGCTCAGTTTAGTCCGAAGCAAAGTGACTACTAGTACTTAAAGTGCTAGTCCCAACATCGGTTTGGTTCAGTGTCCAAAACACGGGGGAACGCGGGGAGGGTACTCCAGGGGGAAATTAAAAACAGACAGCACTGCAACTGCACATGCCACACCAAAAGTGCTTCAAATCACACCACTGCGGAGGGACGCACAACGCCACGGCTCAGCTTGTGAACACACACGAGCAAACGACTGACACCTTTTAGGTTACTATAAAGAACAGCTCCATTAACTCCATCACTACGAACCCGTTTGGGAAGCAAGTGGTCACAGCGCACAGAAAACAAAAGACAACCCCACTCCAAAGCCAAGAGCCTTTAGGAACACTGACGAGCCTTTGCAACTAGGATAATTAAAGTCTAGCGAAAGCAGCCTTGCCCAGTGTCTGCAACAAGCTTGGCCGATGCTTATCATGCACTTTACAGAGGCAGACTGCCTCCTCTTACACGCTATCTTACAGCTTAGCCTATTTACCTACTTATTTGTGGTCTGCTTCGTTAATTGTAGCTTTCTGACCATGCATTAAGCTGGCTTGTTTCTCTTAACCACCCTACCAGTCAAAGGACAATGAATGCAAGGACAAGACAACGAAGGCGGTCTGGTAAACACTGATGTTACTAACGGCCCGGCTTCATTTCCATGAAGAAAAAAGCTCCAGAGAAGGACTTTGGATCAGCATGCTCCTGAAAGGAGGCTGGGAAAGGAGGATTCATCCCAACAGATAACAGGCATACTCTTTACTCTCAGGAAACACACACTTCCCACCAACTGCCCCATCACCCAGCCCTACCTTTACACTTGTGCTAGAAAAGCAAATGGCTCCGCTTGCTGGAAACAGGGTGCAGGAAATGTCACTGGAAAGAGAGTGCAGGAAATCTCCCTGCTGAGGACTGTGCTGGTCCCAGTCCTCCCCCTGGCCTGGAAGTGTCTCCTTGTCAGCAGGAACATGTTCCAGCAGCGCCCTCCAGCTCCATTACCTCAGGAGCTCAGCACTTGCAAAAACAGAGTGTTTTCTCCCAAAACAAAAGTGCCAAATGAGAAAGGGGGAAAGCAGAACCTTCAGTTCTCACTGTGTTTCAGCAGGCACCCCCAAAAAAGGTCACAGAACAGCAAAATGGCTCCCCGGGCCCTGCATACATTGCCACCAACTCTCCCAAGTGTTGTACAAGGCAACATCTGGCTGTGCAACAAATCTGGTGTGCCCAAGGTAAGTGTGGATCTTTTTTATGCAGAAAGCTCTTTTTAAGTCAAAAGTATTGACCTGCTGGAGCTGGCAGGCTATGTTGGGGATGCTGCAGCTACAGCTGCAGACATGTTTCTCATCAGAGACCAAGCACTAGGGAGATGGTCTTCCAGCAGCAGGGAACACTAATATCCCAGGAGTAAAAACAGAGCTACAAACTCAGGTTGCTTATTTCCATTACTGCCAGAAAGAGCTGGATTTAACACGCAAAAAGCAAGGTCATGCATACAGGGGATACGGATGTAGATCCACCTTTGCAGGCATACAACAGGAAAGAAAGGAGCCTGGAGCAGTGCAGTATGATATGGGCAGTGCCCCGCAGTGAGAAGGGCAACGAGGTGCATGGTGGGGAAACGTGACCGTCTCAGTCCACTATCCAGACAAGAAACTTCTGGAATGATATATCCAGCCTTGCTGCCAAAGCAGCAAGGCCTTGGGAATGTACACAAGCATGAGGATGGGGCCATGACCCTGCCACCCAGCAAGGAACAAGTCCATCATGGGGGAAAAGCATGCCAGCTTGCGCACCATGGCTTTCCCTAAGTGATGCTGGAGTCCTGCAGGATTAAAAGCAATTTTTGAGCAATAGACTGGGAAAAGAAGCATCTTCCAGGACTGAATTCAAGCCTGGTCCTGCAAGGCTGGCACATCTCACCATGTGCCATATGTGACCACACTGGGACATATTTGGTTTAAGTAGCATTGACCTCAATGTTGAGACCAAACCCAAACAACTGCAGGCATGGACAATTATCAGCCTGAAAACTCCCGTGCCAAAATGACTCCTTTTCCAGGTCTTTTTATAACATGTTCTTTCCTGTCTTCCGACTGAAAGGATTTTTGGCAGATGATTTGGAAGTGGATAAAAAATCTAATGCTAGGACACCGTGTCCAATTGCACAGTGATTTCCTGCACGGCTCTCACAAGGAAGTTTATGCGTTGTGCTGCATTTCTGCCGCTTTAGTTTCTCCTACAGATACACTGTCGTCCACGTGTGACCCTCCTTACAATTCTGTCTCCACCTGGACTGGCAACTCTGTTAAATTTTTAAAAAGAAAAGCTATTAAAGGTTTTTTAGGAGAAAAAGCTGTCTGCTTGCCCGTGACCTCACCTTTAACCCGAGCTCTGGAATTAAAAGGCATTTATAAAATCCTGCTCTGGCCGCTGCGCTAGATTTTCACCTAAACATCCTCAGCAACTTTTCCAGTCTCCCAAAAAAACAACTGATTTGAATGTTTATTAGGAACAATAATTTATTTTTGGAGGCGGAGGCTTTTGCTGCATTGAAGCCTGCAGATATCTGTGCACTGGTTTTCAGTGGTGAATCAAGTGATTCCCAGACACAGGCTATTTCCAAGGAAAACACCATCCCAGACTGCTCAATACCAGAGGCACTACAGTGCAAACTGAAGATGCGGGGCCATTTTTAATTCTATGCTAATTATCTCAATAAAAAACAGATCCTGCAGTGGAAGACCCATTTCGGGAAGAAATAATCATCCATCTATCGTAGCTGTAGCCGTGCTGCTTGAGAAGAAGCTTATTTACAAAATGGCAATCTCCAGAAAAAAAGCTGTTACTGTTGCCTGACAAAGCCATATATTCTGATACCTTCTGGGGGGCTCTGTCTGGGAAATTCCTCTTTGAAACCAAATGCTATAAAACCTCAAATATGGAAAAATCCCATCCTCTTCAACAAAAAACAGCTGTAGGGCTAATGCAACCCACCATGACACAGAAATGATGCTTGGGGATCCCTGCTTTGAAATCCCTGCTTTCGGATTACAGCAGGAAAATCATATGACCTCTAAATTATTTATATGTGAAAATATTCTTTTAATAAAAGCACCAAGTCACATAAACAAAAATGAAATTCCTAAAGACGGCTTTTCACATTTTGTATGGTTACCTAAATGTGGATGAGAAACATCCTTTTTCTCCTCTGGACAAAAACATCGTGCAGGATGGCATGAAAATCCCTTTTTTTAGTATGCAGGAAACACAGAAAGCCAAATAAAGCCATGAACCTGCAGAGTGGTTGTGAAAGGGATGAAGAAAACCCAACCAAGCAGCAGGACTGCAATCTGTTCCCGCTCCCCCCACGTAGCGCCACGGTCCCCGAAGAGGCTCTCACACCAGATTGTGCTGCCAGACAATCTTACGGAGACGGGAACCTGCACTTGGGTCTCAGCCAGCCAAGACCCCCAGTGCCTCTTTCCTTGGCTGGGAGGACACAGTCCTCCTCTGAGGGCTGCTTGCACCCTGGGATGCCACCACCCATGGAAAGGGCTCTGCTCCACCTTCTCCGTCTCTCCTCACTGGGTATCCATGAGGCCTACATCCAGTATTCCCAGGCACGTTCCTGGGGAGCAGCAGAACAGCTCCGATACATCGCCCTGCCATAATGATGGAGCCTGAAGACGGGAACATTGGACCACAGGGACAGCATGTTGAAAGCAAAACATTTTATTACCATTGGTTAAACTTCATAATGCACGCTTATGAGTAAGAGAGAGGTTATATGGAGATCACTTTGCTCCCTACCAACTGCAGCTTCTGGGATTACATGCAGCAGCTGTTGAGCAGAGCGGAACGGGACCAGTGGAAAGAAAAGGAGAATAAAATACATTTGAAACAGTGAGGGGTAGCTTGGCAGAAAGCAGGCCCCTGACTTGAAATTCAAAGAGAAAGTTGGGGGTTTTTTACTGCTGTACCAAAAGCCACGGCGTCCTGGACAACAACTGGTGACCAAGCACTGCTCTGGAAAGGCACCCCTCTAACTCAATACCCACCCCAGCAGCCAGCACCTGGAATGGGCACTGCAGCTCTGACACAGCTAGTGGCTTTTTCTTGGGGCCACTATACCTCTACAGTCCATGGATCAAGGCTAGGATGCTGCAAAACCAGGAGGTCCTGACTAACCACACCCCCGCAGGTGTCCAGGGAAATTCTGGTGGCCATGACCACCAGAAGGGTGGGTGACAATGGAGATGTATCCTGAATTCTGGATGGTTGTCTAGCTCAGCGACAGCAACCTGCAGGGCTCGCCCGGGGTTGACTCAGACGTGTGATTTTTCGCTTGTTTTCTGTCCGCTTCTGTGAAATGTTTTTGTCAGTAAATGCCAGCCTGAGATGGTTTCTAAAGAACACAAGTTTCTTCCAGCAGAAATTGCCCCTTCAATCTAAGATAAAAAATCCAGTTATCTTTCCTAGAGGTCAGAGACCATAAAAAAGCTATTTTGGACCACCTGCTGAAGAGTCACTAACACACTTTACCAGCACCAGCTTTTTTAGCCCAAATCAGTTTACCTTCCAGCCAATCTTCCACAAGCAGCTTCAAATTGCATCAAACCCTATCCAGAGGAACACTCTGCTTTCCCCTTTCCCGATATTACTGCTCTCATTTCACAATAGTTTTTGCATTCAAACAGAATTCAAAGGAGAGAATGCCTGCGCTAGTGAAAGAGGACTCCAGTTATTGCTAGCACAAAGCTACCAATTTTTCTTCTAGCAAACAAACCGCTTGGCTACAAAGGTGGGAAGCTCTTGGAAGACTGAGAGCCTGGAGGAGGCTGGTTTTTGGCTGAGGCAAGTAAAAAATCCCCATATTGTGGCCCCTTGCTTGTTTTGTTTTGCACAGCATCTTCAGCCTCGCTGAGAGGAAGAGGCCGGCATGGGTTTTGAACAAGGAGAGCACCTCAAGGGCTATTGCAACAGCTCAAGGGCTGCAATGGGGAGGAGGAGGGGGAACTTCCCTCTGTGAA
Source organism: Hippolais icterina (assembly GCA_013400075.1). NCBI lineage: Eukaryota > Metazoa > Chordata > Aves > Passeriformes > Sylviidae > Hippolais > Hippolais icterina. The sequence goes on from VWYN01011615.1 coordinate 45,232, forward strand.
GAGCCTGAGGGGGGATGTTTAGGGAGGTTATTCCAGCTTTAGAAGGTGCCTCCTAAGAGTAGGAAAGAGGTGTGAAAAGCAACAGGTTAAACTGCAGCTTGATGCTGCAGGCAGGAGTTAAGTGGGCACCACCCCTGCCTCTCGCTCTGGATTGGGGGTTTTCTTGGGGTTTCACACATATCAGCACAAAACGCATACTGCCGAACAGACAGTTTTAAGCTCTTTTTAAAAGAAAACTCTCTGTAATATGCCTTCACCAAGGTAACCCACAGTAAAAAGCTGGCAGCATCCATGAAAATGTTCATCAGGCGATTACAGCACCTCCCTCCTCTTTTTTAATTTCTTTTTTTTAAATAAGACAGCTAGAAGGAACTCATCAGTGGTTAGCTCAAAGGGTTACCCCTGGCAGCGCTGAGGGATGACTGTGCTGACATCAGCAATAAATGCTGCTATGGAGAGTGAGCCGGGATGCAGCAGGATTATGTGCACACTGCATGCTGGCACACGCTGATCACAGGACATGCCTGTAGGCTCTCCAGAGCGGATGCACCAGGCAAGAGGTGAAAGTCCCAGAGGCAGAAAAGGAAGGATCAAAGAGTTGGGCTCCTGTGGTATCCAGGATAAAGCTGTTGACACCTTCCCTCTGAGTTATAATGGGATACACAATACGTGGGTGGCGGTCCCTTGCCTAGCTCAGGTGTCTGCTGCCACTTTGACCCAGGTCCCATGGCCAGGCTCTGGTGGTCTCTGGTCCTGGTGGCTCCCACTGCAGCAACTGGAGTCAGTACAGGACTCTAAGAGAGTAGACAGGAGCTTGGCAGAGGCACAGCTCTTATCTCCACATCTTCATGCCAGCTTTGCTGTGGGCACGCTCATCCCACATGCCTGAATTTACTAACCCACATCAAACCCCTGGGTCGATTCCTAAACTGATTTGGAAGCATTTGCTATTACACATGCAGAGAAAAGCGACTCTAATTACTCTGCACCCCATTTAAATGTCCCGGGGAGAATGAAATCCTGGCGCTGCTCAAAGAAACCAAATTGAGGTTACACATAACAAAGGATCCAGGCATGCCATTGAGCTGTGGTGGGAAGGAAGAGCCTGAGCTGAGAGCAGCGCTTGCAGCAGATGCAGCAAAGCTCATCCCTGGGGAAGCTGTCAGACATTGCCTACAAGCGAGATGGTGCGCGCCGGCTGCTTGCAGGAAGAGCAAGTCTGCCACCAGCACGGGATCAAATCTGCCCCAGGTAACTGGTTCATGCAACCCTATTGCAGATGGGAGCCATCCCTGAGGGAATGGCTGACTGCAGGGTTAAATAACTCCCACTTTGCTGCAGCTTCACCCCAAGGATCTGCCCCAGCCTGAAGGTAACATGTGCCAGAGCCCCACCACCCATGCAACAGCTGCAGAGGCGCACAAGAGCTGCAGAACAGGATCCCTGCAATGGTTAAGGCCAGACCACACCAAAACAGACACAGAGCAAAATGACTCTCTGTGAAAAATATAACCAGCTCCACATCTTTTTGTCCTACATTGGCGGCAGCAGTTAGCAAATGCACAGTGAGGGAGGGAACCAAGGCACATTCACGCTTTGCACATTTCCAGAGGGATTTGTAACGAAAGCTTAAGATGCTGAACTTCTAAGAAAAGAAGAGGTTTAGGGCCCTCAAGCCAGGTCATGCACAAGACATGAACTTGGCGATCCAGCGGGGAAAAGGAACAACACAAGCAGGATCAGGCCATGCTGGCAAAGTGAGAGGAGAATGTCCCTATGCACTGAGCCATATAAACACCTACAGGGGTTTCTGCCTGTGCTGCTTTAGTGACCTTGATGTTTTGCAACCAGATGGAGGAAGAAATAAAATGCCAGCCTAAAGAATATGCTCTGAGGTAAGAGGCACAGAAGTTTGGTTCACCTTGTGAAACATGGTGCCTACTCTCAGCTTACAGGTAAACATTTCAGCCAAAAAGCTCTTTCCTTAATTTTACCAGGATGGAGGAGATTATTAAAAACGCTTAAATTAAAAAACTTCATCACTTACTACAGGGATGTGCACATTAACTGAGCTGTTGAATCTAGGATAAATCCTACTGCCAAGAACTATATGAAACCCTAGCCCTCTGTTCTTGGCTGTCAGTAGCCTCTGCTCACCCCTGCTGTGACATCTACCTGGGAAAAACTCTTTTACAAGTGCTACCAGCACAATGCTCCACTTTTCAAACACTTTGCCATATTTATTGGAGTCTCAGGAGAGAGACCGTCCTTGGAGGCAGCTCAGTTCCCTCACAAATTCCTGTTCTAGGCAGCCCGATAGACACCTCAGGAGTGTTCAAACATCTGGAGGGAAAGAACAAGCAGCTGTCATGAAGACAAGCCAAACAGAAAACACATCTGTTGACTGCACACTGAGCTGCCTTTAATCCAGAGCACTGCTCCGTCACCTCTCTCCCAAAGCCCAAGGTCTCCGGCCTTAGATTCCTCCTGCCAGCTTCCTAGGGGAGAGAGAGACTCTTTTTACATCAGGTACTTCCCAACCAGGCAGCAGCACAGCAGCCTCCTCCATGCCCAAAGCAAAAATGACAATTTGCAAAACAGCAACAGGTCCAGGGGAAACTTCCAGAGACAAACCCGCTCCTGCTCAACACCAGTTGCCAAGGGAAGCGGTGGGAGTGACGCCAACGCCAGGCTCAGCTCCCTGTGAGCCCTGAGATTTGCTCTTGTGCTGCAAAGCCGCTGGGGTCTGCTGCTGCCAGCACATGGCGTGCTCCAGCTCACCCTTTAACATGGAACAGCAGGGATAATTAGTTTATGTTAAAAATACCAGGGCTGCATTGGCACATCCAGCCTTTTCCCTAGGAAAAGGAGGGGAGAAATAGCTGCCTGATACATACTGGTCATATGTCTAAATGCCCTTCTGGAAGGTGGTGGGAAGAATATACATGTAGAGTGGTGACACTGTGGGACAGGAGGAGCTCCTCTCTGGTTAGACCTACACAAAACTCTCAAATCTCCTCGCACTAAAAATGTTACTGAGGCATTGTTCATGCCAATATTTCTGTGACTCTTCATATGATGACAACACGCAATCCTGGGAGATTTAGGAACATAAGGGAAAACCTGTATTTCCAAACATGCTGGCACAGGGAGCTTATATTGTCACTTAGTGCTTTCCTTACATTTGCGTTTGAACAGACTCATCAGAAAGCAACAAGAACACGACCAGGGCTAAAAATTACCCTTGGTTAAAGGTTTTGTATTTCCTTTGGAAAGGATGCAGAAGAGACCTGACAACAGCCTTTAATTATGTGTAGGAACTGCAGCAGAGAAGAAACCAAACTGGTTTTATAACTCCACTGGAGAGCATGGCCTGTAAGGCAAAAAGCAATAGAATTAGATAGAAGCAAGGGACACATGGACTGATCAGCAGATAAAATATCTGAGAGGAAATAGGGTGGAATAGCTTAAGGAGGGAAGCTGGGAATATCCAACATGGGAGATTCGAAAGAGCATGTTTTTTCCAGGTTGTTCAACTTGGGGAAAATATAGATGCTTTTTGCTCTGTACTTGGCCCTGAAATGCACCATTAGAGGCACCTTTGCACTTGCAAATTCAAGTTTAGAGTCAGGTAGGTTCCAAACCTTCCAAACACTATGTTTCATCCCAAATTTCTCCCTTTCTTGCTTTCGGATATCATCAGTATTGATCAGCATCAGATCATCACTAGAACTCTTGCACACCTTTGAGGTAGGGAGGTATCATCCACCCTCTTTTAGTGGTGGAGAACACAGGCACAGGCAGGATAAAGCCAAAGTGATCCCATCTCCAATACCAGGAGGCCCAGCTTCACACACTGACAGCTTTCCCAGAGTCCAGGCAATTACTCCAGCACTTCACTGGTTCAAAGCACAGCTTTCAACAGCTGTTGACACCGACCCCTGCTGCACCTCAGACCTCAGAGTGGCAGGCCCAGGAAAGCAAAGGCGGTACAAGTGGTGATCATCTGCAGAGTCTTGTTAGAAATGACACAAACCCCTTTGCAAAGACAGCCACGAAATTGCTTCTTGAAAGCTACTTTCTTTCCCCTCTGATCCCTTCCAGCCTTCACCAACCCCTTTCCTGTGCAATGGAAACGAGCAGCTGCCCCATTGATACACACAATACGCTATCACTCATTCCTGGAGCAGGAAGCAACCAATGTAGCATGCGGAGCAAGGCTCTGGTGAAAAGCACACACAAGCATCCATAAATTGGGATGGCATCAGCAAACCGTACAGGCCACCAACACTTGTGTGCTCCCTAACCTTCTGCAGGTATTCCTGGCAAGCCTCCCAGCTCAGCAATTGCCGAGCCACAGGAGCCTCAAAGAGCAAGCTGTAAAAGCAGTAACTCCACCCATTGGGCACGCTTGGTCCTCGTGGGTTTGTTGGCAAGATTAGACACTTGCAGAGCGTGTTACTGATCCCAAAGAGGAAGGAGAACCAGCCCAAGAGAACCACCCTGGTCTGTGAGTAGAGCACTAGGATCCAGGCTATGTGTCTCCTTCCCCAGCTCGGTGGGACTCCAGTGCTGAAGGTGCCACCTATTCCTCCTACTACGGATATAACCATCATCATGCTCTATGATTCCCTGGAGCACGCATCTTGTCTTCGCTTCCCTCCGCTCCCTCCTGCCTTTTCATTCCTCTGCCTCAGTGGGAAGCACTTCTCTCTGCTCTTACTCCCCCTCTCCCTCTGCATTGTACCAACAACATGTGCTCCCAACAAGGACCAGATGGGAATACTTGTAAGAGCCTGGGGTTAACCCGTGTCTTTTATCCCATATACTCTCTGCTGTTTTGAAATGCAGATCCTATTGCGCGCGCTTCGCAGTGTAAAGATTTAAGGTTACTAGTAGACTATGTTGATATTGCTTGTGAAACCCATCTTGCTCCTATTGCACACTGAATGCCTCCGATCCAGGAAACAGAACAGACAATGGATAGTGTCTGTTAATATCTCCAAGGGAAGGACCTACTGGAAACGGGGGGAAAATAAGTATTTGTAATATGTCCATGCATACACATCTCTAATATTCCTCTCTCCCTTGCCTCTGCATTCATTTGTGCCCACACATGAATTCACAGATGTTGTGCCAGCGCGGTGCCGAGCGGGGCTGGGCACGAAACCTCGGCTTTCTCTGGCTGCCAGCAGCCGCCACCAAGGGTCATCTCTGCCTCCAATTTATCTCTGCATGGCAAATGATCACGACCAAGAACAGATGCAAACTCCTGCCTGCAGGATGGATTTCCCCCACTGCGGTCAAGAAATCCATCTGACTGTCTGTGTGTCCAACCAACACCTCCAAGGCAGGAGCCGTTGTCCCTCCCTGTTTAATACTGATTTGTTGGATGGGTGTAAAACCCCTAAAAGACGAAATATGCCTTTTTAAGTTTTGACTCAGTGCAGAGCTAGCAATTTCCATGTGCCACTCCAAGCGTTTCTGTGCAGCCTAGCAATTAAAAAGATGAATTAGCAAGTCGTTAATGACGGTTTTATTGGGGGTGCAGTCAGGCCCCTCGAGGCTAGGCCAGTAGGAACACAACCACATTCACCGCACATGAGAAGCCAGCAGGCACCTGCACCTTTCTAGGAGCTGGTGAACACGAGAGAGCCCCGAGGGCTGCAGGTTCGGGTTCCGCATGATGCCTCCCTGCGCACGGGGAAGGAGTGATCTAATTACATCCATCACAGAAATGCCAAAACGACATCCGGCTTATAAAACCTCAATTTATGCTTTGACATTTCTGGAAAACCAATTTTTAATCCATGTCATCTATCAGGAGTTCTTGATATTTTACTTCACCTCGATGCTTTAGAATACTGTTGCCTTTATTGAGGTGCAGGTGGGGAACTGAACACAGGCTGACACAATATTAGGAAGAAAATATTAGGAAGAAAAATTGATGTCAGCCCATGAAAGCTTCTGCACATTTTGGAGAACCAGAACAGCAAAAGATTTGGCTCTGGCTTTTTCCAAATCCCCCAAATCCAGAAGCACCTTGTGCCCTAGTGGGGGGTGTTTTTCCTGTGGCCATGACAGGATTCAGCAATTTTTAGGCAAGACCAGATCACCCCAAAACAATACATTTTGGCAGAGGCTGTGATGTGACAGCCTCGCTTGGGTATAGCTTATGGTGTAGCCTTTAATTCCACTCCTCCTTGAATAAACTCTTTAATTTCAAACACAACTTTTACTTACTTGAAAGGAATGGAGGGGTAGGAGGGGAAAGGTGAATTTTAGACATCGCAACATGTTAGGTCATTAAAAATAAAGGGCAACTTAATTTTGGAGTGAGCAGCATAGAAAATGAAACAGAAAGTCTAATTTTCTTCAGGAATTCTTTCATAAATCACATATATCTAGTGTATGTACAGGAAGAGTGGGAATGCCATGTGTTAGACACCGTGGAACTGAAAATGCTTATTATGTAATTTTTTACCTGGTGCAAAATCTGCCCAATAAAAATACACGATAATAAACTCCTTTCTACTATAAAAATTACTAAAATTGGAAAACAGGACTGCAAGTCACGCAAGCAGAAAGAAGGCTTCCTAACCACCACCAGCTCCCTTCCCTGGGAGTTTAGGTCACTTCAATAGGCCATAGGGAAAAAAAATGATGCAATTATCAGACTAGGACATCTGTAGCTGAAAAAAAAAAAAGTGCTGACATTGATTTTGGTAATTGCTTGAGGGTTCTTTTTTGTATAAAGGACGGGATTTTAATACTTCTGCTTGGGATTTTATGAACATGGCAGTACAGATTTGCAGAGCCAGGGGTTGTAAAATGGCATGGAGACATGATGTGGCCAGCAGCTGCCTCTTTACAGCTCTCACCTCACCCCAACGACGCCTCCAAGGAAGAGCTTTGCCTCTTTTTAACTACGCTTTCCCTTGCAGCCTTACCGAAAACCTATGGAATTCTTACGAGGTCTGTGGCCAAGGGCTCGCACCCAGCTCTGGGTGGAATAACGTGTTTATCCAGACCGGTGGTGGGAGCAGATGTCCCCTCCTCAGACTGCGCTTCAGATAAATAAGGTTATTTCGCTACGAGCTACTACAGGCTACAATATACTCACATAAATATATTAATGCCTATACGTGGATATGAATTGGTATATATCGGATACAGATAAGAAACACGACAACAAGTAGATACCAATAACTGCTGCAGCTTCTTGCTGGGTAAAGTCCATCATCCATCCAGGCTGCACGCAAGGAGCCCGCAAGGGAGGGTTTTGCCATCCCCCCACAGCACCCGGCGGGTTGCCCTCCCCACACCAGTGCAAAACGCTTCCCAACACTTCCGTAGCTCTGTACTTTACCAGGAAAGCCAGCTCCAGGGGCTGGACCCAACACAACATCCCCCTGGCTGCAAGGCAGGGGAAGCCCTCGCAGCCCCTTCCATCCGGGATGGGCTTTTCAGGGACCACCCCACCATCTGCGCCAGCAGCGGGGAAAGCCAGGTACGAGGCAGCTGCTGGACTTGGCTTTGTCAAGACTACAAACGCAAAGCTCGGTTTTAAGCCTCGACAGCAACACAGGGGACCCAGTTTGCAGAAGGGGCAAGGAGCCGCTGCGATGGTGGAGCTGAGGACGCTCAGCAGCTCTGCACATTGCAATTTAAAAAACCAAATCATCATCCCACTCTTGGTGGTTTGAGAGGATCCTCAATACAGCGCCTGTCCTCCTCTAACATATGAGCGGAGCTGGACCAAGCAGGACCAACAGGTCTCTAACAGACACGTGCATGCAGGAGACGGCTTCTCTCAGCATTAGACTACGTTACCAAAGCATCCCCTTACCGGAGCGGGAGCAGAAATGTGCTCCTAGTATTATTTACACAATATAAAGTGCATTAGGATTTAATAATTCAACTGACAGACTTTCTGCCGGGACCGTACAATTTCGAAACAGAGGTGAGGGCTTGAATAGGGAATTCTCTCATGAGAAAAAGAGGTTCAGACCGGTGCTCTTCACCCTGTCCTCCTAAGGATTGTTTTTGGCCGTTCTTTCTAGTGCAAATAAGCTTGTGTTTTCTCAAGTTTAAGGGACATGGCAGTTTCAGGGCGTCAGGAACGAACATTTAAAACACATCAGGGATTCAGTGTTCCCGAGCATCCAGCTGGGCCCTTCTGGGCACCAGCAGCCTGCGTAGTCACTGCTCTGGGAAGCTGAAGACGCGCCGCTGAAAATACAAAGGAACCCGTTTCCAAATCTCACTGTTCAAGTCTTGCATTTCTACACTCCGAGTGCATCCCTACTACCCTCCAACACAACACCTGCTTCCCATCGCGTGGTGGAAAGCCATTATCCTCCAAGTCAACATCTGCGGACACCAGTGTTTTCCATCGCGATGGAAACCCGCAGCCGCTGGCCTACCCATGAGTGATGGGCAATGAACGTGAAGATCCCGATCCAGGTTTGGATACTAAGGTGCATCCCGTGCCAGGGGAGTAAATGCATTAGCGGATCTTACGGGATACCTGTGTTCCAGAACCCAGGCTGACCCGGTAGCCAGCAGTTGTTGGATTCCTTGGTGATATTTACAGCAGACTAACGGCATTGGAAGGCCAATTCATTAACAAAAGATAAAGGGATTTTTTAAAGAAATGGGCAGCAATAAGGAAAGCAATTTTGCATCTTTTTTTCCTTTTAAAACAGTGAAGAAAACATCCCTTTCCAATCGCGAGTAATTTCCTCACCAACACTATGGGAACACAGGGAAGGCATGAGCACTTACAACACACGTGGCCACTCAGGCTAATTCCAACCGAGGAGCTTCTATGATCCCTTGAGGCAAAGGCGGGCAGGGATGGGAGATGCCGAGCTCACAGGGGAAGAACGCCACACAGAAATGGGAAGGAGAGCGTAAAAAGTTTGTACATTCGTAGCTCCGGTTTGTTGGACTAGAAGTGAATTTTTTACCTCAGGCACTGTGACGGGCAGCAGCAGTCAGCGATACGCTAACATGCGCATCAACAACTCATTCACTAAATTCTGGTTTCACACCATGACAGGATGTAGAGTTCTTTTAACGTGGGGTTTTGTGGGGTTTTTTAAATTGACCTGTTAAAACCATTGGGACCAAAGCCGTAAGAGCAACGATGAACCAGTGCCCTGCACAACTCCCGCTGATTCATCACGGTCCACAGGCTGTTCGAGTGATGGAGCGAAAACATCTCTTCCAGGTTTGAAAAGGGGCCTGAAAGAGCAACCTATGGAGAAAGGTATGGGAGATTTTGACACTAAGCCAAAGGCTTGGTTGCTGTAACTGCTATATGTGGTTTTAAAGGGGGAATCACCTAAAACAGTGAAATTAACTTTCTAAATTCTTGTCACAACTGTAACATTTTCCTAAAGGTTCTTTGGTGACTTTGGTGCAAGCTGTTATTTTTTTTTTCTTTTTTTTTTCTTTTTTTAAAGTTAAAACAGATTGACTAGTTTTAGTACCCAAACTAAAATCCAGATTATCCTCTTGGTTCCCAACCCTGTCTCCCCAGCCTTTCTCATTAATGACATTAACAGGCAACAGCATTTGGATTGAGTGTGGCCAGGCAGTGTGCAGGTGGCTCCAGACTCAGAGTGGTGAACAGTCTGGTTGGAGAAAAAGACATTTCTTAAAAAGTTACAAAATAAAACAGGTCGTGGTTGCATGGAAAAATAGCTGGTCCACATGCACACTAGGCCACTCTGTAATGAAACAATTTAAGTGATTACAAATATCTGATCAGACATGGTAATGCCTGCTTAAAACAATCTTAGAGGTGAGTTAGCAACATGCTACTAGAAGTACCTGAAGCTCAATCAAACTCCTGCTGGTTCGGGGGAAGGAGCTGGTCGCCCAAAGACTGGACAAGCCCCTTACGTTATAAATTTTCATGCTTTAAGAAACACAGAATCTTTCATCAACCTCCCGAGCAGGTAATTGCACACCTTGTTCTCCCTCCAGGCAGAGAGTTGATATCATGAGATTTAAAATTTACATCACAAAGACTCCAGGATGACATAGAAACCTTGGGGCAGGGATCATCGGAAGGAAGCCACTCGAGGACAGCTCCAGATCGGAGCTGGGGGGAAGGGGGTGATGGCAGGGCATGGATGTTGTCTCCTCAACACCATCCACAATCAACTCAACAGAAAACCCAAGGGGGCATCCACCACAGCTTCCGAAATGCACCACGGTTGAGCATGAAAGAGATGCCTTTCTACACAAATCCAGTGGTGCACCCAACACCCCAAAGGTCTTCCTTGTGGCAGGAGGAGGAAAACACCCAAATGCTTTCCTCGCACAGGTAACATCCCGAACCGCATTAATCTGGGAGAAAAGCTGGGAGCCTCGGTGGCGGCATTCTTACCAACTCACAACACCTGCTCCACAGTCGCCTGCTGGAATGCCTAATACAAAAATACCTTCTGAAATCTTGGACAAAATGCATTAAAAATAATAATAATAAAAAAAGATCACCAGCTTCTGATGGGCAGAACATGGAGATGAGGAGTGGGTTATTATTCACTGCCATTAATTCAGAAGGTTGAGCACTCCGCTGTCCTGGGATACTCAGGTTATCCGGTCAGCACAAAACTTCAGAATGAATGACAGATCTTCCGCCCTTCACTGGCACGTGATCGAGGTCTGACTGGTTATCGAGATTTTACCCACAAACAGACTATTGTTTCCAACTCAATAACCAGAGGATGCCAACTTTAAAACCTCTCTCCCTCCTCATGCACAGACCAGAGATTCACGTGGAGCTGATTTTTGCCATAAATGCTCTACGGCAACGCTGCTCAGCCTTTGGACCGAGCGCGGGCAGAAGCCAGTCCTGAAAAACTCGAGATAAGCAGAAACTGATACATTTCACTGTAAGGTTCAGGGTGGGGATACTTTTGCATCATGTTTAAGTGCAACACAAGCCTTTTCTAGACTCTTTAAAGGTCAGGGTGCCAGATTTTGTTTGTGCTGATACTCGTACTTCCACAGTCTCCAACACTCAAAGCAGCTGACTCATATGGACTCGGGAGGTTGGTCCTTTCCTAAGACATATGGAGATGTTTTGGGCATAGTTTAACCAGACTCCTATAACATCATGTACTGGAGTTAGCAAGAACTACCAGAAAAGGACTTTACAAAAAACTGGGGCAACTTGGAATTACTATAGGTCAGTCCCTCTCACCAATTTCTGCTTGCTTTGTTTGGTTAATTGTCCAATGCACTCTATTCCAGACCCTCTTGCTCTTCACCACTGTCCCCTCTGGCATCCATTCTTTTCTCTTTATGGCTGTTGTAAATTCTCCTCATCTCTTCTTCATACTTGATAAAATTTTCCCCGAACCGTGTCCACGCTTTGTACGGAACCGTGATGGTGTTCCGGTAGGGCGGCCTCACCTCACTTACCTTCAGGAAGATGCCGTACCTGTTGGATCCCACGTCAAAGTAGAAGCGCTTGTTGTCCACTCGGAAGGAGGTGCCATCGGGGAGCTCTGGGGGCTCGTCACCTCCCCCCCGGCGATCCTCTATGTCCCCCTCGCCGTATTCTTCAATCAGCTGGACCAAAGCATCCCTGAACTCGATCATCCCTTGCGCCGGGAGGACGATTGTCTGCTCCTGCCCCAAGCTGTGGCCAAAGTAACCCATCATGCCAGGTCCCCTGCTCATGGTCTGCCTAATCCTCAAGAAGCGCCCCCGCTGGTTCTCCTTCAGGTCCAGGTAGTACTTCCTGTTGTCCCTCTCGATGTACTCTGTTTTGAGGACGCTGTGAGGGGGCTCCTCGGAGCCCACGGACGCCGGGGGCGAAGGTGGCGGGTGCTGTGGCCGCCTCCGGGAATGCTGCTCCTTGTCGTTGCTGTGCTCGTGCCGGTGGCCATGGCCGCCCTTCAGGCCTAGGTGGGCGTAGTGCTCAATGAAGTCCCCCAGGCAGTCCTTCAGCTCGGCAGCCACGGACAAGGAGAGGGTCAGCTTGCTCTTCCTGATGTTGTCCTGCCTGCCCCTTCCTATCCAGACTTCGGCGATCTTCAGGAAACGGCCGCGGGAGCTCTGTTTCACATCCAGATAAAACCGCTTCTTCTGGATGTCCACCCTCTTGGAGGCCAGCTCCTGGATCTCCATGCAGCTCCCCTGGGAGGAGGCCGGGTAGTGATACTGCTGTTGGGACTGGGAATAAATGTTCCTGTGCAGGCCAGAGCCTCCCAGGTTCCTTCCTCCTCCTCCTCCTCCTCCTCCTCCTCCTCTCCCTCTTTCCATCTTTATCAATCAGCTGGAAATAATACACAACAGAGACACAGATGACAACATCAGCAGCAGGGGCCTGCTCAGCTCCTCGGCAGCGGCTCCACTCGGTGCTGCTCTCCCTACAAAGGCTCCTGCATCCCTCTCCGCTGCCACTGGCACGCAGCATCGCAGCCTGAAGCATCCCTGGGTGCTCTTCCCCTCCCGTGCTCGTGCTCCCAGACAAGGGAGCCCTGATTCCAGCGGTACTCCCCGGCAACACTCTGCAGCCCCCCTGTCTTGCCCCTGTGGTACTACAGACCCCCCAGCTGGCCCACGGGGGTGGGTTATGGTGCCCTGTTTTGGGGGGCACTCACCCTTCTCCCAGGGCTGCGGTTCCCCTCTGCACGGTCTGTCCCCGTGTGGCTGCGTTCCCCCTCCATCACCCCCTCTGCTCTTCCTCCCAGGGCACGCGGGGGGGCACTGGGGTTTCCCCCCCTAGCAGCGCCCTCCTGCCCCCGAGACTCACGGAGCCTCCTCTACCACTGCATCTCCTGCCCCAGTGCCCCCAAGGCTTCAGTTCCTTCCCCCACTGCCTCCCTGGCCCCTCACTGCCACAGTACTGGCCCCTGGTACCCTCACTGCCCTCCAATGCCCCCAGTACTGCCCCCAATACAGCCCTCCTGTCCTCCCCCATGGCCCCCAAGTGC
>VWYN01011615.1:58778-136272 GCA_013400075.1 Hippolais icterina
CGGGCGCCGAGAGGCCGCGGCAGCGGAACCAGCCCGCTCAGAGCCCCCGGGCAGTGCTCGGGGCTGCTTCCGGCCTGCTGCGGGCTGCGCCGGCACCGCGGCCCTGCGGAGGGAGCGCGCCGCGGCCTGCTGTGCTGGGGGTACTGGAGGACAACTGGTGGGGTACTGGGAGCACTGGGGCTCAGGAGGGCAATGCTGGGGACGGTGGGGAAGAAAGGAGGTACAGGGAAGTAGCTGCTCCGAGGGGGTCCCGGCAGCCTGCCCGGCGCTGAGGCTTCTCTTTCCTGTGGTAAATAAGGCGTGTTACCCATTGTGTGAGGACTTGTTGGCGGCTCCCTGTCCCCTACCGATTATCCCGAGGACTCCCGAGCTGGATGGCCGCTTACCGTCGGATGCTGGGCGATCCTGAGTTCCGGATATTGCCTTAACTCTGGGCAGGTGTGTGATGCCGTGGTGGGAGGTGGTGGAGGATCATGTGTAGGTACCAAAGGTGCTCTGGAACTTACAGCTGGTTTTGGGGGCTGTGGGTGCTGCAGGGTTTCCTGTATGTCCAGCTTCTGTATTGCTCTCTTCTGTTCCTGGGAGTCCCGCTCCAAAGACCAGAGTTTGGCTGTAAAGGAGGGCTATTGCCATGTCTCTGTTTTAGTGTTAAAATCCTTCTTGGAGTTGAAATGGAGAGGGCAGTTGGTTGAGCTGCTGCACACCAAGGGAAAAGTCTGTGTAGCCTTGGAAATCAATTAAAAACTGAAAAGCTTTCCATAACATTGTTCAGGCCTGATGTTAATGACAGCTCATCTCCATATGAGCTGCTGACTTATAATTTCTTGTTCTTCTTTTTATTAGTGCGGAAGTAGCAGAAATGTGTTAAAGATGGATGTAGTAACTGCTGGCCTGCGGGATAAGTACCCCCAGTGGATGCTTACAGAGAGCAAGGAGGAAGCTTCTTTCGGGCATAGAAAGGTAGGTCATGGCTCAGGGATGCTTTGCAGGCTGCAGAATAACCCAGCTGTGGAGAATGTGCTTTTAGTGAGGCCTGTGCCTGCAAGGGAATTCTGATGTTCCTGCTGCTCACCCAGGAATGTGGGTTCCACATCAGCGAGGATGAAGGATTTCCTATCCATTTAGTTTGAGAACTTGAGCTGTGGCCTGGCAGGGTATTTGGCTGTGGGAAGAAGGCCCTTCTTGTGCCCTTTACATGTTAAATATTCCAGGATGCAGCAGGGATGTTCCAATATTTGCAGCTCAGATGTGTCAGCTGAATTAATTGTTCATCAGTTTTTGATGTCCCATAAGTGTTACTGTGTCCTTGGGGTTTTTTTTTTTTCTGTGTGTATGAGCAGCTCAGTATAAAAATGCCCATGAGAAGGGACCATCTCTGTAACACCTAAAACAGCTTCAACAGTTAGAAAATTAGTTAACGAGGGGGAAAAGTAGAGGATTCGGTTCAGCAGCTTTCATTTCACAAAGTGGGAGTAAAGGATTAGTTGACTAGTAAGTGGTTAGTAGCTTGGATATTAAAAATTGTCAGGTGAAACAACAGTAACTTCTACTTTTTGTTCACTGAGCTCTCAGAGTTCAGTAGAGAAGCTGGGGCAGGAAGGCAAATGTTTTGGTAACAGGGATGTGTGAGCCTGGCTAGGATGGATGTCCCTGGTGAGGACAGGAATGCTAGGTAACCAGATCTCGCCCAAATTTTGTTTGTCAGAAGCCTGGTGCCCAGAGGAGTGTCCTGGAGGATCGGCTGCCATTCCTGGAGTTCTGTGGCTCTGTTATTTATAGCTACGAAGCCAGTGACTGTTCTCTTCTCTCAGAAGATATCAGGTAGCAGCTCATATTCAGTTTTTTTCTTCTTTCCTTTGAGTGCTCCTTTCTTTTGGAAGGGACTCAGCTCTTGGGAATAGTTCCCCATTTGGCCTTGTTGGTGGGAGATGCCATTGCTGAACCTTTCAGTCCCTCAAAGCACAAGCTGTGAAGGCTCCAGTGCAGATTGCCTTTCACAGTATGGATAATCCCATGAGCTTCAGTGACTTCATGGAGAAGTGTTAGTTCCTAACTTGGGACTATATGTTTAATGAAAAGGCATTAAATTCTGGTGCAAATGCATTGTTATTTTTCCCTTTTTTGTGCAGCAGAGCTCATGTTGCTTGGGGAAAAAAATTCCATACAAAACTTCCAGTGCTGTGGGATGAATAAAGGATTATCTTTCAAGGGATCATGGAGTGAATCAAGAAGAGCCTTTCAAAAGAATAAAAACTATTCCATCATCTTTTGCCTCTGGCTGTCCTTGAGGGCTGTGTGGCCAAGTTTCAGTAGTGGGAGGCTAAAGGCCCTGTCCCTGTTATGGTGCTGAGGGGGAAGAGATGGGAAATTTGGGAATCCAATTGAGCCAGGGAAGAAGGGAGTGGTGTGGGAAAAGTGTTTTGAGATTGTTTTGTTTCCTATTATCCTACTCTGGTTTGATGGGTAGGAAATTAGTTCACTTTGATGTGTTTGCTTTGCCCGTGCCCATAATTGCTGAGCGTTCTCTCACCGTCCTTCTCTGCACCTACAACCTGCAGTTATTTATAAATAATGTGCTAGTATTTGCAAGCAGATCTGCAGAGTTTTGAAGCATTTCAGGTGGCTCTGTGGATCAGCACACAGTGGTCTGTGCTGTGAAATGGTTTCTGTGCCTTGCAGGTGTGAAATGGAGAGAAGCACAGCCAGTGCACCTTTTGTGTTTGTGTAAGGTGACTTAAGGTTGGCATTTTAAACGCTGGTAGAGCAGCAGATAAATGTGAGGGGTATCTTCCTTTGCAGGCAGAGTTTATCAGATGGGGCTGCTATTGGATTTGACATTGAATGGCCACCATCATACATGAAAGGGAAGGTGGCCAAAACAGCTGTAATCCAGATGTGTGTCGCTGAGGACAAGTGTTACTTGTTTCACATCTCCTCCATGGCAGGTACTGTACTTCCTCTCTTATTTAGGGCATGAACTGCTCGCTATTTCTTGTGGTTAAGTTTGAACTTAAGCCTTGAGCGATGGCTGATATATCCTACTACATGGGACAGTAAAAATCCATCCTTTTTCTCCCCTTTCCCACCTATAATGAAGGGTTTTATTCTTTCAGTGAGGTCTGTATATTAAGACAATCTTAGCTTGCCACGTGTGCTTGAAAACAGGGTATGGGTTCTGAGCAGGGAAGAAGAGTCTTGGGGATTATTTTTTTTGTCTAGGAGAGAATATTTTATTCCGGTTTTAAAATTTAATTCCCTGCTCCTATAATGAGTTTTCTGTTTAGTGCCAAAATAAACAATGAACCTAAATAGAGCAGGCTGTGGGGTTTTTGTGTTTTGGTAATTTTTTTTTTTTTTTTTTTTTTTAATTTGACTTCAGCAAAAATCCTCAAAAATGATGGCTCTTGTGCTCTTTATTCCCAATACCTGCATTATATGACATCAGCTTTGGGAAAGAATACTAGGTACCTGGTGTGATACAGCTGTGGGGAGAGAAGGGGGTGTGCTTAGCAGAGGCTGAATTCATTATGGATGTGAATAAAAGCTTCCAAATAGGGAAAATAGGGATGAGGGAAGGAGATGGCAATTTTATAACCTTTGGTTTAAAATGTTCGGTTGAAACTATGCCTGTGAGAGGTTTCTGATTTCCCTGGGGGACTCGTGCTGAGGTATAATAGCGATAATTTTAATGTTGGTGTTCAATCCTTTGTCGTTTGGAGCAAATGGGGTGGAAAATTTAATTGCTGGAGGCTATTCCATCAGGGAGGCTCGACAGCACAAAGGAAAATGATGTGAGGAGAGGAAGCTGAGGGAAGAAGGCCATAAAGAGCTGGAATGCTTTTGATTCTGGCAGGGGAGATGTTTGTGTGCCAATGCTGACTGTGGCTGCTGTGTTACAGCAAAAGGTGGTGTTTCCTTCTGGGTGGTTTTCCAAAATGCCTGTTCTTGGCAATGGAAAATGCACTTTGAACTGAGTGACTTGTGCAGTAACCAGAGCCAATTTCTGCTTATAATGGCAATATATATGATCTGCAGAATTGCTGGCCAAATCACAATAAAAAGCAGTAAGTCCTAGCAAAAAAACTTTCTCCTGCAGGAGGAATTGAACATTCTTGGACTGTGTAGAAATGACAAAATCACATTTCTTTATTTATTGGGAAGATTGTTCATATTTTTCTATTTTTTAAGTATTTTTTTATTTCCTTACAGATTTCTCAAAATGTGATCAGTTTCTCAGATTGTAGCTTTTGCACAGTCCTCAACTTAGGCTTTTTGTTTTTTGTTAGTCACTTTTCTAGGAATGAGGTGGTGGAAATTTGGCACGAGTCCTCCACTGGGGAGTGCCCATCCTTGAAGGTTTTAGTGATGATTCCCTGAGGTGAATATCCCTTGTAGAGCAAGCCAGCTGTGTATGTTGCAGGCTTTTATTTGACTGAATTCTCTCTCCTTTGTGGAGGATTTTCCATGTTTTCCTATGGCTCACGTGCTTTGGAAATGCTGTACTTTGTCTGCATCTCACAGCACAAGGCTGTTACTGTTCGTGGGGTTTTTGCCAGTTGTTTTTTAATTCTTTGGCGTGGGTCTGCAATTCCCCAGTCCACAAGGCAGCTGACTGTGGCTGTAGCAGCAAATGTACCTGTACAGTGGCAGGCATCAAAGGGCAGAGATAATTGTGCAAAAATAAAATCAGTGATGCCAAGTGTTTGTTGAAGTACATAAATACATATTGCAGGACTGGGAAAAGGTGATGTTTGAAATGAAACCCAGGGCAGAAAAGCACCGTGTGCCTGTGTACATCTGTGTGTTTGCAGGTACTAGATTTGCACTTGAGACTAATTCAGGGTATCCAGCTGTGAGGTCCTGAAGGTATGGATTTAAATAAGATGCTCTGAATTTTAAATGGGAGCAAACACACAGGGGAGGAAAACTCTGTTATTGTTCAAGGATGAAGTGTCTGTGGCTGTTCTTCCTGTAGAAAATGAGATGAGAAAGCTGCCTGCTTTAATTCAGTCCTGTAAGCTTGAAAATACCCTTTGATCCAGGATTGCTGTGCCATCAGTTTGGGAGGAATCAAAATACAATATCAGTATCTGTGTGCATCTTTGAACATTGTGGGGTTTTGCTTGCTGACAAGACTGACATGTTTGGGCTTGGCACAGCATCTGGTTGGTGAATTCTGTTTCCCAAATGCTGTTGTTCGAGCAGCCCAGCCTCAGCTCTGAGTGTGTCTCCAGAGAATCTGTGCTTCTGATGATTTCCCATGCTTATGGTTTGAACTGTTGCCCAGAAATGTGAAATAGCAAAAATTGTGAAGAAATTATGTAAATAGTAAAATAATATTTGATGTATGTAATGAACACTGAATTTTGAGAATGAAAATGTCTTTTTCAGCAAGGAGGTTGCTTTTTTGTTGTGTGATTTAACAATCAGAAAGACAAATAAGGCTTTGGGTTTTGGGGATTTTTTTACTTGGTTTGTTTCCAGATGCAGGATGATCTGTGTATTTCAAGTATTTCCTTCTTGCTTGTCTGCTGATGATCCCTCACAACCAGTTGAAGTTTTCAGTCATTCCAGAGAGAAATCAAATAAATAGAGGAACTTTGGTGGCTTTTCCTTTAAAAGCGCAGGGGTTTGGATATGGTCTTTGTGCGTAGATTTTGTCATTTCCATTAGACTTTCTGGCATCTTCCAGTATTTAGTTTCTCATGTTTGGGCTTAATCTATTTTAGGTTTTCCCAAGGGACTCAAAAGGCTGCTTGAAGATGAAACAATTAAAAAGGTTGGCGTAGGAATTGAGGGAGATCAATGGAAGCTGATGAGTGACTTTGAAATCAAACTGAAGAGCTTTGTGGAGCTGGCTGACGTTGCTAATGAGAAAGTAACACTTAAAACCTTTTTGTTGTGGGAGGGAATCTTGTTATGGTGCTGTGCAAAAGGAGGCTTCCTTGTCTTGATTGGAATTCCATTCCAATAGCAAACGTGATCTGTGGAATAAAGCAGAGATCTATTGCAACTTATTTAGAAACTGTTTAAAAACACTTCTCAAAGCCTGCAGAACTAGATACTCTTTCAGTAAGCCAGTTTTAAATCAACGTGTGTCCCCTCTCAGGTCTGTTCCCTTTTAGTATTTACAAGATGTACCTTTTGAATTCAGCTGCATATGCTTTTCCTTTAATTCTTAGTGATGGAAATGGCCAGATTGTTCTGCTGGCAGTGGTGTCATTGTCCCAGCAATGGCTGAACCTTATAAACAGGGTACAAGAAGGCAGCCCTGTGGCTGTGGCGTGCTGGGTGCTAGAGGGAGGCATCAAGGTCTTCCTTGGAGTCCTCCCTGCAGAAGTGTTTCTGCCACACAGTCTGGAGCAGTAGAAATATGTGGATTCCTATGATTCTCAGGCTGTTGTCACCTCAGCTCTGGTATGGATGCTGTTTCCAGCAACCTAGCGAGCTGTTGTTTACAAGTTGTGCTGCATTTGGCGCACAGTGAATTTCAGTTCTGTTTCAGAGATTGTTTGATGCAGGGACACCTGTGCTGTCTTTTTAGGGGAGGGAGCCAAAGGTTCATTGCTTTCCAGATCATTCTTATTTCCAGCATGTCCCTTAAAGCCTTTCTTTCTGTGCGCACCAGGGATTTCCTTACCTATGCTTGGTCTGTCCACACATTTCTCATTCCTTCTGTGATGCAGCACCAACATGTGCTTTTCGTACCAGCCACTTCAGAGTTTTGCTTCCTAGTGGATGGGAAATGATACAAATTAACCGTTTTACTTAAGCAATAAGGGGAGCTGTTAACTTCTCAAACTTGGAGTTTCCTCAGTCACCCCTTTGTTTTTTATCCTGTCATTCGACTCTGGATAATTTGTTATGAAGATGAGCAATGTGATCTCTGATAGCAGCTTAAAAGCTTTCTGCTAAAGAGAAAACAAACCAAAAATAAACTTGAAAGAGAACAAAAGAACAAGGTTATATCTCATGGCACAATGGGAGGGGAAGGGCTGGGGGAGCCTAAAAAGAAAACAGTTGGGAGGGGTTTTTTTATACCAGACTCAAGGCAGTGAGCTGCTAATGCTTCACTGCTGCTGTTCAGCTCCACTGTTGGGCATGTTTTCCAAGCTGGAATACAGCAGGCTGTGCCCATGAGGCCTGGATCCTTGGGCTCTGAAGCAAAGTTTCCCAGACTGGCTCTCGAGACAGAAGTGTGCAGCCAGTGTGGTTGACAAGGGATTGCAGAGGCATTTGGAGGCAGCAGCATGGTGGGGTGGATTTTGGAGACGTGGGATGAGCTGCTTCCCAGCACTCGGAGTAGTGGTTAGCGTGGGCTAGAGCTGTGCTCCTCTGCTTTGTGCCTGACTTCAGCCTGACAAAAGATGTCCAACACTCACAGGCAGGCTTTAATATTCCAGTGTTTTTAGTAGATAAATCCCTGGTGCTTGATGCTGAGTTTTTTCTAATTAGAAAGGCAAAGAACAGAAAAATCCTAGAGGAGAGAGGGGGTGCTGTTTGAGTATAGGGCTTTTCTTTTATCAACCCAGAAGTTGTTCTGTACAGATACTTCATATTTCTGGTAGTGTGACAGCACTGAGAAGAATTACTGCTTTGAAAAACTAAGTATGCTTTGACTAACCCAGAGCTCTTTGCTTCTAACAAGGGACTGAGTACACTTTACTCTTTTTGGGGAGGTGCAGGTGCTTTCCTTTTTAAACAAATCCTCTGCTTTGGTGTTTTGTTTGGATTTTTTTTCCCCAGCTGAACTGTAAGGAGACGTGGAGTCTAAATGGCTTGGTGAAGCACCTTTTTGGCAGGCAGCTGTTGAAGGATCAGTCTGTCCGCTGCAGCAACTGGGAAAAGTTTCCGCTCAACGAGGAGCAGAAGCTCTATGCAGCCACAGATGCTTATGTATGTACCACAGGGGATCACCATTCCAACCTCTGGGATTAAATGCCTTCTCCAGTGTGCTCTTAGCTGCTGGTCATTTCTTTGTCCCTTGTCTGCAGGTGTTCACTGTAGCTTATTACCACTTTTGGATGTGTTTCCTTCTGGTTTAGTCATCTTTCTTAGCTGCTAATGAACCCAAATCTTGTTAAATATAGTATGTGAGGTGAAATTCAAAAGCAGCCTGGAAGAAACATTGGTGGCTAATACAGGAGAAGCACAATATGGATTGTCAGGAAGAGTTCAGTTGCCTGTGAGTTTTGTGGTTCTCCAGAAGTCCTTGTTTTTTCAGTATTTTGGATGAATTTTGGTTTATCTGCAGTTCTGTGAAGGGTTTTACCAATATGTTACTGGGTGCCACCTGCTTCCTGGGAGAAAGTCATGCCTTATGGCAGGAAAAAAAAATCCCTTCAGTCTCTTATTTCTAGACTTAGAGGAAGGGAAGTGGGACAGTGGTTTCTTTTCTGACTTCCAGTTTAGTTAAAAGTTCAGCCATGGAGAGTGAACTGTACTATCTTGGTGAAGACCCAAAACAGTACGGAAAACATTTTAAATTTTTTTTGTGCCTGGTTCAACTTTTGTAGCCATTTTTTTTCCAGGCAGTGCATCTTTCCCACTACGCTCTGTTCACCTGGCCTGCCTTTGGAGCCTCCCAGGAAAACGTGAGGGAGTAACTTGTTTCTTTTTCAACACGTGTAACCTAATTAGCACATTGCTGGCTTTAGGCTGTATTTTTCTGTTAGAACTCATTATTCATACCAAGGGAAATACTAAACACACTGAATCCATCTTGGTAGGTTGGTAGCTCTTCTCCTGGAGTACGGCATGAAATGTGAATGAGGTGAGCAGATGGTGGGACTGGGAGCTGAGTACAGGCAGCTTTCTGTGTGCAATGAGCTCGCTGAGATTACCCACTCTGGGATCTGTGTAAGAGTACCCATTCCAGAGGGAGTCCCAAGTCAGCATTTGGCCCTTAGTGCAGCATTCTGTAACACGTAACCTTGGTCCTGATGGACAGTGGAATCAGGGTAGTAATTAGTATGATGTGAGCCATATTCCAGTTTGGAATTCTGCTGGTCACACTGGATTGGTGCTACGCTTTGCCTGATTACCTCCTGAATAATTTTTGTTGCTGTTGTTGTTGGGTTTTTTTCTCTGTGGAGTACTGAGTGCTAGTTATTTCTTTTCTCTCCTAGGCTGGCTACATTGTTTATAAAAAATTGAAAAATATGAGTAAGAGTGACCGGAAATCATTTAGTGTGAGGATAGGTAAGTTGTCCATCCAGGCATAAAGAATTTATTCTATGTACAATTGCATGTTCCATTTCCAAGCAGGTATTTTAATAGTATCAGGTTCGTTTGGCCTCTTGGTGATTACAGATGACTTGTAGAGGGAGCAGATGGGAAAAGGTCTTGGATGCCCTGGGTAACCATACTCTGTGACTGTTTTCCATAGGATGTAGGAAGGTACTCTTAGGATGTTTGTTTGTGTTTGTCTCTGCTGTACACAGAGATGGGAAGAATTCCTGCTGTCATTCCAGTTTGTTTATGGAAACACTTCAGTGAGTTAATTTCAGTGCTGCTGATGCAGGGACAAATACCTAATTTAAGATGAAATAGGGCCACAAAACAAACCATGTTAGGAAGTAATGTTTTTATTGAGGCATATCAATAGGACCCAAATGTTTTAGAGAAGCTTAACATTATTTACTTTGCCAGAGGAGATTTTAAAATCTTAGTTTTTGTTCTGTTCTGTGTTTCATAAAGAAGATATTACAAAGAAATAATGAAGATGAAAAAGAGGTGGTGAGGGGTTTGTTTCCTTTTTGTTTTGGCTGAATTTTACTTTTATGTCAAAGGCAGAAATGGCAGTGCTATCCCCTTGATATGAGGTGCAGAATTTGGCTTTGGTTTAGTCAGCATGTCTGTGTTAGGTGTTAGCAGCTCTTTTCCGGGAGCTGGAGGGAAGCTGGGAGGGATCACTTTGTAGCAGTCCCGTTATGTACCTGTTTTCCCTGAGCTTGTGTAATGGAAGAGATGCAGTGCTGAAATACTTGGAAGCTTGGCCTGATTCTCTGTGCTTGATTTTTAAGCCCTGGAAAATGCTGTCTTACCAGCTGTAGATCTTGCAGAAATGCAGTCGTAAGAAAGTGAGTTCTTTGCGTAGAGATGCTAGACCGCAATTAATACAAAATAACCAATTGTTACGCTTGTTACAGATGCCACGTCTGAGGCTGTGAGGGAGCGCTTGGCTTCACTGGCTGAAGAGATAACAGACCTGACTTCTCACATCCCCCACTCTTCTGGACAACTGGAAAACTTCCAGAGGTCAGTTTTTTGCTGACTTATCTCTACCTCCACAGTCAGTGTTTTGCTTTTGATCTCTGAGGTCCCACACAACAAAGTACATGTGCTTGAACAGACATCTGTTACCTGCTTGTTGTTTTCCAAGAAAATGTATTTTTTAATACATAGGAATATGTGTTTTTACTGGTCTAATTGTAACAGATTTGACACTGAACTTTGCGAAATTTTGTTCTGAAGTGTAGTAACTGCCTCTGTAATTTTGTTTTACATTCCTTGATTTTACCTCCTAGGGCTGCAGAAATAGTAGCTGAGATATCACAGAACATCAGTGCCTTAAAAACCACCTTGTTGGGCTCAGGTTCCCCTTCTGGACTAGAGAGGAGCTGTGGTGCAAATACAACACATTTTGAAGCCAAGTCAGCAAACGTCAAAGCACAAAAAGCAGAATGTGCTGAGCAACCTGAAGGTGACCTCAACATCTGCACTGATGCTACACTGGCTGTCCTCTGGGAGGAAGAAATGAGTGGAGAGAAGTCACAGAGAGGTAACACTGCTCTGGAGAATGGAGCTCCAGCAGCCAGTTTTACAGACAAAGAGGACAGAGATGACTTCATGTCCCTGGACATTACTGAGCAAGAGCTTCAGGTCTTGGAATGTCAGGCTGCAAAGGAATTGGTCAATGACGTTGCACCCGAGGTAGTGAGAACTTGTTAAGTTCTAATATTTCAGATACTTTGTTTTTAATGGATAGGCCTCAGAGATAAATGTTGAGCTTAATTATCTTTGGTAAGAAGTTAAAGCATACCACAGAGAGGTGGCTTATGGGAGGTACAAAAGGTTGTGGGTAAAATAGAAATTACTTTGTTTCTAAGAGAATCGTGCTGATTTTGTAGGAGGCATGTTCCACAGACAATGAGCAAAATGTGTCCTGTGTCATTGAGAGTGATGAAGAGCTGGAAATGGAGATGCTGAAAGTGAGTGCCTCAGGGTTTATTTTTCAATTTTTTTCTAATGATGCTGCTCTAGGATCACAGTGGAGTGGAACACACTCCAGTTAAGGGGAGGGAATATGAAGGAAAATGGTGCTGCTTACAGAAGGTGGACAGTATAAACACATGGATACCTAAAGAATTCAGTATACTGGTGTTAGACTGGAGTATCATTTGCCTCCTGTGTCATCTTTACTGCACCAGCTTGTACTTGATCCACCCACTAGATTTAAGCTGCTATAACTAGATTAAAACTTGGTTCCCATATCATATTACCTTGGATAGGCATTTCATCTACCCTTCCATACGCCAAAAAACCATTTTTCTTAATTTCTCAGTCTCTAAAAGATGTAGATGATTGTGAAGGAGCTTTACCTGAAGGAAAGTCCAGTAAAGCCTGGAAAACTCCCAATACAGAAGTGGATGTAGCACCAGACGGTGATGAAGATGAAGGCATTGAGGAAGAGGAAGAGGAATATTTTGGTATTCTTTTTTAAACATCTTAGTGCATGATGAAATAAATTTTTAAAAATCACTGTCTGTAGAAGCAGCCATGGAAGCACAGTGCCTTTTAGGGGTTGGTTTCTCAAACCAGGAAGATGGAAGCTCACCTGGGTTTCTAAGGGGAACTTGGAACCGTGTCAAGATGAAAATACAAAGGCATGCTTGGCAAAAGAGAGTGAAGTTCCTCCATGATCAGCTGATGTCTGCTTCATGGGAGTAAAACCCATATGGGAGTGTGGGGGCCCTGCAGAGCCGAGGGGACCTGCTCAGAACACAGCATGGGGGAGGTGACACCTCCCCTGTCTGCCTATGTTCTTCTCCTGTTGCTGCTGCGTGGCAGAATTCTGAAAAAATTCTGCCTTGGGGGTGATTTTCACTTGCTTTGGGGTCATCCCTTTGGAGAGAAATCAAATGGTGAAAAGCAGCTGAAATGTGAGGAGAAACACTTCGACTTGTTTGGATGAACCTGTTCAGATGATGCAGTTATGCATTACAGTCCTATTGCTTTATCTCATTAATTAAGCCATATGTTCTCCTCCTCACGCAGGGTCTCTGAGGAGCCTCTTTGCTTTTTTAATCCTTCATTCTAGCCTGAAAATATCTGGAGTTTGATATCTCTCTTTTCACTGGAATTGCTAAAATTCTAACCCCTGGGCATCATGAGCCATGAGCAGACTGTT
The DNA here is from genome assembly GCA_013400075.1 of Hippolais icterina. Taxonomy (NCBI): domain Eukaryota; kingdom Metazoa; phylum Chordata; class Aves; order Passeriformes; family Sylviidae; genus Hippolais; species Hippolais icterina. The sequence continues at coordinate 71,191 of VWYN01011615.1, forward strand.
GTTTGTGGAGACGGTGCTTTATTTTTTTTTAAATTTAATCCAAATGAGTGTTTTCTCCTCTCTCCCACTAAAGATCCACTGCTTCCAGAACCTGGAGAAGGCCACATCACGTGTCTGAAGACCTATTTTGGGCATTCTTCATTTAAACCGTGAGTATTTCTATTAAAATGGACGCTCTAGGGTATGTGTTCCCGCCCTTCCTTCAACCTGGATGATGTTCTCATTACTGCTTGCTTGAAAAAACAGCAACAAACAAATTCAGGTCTTGTTCACACTCTCTTGTGTTGGAGACAACTGATCCACAAACTCTGTGAAAACTGCAGGTATTATTTGTGATCTCCTGTGAGTGTCTGCATAAGTGCTGCTTGCCTGAGTCCTGTTAGAGATCCCCACTCTGGCACTCAGGGCCCTGCCTGCAGTATTTGGAGTGTCTGAGTGGCTGCAGCGTGCAAAGACAACACTCTGAGGGAGCCTCAAGGGTCCCTTTAACCTACAATTCAACAGAATATGCAGTTTCATACGGTTTACTTGCTATCTGTGGTGGCAAATCAAGTATTCCCCTTTGTTTAATTTAAAGGATCCAGTGGAAAGTGATCAATTCTCTTTTGGAAGACAGAAGAGATAATCTTGTTGTCATGGCAACCGGTGAGTTTCCATTGCATCCTAAGAAACAATAAGAAGTCGTTCCTTTTTGGGGGGAGAGTAGTAAAACAAACATGGCTTGGTTTTTTGGGCTCACCAAGGTGTTAGAATTGTCTGTTGTAGCTACATAGAAAGCATGATGTCTCACTCCTGCTTTTTTTTCCCCCTCTCAGGCTATGGAAAAAGCTTGTGCTACCAGTTTCCTCCTGTTTACACTGGAAACACGGGAGTTGTCATCTGCCCTCTTATCTCCCTGATGGAGGACCAGGTGCTGCAGTTGACGTAAGTAACATGGTAGCAGTGACAGGCTGCTGCTGGATTCCCCATAGAATGTTCCTGAGTGTTTCCCATTTGCAGCTTGGTGTACAGCAGGCTGCTTGTGTGTCAGCTGCAGAGCATGTGTTTCTCAAGGTACACACACAGCCTGTGTCAGCAGTCTCAAATCCCTGGATTTGCCACGTAGGTGAACCAGAGGCTGAGGTTGCAAAGGATGGATGCTGGTGAGAGGTTTCTGAAGGCGCTTATGTCTGGATTCTGGAGGCCTTTTGTGTCCAGACGAAGTGATGGGGGAGCTGTTTGAGGCTGTCAGACTCATGTCAGAGTTTGGTAGGGCTTCCTTTGCGTCTGAGGAGTGACACCTGAACCGAGTATAGCTGGAAGCTGTAGGCAATCCAGATCAAAGCTTTCAAGAGGGACAGTGTAGTAGGTCTCCTAACATCTGGCCTCTTCACTTCTTAAGAGATCTGAGGGGGGGAGCTTGTGAGTCACACCAAATCACTCTGACATGAGCAGTTTTAGGTGTTGTCAAGATAAATCTCTTTGATTTTTAATACCTGATAATGCTTTCTCCACATGTATTCACTTCCTATTGTAAGAGCTATTCACTTCTGACACTTTTTCACTGAAGCTGTGGGACTCATTCTGAGTTGTCTAGTTCATTCCTGCCTTGTCCAACCTGGGAAGAATGAGCCTTTTGTGAAAGAGGGGATATGAAGATGTTTTGAAGTGAAGAACATTAATCATGTGTGGCATTTTCTGCTGCACGTTGTGGCTGTGTGCAGATAAATGTCTGGACAGCCTAAGCTCCTTGACTGTTACTCAGCAGGGTGTCTGTGTGCTCAGCTGCTCCCTTGACTTTTTCACTGTTTTTCTCTGTGGAAGGGGTTTATTCACTGCCTTCCCAGTGGGTTAGTTATTTTGAAGGCTGAGGAGACTGAATTTCTACAAACTGCAGCAGTTTGTCTGTCAGTCTGGCTGCAGTTGGGGCTGAGCATCTGTGGAAACCAAGGGCTCTGAGACAATGCAGCAAATCACCAAGAGATAAAATATGAATTGGATGAGCTGGTAATTATGTCATTAAAAACCAGCCACCTGATTTAAAATTAGCAGATGCAGCATCAGTAGCTCACAAAAGATTGAATAAGGTAAAGAATTGTGGGCTAGCAAGGCTTACATTTAAACAAATGTGAGGGGAACTGCAGCAGTGAAGAGTTAAAGAAAATGCATTTAGCATGTTCTTTTGGATATTTTATTTGTGAACTTGTGCAAGGGAAATGGTCTTCCTTTCTCTCATTCCTGCTAATACAATGTATGTCTTGTGGAGACAGCTGGAGGGGAAGTGGAAGAGCCATGCACCACTCTTGCGTTTTCAAAAAGTGTTTCACACAAAGATCCTTGAAGAAAGTGGTCTCTCACCTCACAGCTTGAACTTCCTTTAGAAATGCTGGCACAGGCTGGAAGTTCAAGCTTGGAGAGTGAGTCTGTTCATGACTGTGCTTTTTTACTTCTGCAGAATGACAGGGATTCCAGCTTGTTTCCTTGGTTCAGCTCAGTCAAAACAGGTCAAGGATTCCATCAGAGGGTGAGTTTTTGCCAAGCTTTCTGGTACTCTGGGCTGTGACATAGGGCTGCTGGAGGGGTGTAGGATGTCTCCCTGCTCCATCATCACTGAAACTCCTGGTTCTGGCCCAGCCCTGGGACGTGGCACTCAGGATATTATTTGCATTCACCTAGGCTGAGTGTGTGGGAGGTTACAGCCACCCTCCTGTGCCTTTTGGCTGGGGAGGTGAAGCTTATCAACTCAGCTGTGTTCTGATTTATACCTGATTTTAGTCAGGTTTTAGACCTATATCTGTCATCAACACAATAGTTCCTTCTTATTCTAAAGGCTGGCAATCTGCTTTTCCTTTAATGCCCTGCTTTCCTGTGGTTCTGGAATGTTTTCTGTGGCCTTCACTTAATTCCTCTTGTTTACCATCAGAAATCTTGTTCTCATACTGTTTTTCAATGCAATCATGATTTTATTGAATTTAATTGTCTGGGGTCTTCTCTTCTGTGTCAGTGTATTTTTTTCTGGTCTTTCAGGGGTCAATACAGAGTCATATACATGACTCCAGAGTTTTGTTCAGAGAACTTAAAGTTACTTCAGGAACTTGACAAAACTGTTGGTAAGTTAGATAAGACTGTGGGTGAGTTGCCAAGCAGCTTAATTGATAATTATGTTTAAGACTTTTTGATAGTTGAAGACTTTTCACCCATTTCTTGGTGAGAGTAGTGACACCATTTATTCCCATTCATCACACAAGATCCTGTCACTAATGAAAACCATCCTATATAAATGTGTGTCTCAGACAATCAGGCTTTGTGTTACAATCAGAGAATACAGCAAATGACATCTGTAATTCTTATTTGTGACTATGATTGAGAAGCAGTGAGTGGGAAAAGGTGCTGTTGGAACTAGCTTGAGATTTTGACCCGTGTAAGGGATGTTGGAGCTCAGATTATGGTCAGGGGGAGACTGTAAAAGCTCTTGGGCATTTTTTATGGAAGAGGACTTAAAGTTGGTGCAGCAGAAAGCATTCCAGGAACAAAAACTAAAGCACTGCTGGTGACTTCTTAGGAAAGCTGGAGCTTGCTGTGCTGTGGTTTTGTGTCCCCCAGGTATCACCCTCATAGCTGTGGATGAAGCTCACTGCATCTCAGAGTGGGGCCACGACTTCAGGAACTCCTTCAGAAGTTTAGGCTTATTGAAGAATACTCTGCCATCGGTGAGATTTGGCTCTATTTGGTTTCTGATACGAGAAAAGGGTTTTGTGGGATAGTTTGGAAACAGCCTTTTAATGTTGTGCTCTGAGTGTACTGACCATGCTGTTTTGGAACTGGAGCATCCCTGTCAGTGATTGGGCTTTATAGGCTTTTCCTAATGTTTAAACAAAGGATGTTCTGAACTTGGACTACCAGAAACTTAATGAAATTTAAATTGCTTTGGATCCCTATGCTGAGGAAGATCATGTCCCTAAGCTTCTGGTTTACTATTGGAGGATTTTGTTTTACCTGACTGAGTGGCTTGTAGGAGCATGCCACTGATCTCTAGACACTCCTCAAGCACTTATTGCATAAGCTCCAAATCTGGACCTGAACTTAACATGCTTTTATTGGAAGTGTCATCCTATATTCCCGAAATTTAGCTAATCATATCAGTGAATTACTGTGGACTCATGGAACATCCATTCAGAATAAAACATTGTGTTTCAAGTGTTCTGTTCCTGTCTGCTCTCTCAAGAGCTTTGGTCTAAAATATTCAAGAAGCTCAATATTAACTCTGTTTTTCAGATGACTGAACTTATCCAATGATAAACATATTAAAGTGCCTGTTTAGGTTCTGTATCAGTAGACTCTTGAGGTTTTTGGTGTAAAAAATTATCAATGAGAGGTCATGAATGCTATTCTGCATCTCTTTGCAGATCCCCATTATTGCTTTAACTGCAACTGCAAGTCCTTCTATTAGAGAGGACATAGTGAAATGCCTGAACCTGAGGAATCCCCAGGTAACCTGCACCAGTTTCGACAGACCTAACCTGTACCTGGAAGTTGGACAGCAAAGTGGAGACATCTGTAGGGATTTGAAGCAGTTCCTAACTAGGAAAGGAAGGTAAGGATTTAGGCCTGGTTTTGATCCCTCAGATGTATTTTTTTACAGGCAGGAGGCTTTTTTTGTTCTATATCTTTACATGTTGTTATTTTCAGCACTTCTGTGTATGAGTTTGAAGGCCCTACTATCATCTACTGCCCTACAAGAAAGGCCACTGAGCAGGTGGTGTGTGCACTGAAGAAACTCAACGTGGCCTGTGGTACCTACCATGCTGGGATGGGGAACAAGCAGAGGAGAGACACTCACCACCAGTTCATGAGGGATGAAATTCAGGTATATAGGAAACAAAATTCTCTTGGTCTTACAGAGTTTTTGGTAGAAGACAATTTTGGAATATCAACCTGTGTTAGCCATGTCCTCTGTCTGCAATTCTGGGTGGAGAAATTGCTGGTCTGACAGGAATAAGATTTCTGGCTTACCTTTTGAATTTCTGTAGTAATTCCCTTAAAAATGCATGGTATCCAAGAAAAGTGGTGGTAGCTGGAACAAGATCACAACTTCTGTGAGCTGCTTCTTTCCTGGGCAGCAGAGATATCCTGGGACTTCTTGTGTTCCTTTTCATGATCTGTTTCGTGCCTGTTGAGAACAGCTACTTGAGAACACTCCTGCATTTGCCATAGCACATCATCTCTCTCATGGTTATAATCCTGTGGCTGTGCTCTGACCAAACTCAGCACTGTGGGTCCGAAGCTGTTGTAATTCAGGCTGAATTTTGAGTCTGTGGCAGCGGATTTGTGTGTTTCTTTTCTTCTTTTTTCTTCTGTTAGAGCTGGGATTAATTGCTCGAGAGACGCAGCTTGTGTTTGGACTCTGATGTTTATTAATTCTTATCTATAGTACAGTCACAAGTTGTGAGTTCTGGCTAAAAAGGTGAAAAATGGCTGTCTCTCTAACTCTTTCCAAGGTCTTTTAAGCACAAATTGTCCAATTATGAAATGACACCTAGATTATTTTTACTTTTAACCCAATAATCAACCACCCATGGCCTGCAATGTGGATTTTTTTTACCCAATTACAAAATTCCATCCAAACCCATGAAGAAGGTGAAAAAGAAGAACCAGCCTATGCCCCTAATCCTCCATCTTGCTTTATATATATTACTACATTCTAAAACCTTAAACCCTAAGTTTTCCACCCTGTAATATTACACACTTCTATTCAAACTACAGCCCCATAATCCCAGTGCTATCACTCAATTTTGGGAGCCTGTTCCATGGCCTCAGGTCCAATGCAGTGCTTGCTTGGGGGTCAGTGCCTGTCAGCACTGAAATCCTGAAATTCTCACTGCCCAGGGTTCCAACACAGATTCACACCAAATATATGTGAACTAACCCAGACATATTGTTTGCCTTCATCTGAGGGCACGTGGCTGCTGTTTTGCAGTGCGTTGTGGCCACGGTGGCATTTGGAATGGGCATCAACAAGGCCGATATCCGGCTGGTTATCCACTATGGCGCCCCGAAGGAGATGGAATCCTACTACCAGGAGATGGGGAGAGCCGGGCGTGATGGGCTTCCTGCCGCCTGCCACGTCCTCTGGACTGCAACAGACCTGACCTGTAACAGGTAAAGCTCTGGAAACAGCCCTTTTCTCCCTCCTCAGGGCCTTTTGCCATGGGTCTCTGCAGTTCAGTAGCCTGTGGGCTTGGAGGAACCTGTCTGTGTCTCTGTTTCTCTCTTGTTCTAGCCTCTTTGGGATAATGTTTATAAGAATGTGAATGAAATGCTCTCTTAAGTATGTCCCCTGCTCTGAGGATCAAGGTGTTGGAGAAGCGGGCAGGCAGCTTGGGTCTGGTTTTAGTAGGATGTATTTTCTAGCTCTTCCTGGTGAATTAGTTAGCATTGTCTGGCACATTTCATTTTTGGGACAGGGGAATAGTGGTCAGCATTTAAGGCTCTGCATTTTTTGCTTCTGTCTCAGACGCCTCCTGAATGAGATCCACAACGAGAATTTCCGGCTGTACAAGCTGAAGATGTTGGCAAAGATGGAGAAGTACCTGGTGGCCAATAGCTGCAGGAGGAAGTGAGTGCTGGAACCTATTTAGTGCTTTGTCACTGCAGGCAGCTTTGGTGAGAGTTGCTGGGACTCGGGCACAGCTGGGGGTTGTAACCAGGAGGCATCTCAGGCTGACAATGTGTTCTACAAGCACAGAACATTCTATTCTATATTAATAAGCAGTATCAGAAATACAGCCTTCAGCACATTTATACATTTTGTTATTTGCTTTTTTTAAAAAAACACTTTTTCTTTAGAGGAATCAAGGCTAAATAATTGGTTCCCCAGTGAGTTAATTAATGATGCTGATTTCAACTCCATTTTCTGCAATAAATTTCATGTGTAAATTCTTGGTCTTTTATTGAATTCTTTTTGTTCCCTTGGGTAGAATCATCCTGTCTCATTTTGAAGACAGACAACTCAGAAAGGTTTCCTCTGGCATCATGGGCACAGAAGAATGCTGTGATAATTGCAGGTCAAGGTAAGCTTCCTTCCCTGAAGGCTGATCCTAGAGGTTATGTTCTCTCAGACTGACTTAAAAGGCAAATTATCTAAAAGAATTGACTTTCATGCATCTGATCTTGCAGCTGTTCAGCCTGAGGTTTATGTTTGAACATCTCTCTAACCTTTTTCTGTTGAGTCAAGCAAACCATGATAAGCTCTAAGTTAGGCTGTGGGAAAGCCTGGAAACAGAGCAGGATCACAGTTCCTAAGAGGGGTTTAGAGCAACGCTCAGTGAAAAACACTTCTATTCATCAGTTTAAGCCCTGTTAGGTAATTAATCCCAAAAGACAGCACTTGCAAATGGTGTGTGGTACCAGGTGTCTAAGGCTAAATTGCCCCAGTGTCCAGGGAGCTGTTCTCCTGTGCTGACATGTGCTCTTTTAACCTTGCTAATAATCTCATGGATGTGCTGAGGGAGACTCAGGAGGCTGATAGTCACACAGGTATGAGCAGAAACACCTTTGTCACTTTCTTCTGTAGTTATAATAAAGCTTTCCCTGAAGTTATAGAGCATTCCTTGTTCTTGCTGTTAGCCTGATGCTTTCTGATCCCAGGCAAGATGTTAGCTGTGTTGCTTTCTGGGGAAGTATTACCAATTTAGCTACTGAATTTCTGTATGTCAAGGATTAGGACAGCTTTGCCTGGCCTCTACTACAACTAAGTAAAAAAAGAATTTTAAGAAGATTGTAATTTCCCTCTTTGCAGTCACCTTGCTGTGCTAATAAAGAGCCAGGTAGTGAATTTGTATTGCAGAACTGAAATCACTTGAAATAGATAATTTTCATTTTCCTCCTTAGAAATGGTTTGTGCCAGTAATTTTTTAGTGGGTTCTTTGAGTCAGTAAGAAATACATTAACAAACCTTATATAGCCTTTAACGGGGTTGCCCTTTACTCCTGGTTTTTGTTTTTCCTTTATGTTCTTAAAGAAACAGAAAAAAGCTTTTAAGTGCAGTTAAAGAAATGTTGTGCATGCTCAAACCAATGCAAATATTTAAATACTGAATTCAAAAGATTGCTGAGACAATGTTCTTAACAGCAGGTGTTGTGGAGAACTTACTGTTGGGTTGGGCAGTTGTCTGAGAAGTTACATTGATAGAAATATAAATGTATCTTGAGGTGACATTGATATAAATAATTAAATGTGTTTAAATGTATAGAGCTAGGTCTGATGTTAAAGACTAAGTACAAGTCAATCATTTGTGGTTATTTCATTTAATGATTTCCTTAATCACTGGGTTGACAACATTTGGAGCAAGGGAGAGGGCACTTGATTTGTCTGTGTTAAGCTTGGCTTCCTTTATGCCTTTCAGCGGCTCCTGCCCTGCAGTCCCCAGTGACATTGACGGTGGATTGCAGGACTTTGGGAAGCAAGCACACCAGCTGCTGTCTGCAGTGAGTGCCCTGGATGAGAAGTTTGGGACCAGAATGCCAATTCTGCTTCTTCGAGGGTCTGTAAGTGATGGTGCAACTCCTTGTGTGTGTTCTGAGGGGAGGGGCCGTGACAGTGTCCCTCTTAACTGATCTGTCTATCAACACACAGATACACATTCATGTCAATGTGTGTACAGCATTTTTCTTGTAGACATGGATGTTTGTGTAGAGAGGTAGTCTTGATTTTGGGAGGCTACTCAGCTCCACTCCCCATGCAACAAGCAAGATGATTGTCCCCAGTTTTTATAGAAATGCATAATTTTGATTATCTTGAAAGGAGCAGCCTTTTCAGAATGAAGGATAAACATCTTGGCTCAATTATTTGGCTTATGTTTGAATAAAGCAAAGGATGGCTTCTGCTGTAGCTTTGTGTTGCTGTCTGACTTGAAATACTGAAGTAGGAAGTAGAGTACCAGAATGGATATAAATTAATTTCTAGACTTTTAATTTTAATTGTTTTGAAATACTAAGCAAGAAACTCACTGGAAATAAATTAGAATAAGAACAAAATACTTTATGTTTGCAAACTGAGGAGAAAAGGAATGACCTGTAGTACTTGATAAAACTGGGTGAATAATGTTCCTTGTTTAAGCTTTTAGTGAAGTTAAACTGCTGATTGTCACACAAGGATACCTAGGGAAAAATGAACTTGCCCCGGCCTTGTGAGAAAGTAGATTAGGAGTGGAATAGGTTAGAGGAGGCGCCTCACATTTTGGTTTACTGGTTGTACTTGAGGCTTCCCTGTGCAAGGAATGGACAAATCTGACGAATTCTTTCAAAACTTCCAGTGCTCTCAACGCTTGCCAGAGCGGTACCGGAGGCACGTTCTCTTTGGCTGTGGAAAAGAGTGGCCAGAGAACTGGTGGAAACTGCTCTGCCAGCAGCTGATCATGGAAGGGTTCCTCAAAGAAGTCTCAGCCCCTAACAACAAGTTTGCAACCATTTGTGTGCTCACCCCAAAGGTACTTCTGGTAGTGAAATGACCCACTGAGAGCTCCTCCTGAGTAATCCACAGCTAAGCTGTGTGGTTTATTTCTTTCAGGGTAGAAATTGGCTGTTGGAAACTGGATCTGCCTCAAATCCAAGTCTTCTATTACAGTCCAGTGAAGACCTTAATCTGCAGAGACCTTCTACCAGGTAATAGTAGCACATTTGTTCTCTTGAACGCTTCTTTACTTTTTACATCAGATCTGTCTCTAATACCTGCTTTTGGAGAAGGCAGGGTTGAACAGGAGGAGGTTTTGAGATCCTCAGTGTTCTGGTTTTTTTTTAATGAAGAATGACAATTCTAGTAATTAATCAATAACTTGATTTGTCAAATACATCCCTGTACCAACTTGAAATCAGTTTATTTAGCAAAATGTTATTTTTTGAAGGGCAATGTCACTGTGCAATGGAATTAAGATATAATTAATTGCATTACAGCAGCAGGCGTTCACCTATGCTCTCCAGGCAGCGCTCCCCAGGCACAAAAGGAGCAACACAGTCACCAGGCAAGCAGGTCTGTACCAATACAACCCTCCTGCAGTGGGATCCATCCTTGCTCAAAAAAACCAGCCCAACTTGCAAACATATCACAAATTCATGTTTTATCAACAGCAAACTCAGTGAAAAGATGGTAGATCAGCATTTGTCTTGTTCTTCTGTTTTTTTCAGGTATCTCTATATGAGTTGTTTGCCTTTAACAGAAAAGATAAAACTCCTCCAAGAAGCACTCACATGCTGAACAGGTACAGTACTTGAAATTAAAACAGATTTACCTAATTTTGACTTTGTTAATGGGATATTGCATGTTGGGTGATCGTTAAAATGAGCATTTTTCCTGTGAAATGAGTGTGGAAATGTTTAATGCATTAAAAAAAGACAAATGCCTAAAACTTGCTGTACATTGCATTATATTTCAAAATAGATTGTATTTATAAGATTTCACAGTTAACATCAGGGAGCATGGAGGGCTCTGCCTTTCCACACTGGTCTGGAGAAGACTGAGACCAACTCGAGGCTCCCTCAGGTCAAAAGAAAACAAATAACCTCTTGCAAAAAGCAGACCAAGTAATTTGTTTTCCTGGCTCATGTGCTGCTTCAGATTAAATGCACCTTGTATTTCTGAGTGGATTCCTGCTTCAGGCCACCATTCTGATTCTGGCAGATGACAAGGAGAGGCGCTCTATCACTTAGGTGAATAGTTGCCACTGCAGCCATGTGAAGACAGATTATTTTAGGGACAATTAAAATCCAAATCAAGTTATTTTGCACTGTGCTTAGGAAAGGAGGCTCTTAGTCCAACTTGTGTGCTAACAGATATTGCAGTGTAATCATGGCAGTCCAGTCAAGGGTAAATGTTCCTGAGCCCATGAGCCCAAGGACTGGGAGCTGTGCTAATTCCGCTCACAGCACAGCAGCTGTGTCCCTTTCACTGATGGTTTTAAGGTGATCCATGCTGTTTGCTAGGATTAATGTTCTCAGCCATGGGCAAAAATGAAAGGTAGGATGTTACAGGGGATAAGTGACTGTTAGAGCTTGTTTTTGTTCAAGATACGGGAATCTAGCATTCAGAGATCTTGCTGAGTTGGGTTGTTTCTTTTTTCCCCCAGACTCCCACAGATATTATTTCATCTGCTTGCGCTTTGTGCAATAACAGACTGTTCTTAGGTTACAGCACCAGATCAGAGAAATTGTGATATTAAGGATACTGCTGGTTGTATCCCAACCAGCTCCAGTCCTGCCTGGGAGCAGAGCTGGCATGAGGTGCTGTTGGAGCTGGCAAAATAAGTTGGGCTGCAGCTCACCCACAGCCTTGAACCAAGTTCCTGAATAAACTGACCTAAAGCAAGGCTTGCTTCACACTTGATTTTTTTGTTAGTGTTTCAGGGCGCTCACCACTGAAATCTCCTTTGAAACCCCAAGGACCAGGTGTTTCATCCCGAGAAAAAGAACTAGAGGTAAGCTTTTCTGGGATAGGGAGGGTACCTCTGAATTGCAGTCAGCCTGCAAACCACAGATGTTCTGTGTTTGGGTGGCTGGCTTGGACAGCTCTTAAAATTACTGAGTTGTTTTGAATAGAAGTCCCAGAATAGGACTGAAATACAGGAGGAGGGATTGCGGGGGTTTTGTGTATTATTGGATAGATCAGGGAGGTGATAACATTTGCTCTTGTAACAAATACACCTATGAGTGATGTAGAGCTGAGAATTTGGCTCCTTCCTTCCCAGACTGCTCTGTATGGCAAGCTGCTGACTGCTAGACAGAAGGTAGCTAATGAGAAGGAAATTCCTCCAGCTGTCTTGGCAACAAATAAGATCCTGGTGGAGATGGCCCAGATAAGGTAAAGCCAGCGTGCAGACATGTTGTACAAACTGGGGAGCTTGCAAGCCAAGCCACAAATCCCTTTCCTGCTTCTGTTGGGAGAGTGGAGGCATCTGAAGTGCCTCCCTCAGCTACTAAAAGGCATTAGGCAGCAATATTTTGGGAATGTCTTATGTTGTTGCATTCTTCATCCTAAACCAGGCCTACGAGCATTGAGAATCTGAAGAAAATTGATGGTGTTTCTGAAGCCAAGTCCACCATGTTGATGCCTCTCCTGGCTGAAATTAAGGACTTCTGCCAAGTAAATGGATTGCAGGTATGATGAACTCAAGTGTCGTCTCCTTGGTGGGGCCTTAAGGATGGGATTTGTCCTGCAGCTATTGGACTCCACAGAATTGTCTTTCTGTTTCACAAAAAAATACTTCGATCTAGCAATGGGAACCAAAAGCATCCCTAGTTTTCTAGTTGTTTTCAGGGAATCTGTGTTAAGAAAGTTTAGCTCAAATTGAGAAGTTTTCCATGCAGACTGAATGCCCCAGTTTGTTCTGATGGAATAATTTCACATGGAATGAGGAATACCTAAGATGATGTATTGGCCTGGGCACTTTATTCTGGCTGGTTTTCTTTTTCAAGTTCCTTAGATGACACCATGCTGTTATTAGTAAGACAGGAACATGTGGGTGTCCATCTGGATTCCCTCCTTCCTTTAGTTTTCCCTCTCTTCTTTACTTTTTTTTTTTTAAGAACATGGAGCTGGGGTCAAAACCAACCTCCAGAGTGATGAATGATTCTGTTAGTGTTACTTAGATAATTTCAGATAATAGGAGGGTGATCCATTGGTTGTCACTGGGATACAATTCATTTAATTCTGCTTTATCTCACTTAGACCGACACATTCCCCACATCTGAATCTAAGGTTCAGAAAGAAGCTTCTCCCTGGAAGCGTGCTAGAGCCCTTTCTCCCTCAGAGGAGGTCACATACATCCTGTTCCAAGAGAAAAATTACTCTCTGGTAAGCTCTTGACTGTGGAAGCTTTTGCTTTGCTGAAAACTGACAGCAGGGAGTTTTGTCTAGATGCTTTGTCTAGAGCAGGGAGGTGTGCAAGTTCTCTTAAATCCTCTGCACAGTGCTGGATAGGTTGCTTTAAAACTCTGAGGCAGTACCTTTCCTGGGAAATGGCAGATCCTCTTACTGACCTCTGAAGTAGTGGTATGGAAAACTGAGGTGGGATACAGTGAGTTTTTAGTTCCACAGTAAGCAACTCAAGTGGCTTTGGCTTTTGCTTTGCCGCTCTGAAGAGTATGGGTCAGGTGGTCCCCAAGTTAAAAGTGTACCTGAGAATGTATTAACAAGAAATAGTTGTTTAATTATTAATGGGCAACTTGATGCTCTGTATCCAGTAATCCTGATGATATGCACAGTTTGTGTATTCCTTGTGGAGAAACAAGTAGAAACTTGATATATGCTTTTTTGAGGAGTACAAGATTCTAGTTGGAAATCTGTCCTTGAGAAAAACAAGTTTGGGTCAGTCAAGTCTGAGATGCGTTTCTTCCAGGCAAATGTTTTAAGAGAATTCACCCAACATGTGAAAATGAGGGGGAATTTGTTTCAGTGCTGTTATCCATGCTCTGTGTGGATATTCTATATTATGTTGTCCCCTGAGAGGTCAGATGAACCACAGCTCCTTCATCTCAGCTAAGTTCAGGGTGAGGTGTTGCACTCAAGCCATGAAGTTTTGAGAGACACTCAACAAGCTGGAAAAGAAATGAGATAGCTCTTGGGAATAATGCAGTGTTTTGGGGAGCTTTATTGTGCTGCCATGTGCCGGTGTCTCTGGATTGTATTTTGGAAATGACACTTCAGCCATGTGAATCCCTTGTGCCTTTGTTTCCCCAGAGGGCCATCAGTGAGAGCAGATCTCTGCCCCTTGCTGTGGTTGGCACTCACCTGTGCCAGGCCCTGAGAGCTGGCTACACCGTGAGCCTGGAGCGAGCAGGTTTGACTCCTGCGGTTCAGCAGGTCATCAACGACGTTATCTGCAACCCTCCTGTGAACTCAGGTGTGCATCGCTGACCTGACCTCAGCCTGCTCCTGTCCCTAGAGCCATCAGCTCTGGAAGGCTGGGGCAGTGCCAGGTCACTGCTTTCCTTTCAAGGTTCAGTTGTAAAATAACTCTGTCATGATCCATGATAGTGGGGCAGACCTTTACAAATCCTTTGACTCGATTGTATGGAAATGATTGAGATGTCACTCTTAAATCTGTATTTACTTAAGTGTTTTTGGAAAAAAACATCAGCCTAACAAAGTATTCCTGTAAGTGCTGGCATCCTCAGAAAACACACTGGGAAATATCTTATGATCTTACAGGTCAAATCCATACATTTTTGTCTTCTTACCTTTTCTATGCCTTAGTCCATCCTGTGCTTTAATGAGGTGCAACAAATGTATTTTACAATATAAGAAAATTGCATCAGGGCAAGAAGCTTAAACGATTAATATTGTATTTATATTTTTTCCAAGACACTACCAAAATTCAAGAAATTAGAAAACTTACTCCTGCAAATATTGAGCTGTATCTGATCAAGATGATGATTGCACTACTGGAGAAAGAGGATAGAAATAAATCTCAGGATGGCTTAGGTATCAAAAGAAGGTTGGTGTGGCCTGAAGGGCAGCAGGGGAAAAGAGAAGCAGATCAAGCAAGCAGGGAAGGTGCCTTGTGGAATAAAACACAGGTTAGTAAAAGAAGGTTATAAAACTGTTCTTCTGTAAAATCATGTTTTCTTTGAAGGAACAGACCAGCAGAATGTTGGTGTTTCCAGCAGTGCTTAGTGTCTCATCTTTCCAATCCATCTCTCCTTGGTTTTGAGTAGAAGTGCCTCCTCCTCCTCTTCCTCCTCAAAGGAATGCTCAGAGCAGAAACTGAGGATTCTTTTGGGATAAGTATTGACCTAGGAAGAGGTCAGACCCGTGCAGCTTAGCTGTGATTTGTTACACACATTGCAAGTTCTTCCCAGTATGAAAACCTGGATATGCTCATCCCTTCATAGCAACCAAATCTGGGTTGTGCCCTCGCTTTGTTTCTGTGCATTGGTACCTAACAACCAACCTGATGTGGGAAAAGAGATTCTCCTACTATGCAGGAAGCAGGAGGGTTAAGAGGATGAAAAAGCCAGAAGCAATTGCGGCCAGGAATGTCTCAGTCTTTGGGTTCCTATATTGCTTGAAACTGCTGGGGACAGCCTGATAGCAAGTGTCTCCTTGGAGGAGAAATCTTGGGAAATAAGGATCTCTTTGTTGCTGTTTGAGAAAATCCAGGCTAGTCTGAGTCCTCTGCTGGCGTCTGTGGTCCCAAGTCCCAGTTCAGCACCTTGTACAGAGGACACCATGCACTGAGTGGCACCTGCTGGGAATAGTAAAAGAATAGAAAGAATAAATAAATAAAATTAAAAGAATAAATAAATAAATAAAAAGTACCATACTCCAAATTCTGCTACCTGTGCTGGGATTTCATGTCTGATCCTTACAGGGCTTTGCGCTCATTTCTTAAACGCTGGCTCAAACAAGTTTTTGAGCATTGCCATTTTGCCAAATTGATTTTCTTGCTTCCCCCTGAGTGCTGTTTTGTTTCTACAATATCTGTGTCAGAGGCTTCTTTTTCCTGCAGTTGCCCTCCTGACAGTCCAATTGCCTGAACTCTGATCACACTTTTTCCTGCTACTGTTACCTCCTGGAGCTAATAGTGAGAGCGACATGCTATTAGTAATCAAATTAATATAATCCAAAGGAACAGATGCAAATCCAAAAGCTAATCCAAAAAGTCTTTATTTACTTCTTCACAAGATATCCTGGTTCTAACAATTCTCTGTGGCAAGCAATTTTAAGTCTCTTAATGCATGTTCTTGGATTTGAATGGGCTGACATTCCTGCTGCTTTTACAGGGTAATGGGATCAATCCAGCATCGAAGGAAGGAGCAGAGAAAACCCATCTGCATGTGGTGCCTTTGGCTTTGGTAAACAGATGTTCTTCCTCTAATAAAGAATGTGGTAAACTTGCTGTTAGTGAGGATTTTGGTAACACAGGGATGTGTAGCTGATGCAGAAATGTCAGCATGACTGCTCCAACCTATGACCAGCAGGATGATATAAAAAACATGAGTTAATATTTCTGTGCTGTTTTTAACTGACAGTTTAGCTGTAAAAACGTATTTGAAAATATAACACTTGTGAGTCAGAAGGAAATATTTGAAGTTTTCAGAGCCATAGGGATGGAGGAAGTGTTTTTCTCCACTTAAAAAAAAAAAAAAAGGCTCAAGTACAATTTCCAGCTGCTGTGTGTTTGAAATGCACGAACTTCACTTGCACAAATTTTATTGTTGTGAAATGAGTAAGAAATAGGCAATGCCCTCATTAAGCAGAGGTGTTGGAACTTTGTTCATGAGAGACTGTGACCCAAGTGACATTGTGCTTCCTTTCTGTCCCACGGGAAGGCTGCAGGGAGCGTGGTTGCCCGCCAGGCAGGGAGCAGCAGGGCAGCAGGCCCCTCCAAGCCCATCACCTCGGCCTCCTCCAAGCAGCCTGCCCTCGATCCCGAGGAGGAGGAGCTCTTTGCTGACTCTCAGCCAAAGGTGAGACTGCAGGAGCACAGCCCAGACCTGGTGACTGGGGTGGGGATCTTCAACAGCCAAATTCTCAGCTTCTATCTGGCTTCCAGACTGTGTCTAAAACCTTGGCCTGGCTTGCCAGCCACTTTGTCTCATTGACATCCCTGAGGCAGTGATGCCATGTTACTTTTATTGTCCTTGCTGTGTCCAAATATCCCACCTGGACAGCAGTAGACTGCTACATGAAACTTCTCCCCCTGTACATTTTGTCAGCTATCTTGTGGCAGATGCTTCCAACGTTTTAAGAGGGCATTCGGTTCCTTTTTTTTTCCTTTTAAGTACAGGGTTCTGTGAGGCTGTGCCGATCACATTAAGGATTTTTGCACTGGTGTCTATAGGAACACAAGATGTATGAGCAGAAATTAAGAGGTTTTATTTAAAAGGGAGCTCATGTCTCTGACCAACACCACTTGTTGAACCACTTGCTTCAGTTTGAAGCTGGATATTGCTGTGAGTGCAAATCTTTCTCAGCCTTGATTCTCAAGAGTTTAATTCTTAATCACCTAGCTACTTGAATAAAATGTTGGATTTAAGTGAGGCATAAGCCTTCCGTGAACGATTGGACAGTTCATGGCTCCAGCTGAGTGTGAATTTGAGTACAGCTGTGCGAGTGAGCCAGGATGTCGATGTGCACTTCCTTCCACGTTTGTGCATTTGTTTCCTTGCAGAACTCACATCCCCCTGCTAAGAGGAGGGTGCCAGAATGGTTTGGAACCTCGGCTGCAGGAGTTGGACCTGTAACCCAGACCAAGAAGTGCAAAACAGAAACCAGAAAAGGGATTTTCAGTTGAATGGAAATCAGAATGATTTTTTTTTATCTTCCATCCCACCACCACGAGCATTATCTGCTGTTGCTTCACAGAGCCCCTGCTCTACTCTGCATTATTCCTGCTGCTGCCTCTTCTCTTCCTCAAGCAGCACATTTAGGACTTTTTCACTGTGTGAAACGTGATGTTAATAAACCGAGTTTAATAAATAACTGCTTTGTGTGTATGTGTGTATGTGTGGCGGGGTTTGAGGGCAGGCGGACTCGGGCCGCGTTGCCATGGCGACGGGCGTGCCGTTTCCGGGGCGGGGCGCGCGGGGGCTGCCGGGAGCGGCATGGCTCGCTAGGCGGCGGCGGCGCGCGGGGGAGCGGGGGCGCGCGGGGGCCGCCGGGAGGGGGCGGGGCCAGGGATCGGGATCGGGACCGGGACAGGAGCGGAGAGAGCGACGTGCGAGCGGCTTCCCCGCTCTGTGCGCGGGTATAGGGGCGGCGAGGCACCGGCATCCTCCAGCCAGTGGTTTCCGGTCGCCCGCCTGCCGCGCTGCCACTTTGTTCCGTCTTGCGGGTGGCCGTGAGGTCCCTCGTTAACCTGGTACTCGGCTTTCCTACCTTACTGTGACCGTGAAGGCTGGTTCGGCATTCCCGTTCACACTCCTTAAGGCTCCGGTAGTGCACCGACACCTTTACTTTGTTATTTAAGTCCATATTTGGGAAAAGGAGGAGCAAACAAGAAATAAATTGCTCCCCAGGGATGTGGTCACAGCACCAATCCTGACACAGATCACGGAGCGTTTAGACAACATTCCCAGGCCTAGAGTGGGATTCTTAGCGTGTCCCGAGTAGGGCT
The DNA here is from genome assembly GCA_013400075.1 of Hippolais icterina. Lineage (NCBI taxonomy): Eukaryota > Metazoa > Chordata > Aves > Passeriformes > Sylviidae > Hippolais > Hippolais icterina. The sequence continues at coordinate 89,279 of VWYN01011615.1, forward strand.
AAGAGTTGGACTCAGTGGTGGGACTCTATGGGTCCCATCGAACTCAGCCTATTCCGCGATAAACAGATTCTTCCACTCCTAAATCATTTAGTGACGCCGACCCCTTTTTCTCGCCTTTTCCCCGTGGCAGAATCATGGACCCCAGCTTGCTGAGGGAGCGGGAGCTGTTCAAAAAGCGAGCCCTCTCCACGCCGGCCGTAGAGAAACGCCCAGCACTCTCCTCAGACTCCTCTGCTTCCAAGAAGAAGAAGGCCAAGGTAGAACAAGGGGGCTCCTCCAGCTCAAAACAAAACACAGGTGGGTGGAAGTCTCCTGTCCAGCAGCTGCTTGGTGTTTCCCATTGTTTGTTTTTAAGCTATGGGTTGTTAATGTGAATAATGCTGTATCTGTGAGTTTTGCTGATGGCTGTTGTCATTCTTTCTTAAATTACCACGTCTGCTAAGAAAGTGACTTGCACAATGTGAAAAACCCATTCTCTACTGTGCATATGTGTTAAGCCTCATCCCATGGCTTGTTTGTCGTTGTTCTGTTGGAGGAATCACTGTTGCCAAAGTAATTCCTGTGAAACTGTGCTTTGGTTTGTGGATTTCAGTGCTTGCTGGACAGGCAGTAGCAGTGGTGTCATTCATTTTCTCTGTGTTTGGCATGTTGGATAGGGCCTGGAGCAATCTGGCCTAGTGGAAGGTGTCCCCATGGCGGGGGGTTGGAACTGGATGATCTATAGGCTCCCTTCCAGCCCAAACTGTTCCATGATTCTGTGATTATTTCTGGCAAGAGACCACCTAAAACATTTAGGTAACTGTATGTGGAAGGGTATTCGTATGTGAGATGGATTTTGCAAGATGCACCTTCTCTGGGTTCCATGTTGTAATTAGCAGCTGTCCTTGTTTTACCTGGGAGCTAAGCTTTGCTTATGGGCACCAGGCATTCCAGAGGTTTCTGCCTGTTTTACTGAGGAGTTGTGCCATTTCCCTGGGATGTTGGCACTGATAGTGCATCTCTCAGTATCAAATAAACAGTTAATAAAGCAGCACCAGAAACAGTGGGAGTGTGTGGAAAGTGCACCACTGGGGAGAGGATTTGCTTTGAAAGCAGTGGCAGTTCTCAAGTGCACTTTAAAGGTCAGATCAAATGCCAGGAGTTACCAAACTACAAAATACCCTGCTGTGCAAACTCAGTCCACGCTCATATTTTGAATAATACCACCCGTGACTCTCTCCTAAACTCCAAAAGAAACAATAGAGCTAAAAACAACAGAGAAAAATGTCAGGGAGTTTGGGAGGAGTGAAGCATCTTCTGTCCCAGGGGAAGAGTCGGGAATTTGGGTATGTGTCTGTAGCTTCTCAGGCACCAAATAGAGTATCAGCCAGACATTCTAAAATAAATCAAGGGAGGCCAGATTTCCATCCATCCCTTTTTCATGCTCTCCAAATAAAACAAAATTCTACATGGAATATCCTAAGCTGCGTCACTGGGGTGAGCGGGGTTTGCTGGTAGGAAGGGATGGGGAGTCAGGAAGAGGCCAGAGGGTACAAATGTGAGTCTGGATCTGGAGGATTTGAGCAGATAAAGAAGGTTTTTGTTTCTGTGGTTCTGGTGGGCTGAGGGTTTCTTTGAGTGCTTTTGTGGCTGTCAGACAATTCACTTACACAAACAGGGACCCAGCGTGGCTGTGAGGAAATAAACTTGATCTTTTATGCTGCTGACTGCATTCCAGGCAGTACCAGGAAGGTTCCAGGGTTTCTACAACATTTTTATGCTGCAGAGTCAAAATCCTTTGCCTCAAAACCTGCCTTTTATTTCACTTGCCAGATTGGCAGGTGCCTGTCAGGACATGTGGGTATCAGAGATGGGTCTGGGGAGGTGGAGTAAAAACCTGATGTTGAGGGATCCCTGTCCCACTGCTCCAAATAAACAAAAACTACGACGGCAGTCCTATTTTTGTTGTGCAGTGGCCACAGAGGTGATAAACGGAGTCACGGTGTTTATGTGTTGGCTCTGATAGTCCCTGGGTGTGTAGTGCCCACAGGTGCTCCCTCACTTGGCAGTTCTGTGATTCTGTGACTCAGAGAACCTGCCCTTGTCACTTTTTGGGGGAGGAGAGGTATGGAGACCATGCTAAACTTCAAATGACTGCACAGCTAAATCTGGCCTGTCTGTGAAGTCTGGCTCTAAGCTTCCCACTACTCCTGCAGCAATTGCTATGCAGACACTACTTCCATTATTTCAAATCATTATTTCAACAAGTTATTTGAAAAAATTCAAAACTAGTTTACTCGGTTCAGGATAGGAACAGGGAAATAAACGAAATTGATCAAATCTGTTTGTTTCATTTTATTAATCAGTAGTAAATTGTGGCTGTAGTCTTAGTCTTTGTCTTAAGACCTTTGTCTAAGTGGTCTCCGCCAATAGTAGTCAAGAGCTGAAGTCTTCAGGGGCTGTTTTGTGGGAAAGAATCATCCTGAGTCTTCTCTGGTATTGTGCAAGGGGACACCTTTATCTTCTTTTCCTTGTGCCCACATCCATTCCCCTTTGTAGACCTGTGAAATAAAAAGCTGGGATGAGTCCCAGGATGTGTCATTCCGTGTGCTTCTCAGGAAGGCATTGCCAAAGCAGCAGAGGCTGGCATGCTGCACACACTGCCCTCTTGTGTGCAGCCATGATGGGCATTTTGTGGGATTGCTGCAAGAGTCCAGAGCGTTTGCTTTTAGTAAAGAGACAATTATTAATTCACTGCATCCCAATGGCTACTGTGGGCTCTTGAGCAGGACTTTCCAGTCTGATGCTGTTGCATACAGCAGAAGGTCATGTGTCATCCTTATCACCATTGACATTATCTTCATTGTACGTCTTGGTGTGAGTCCTGAATTGTCTTGCACTTGGGGCATCGGCTTCCATCAGCTGCGCTTTTGATTTTGGCCTAGAAGCATTCTCTGCACGAGGGACTGGTCCTGGCCAAGCTTCACTGTAAGAGGTGTGTCTGAGATGAAGGGTTGTGAGGATTTGTGACTGCAGGAGGGAGTTTGCTTCTCCAGGTGAATCACTGGACTAGCTGTGCAAGTTCACAGAGCCCTGGGTGTCTTGTGACGCCATCTCACCAACCAGGAGCAGCACATGTCAATTATCAAGTCTTCCACTGTGTCCAGATCTTCTGGAGTTTAGTCATGCTTAACCTGAGAAAGGGATTTGATATATATATATATATATANTATGGCTGAGGCTATTTAGGTGGGTTTTGTTTCCTTCACGACAGGAATGTTTTCTGGGGTTAATACAGTTAAATAACTTGTCCCACTTGTAGCTTTGCTCTGGGACATTTCTGTGTGGGTTCAGGAGTGCGAGGGACTTGCCAGGAGTTACTGATGGTCATGCTGTTGGACGCTGTTATTACAGTTGCCATTTGTAACTGCAAAACTTGAATGGTTTTAAAAATCACAGACACAACACAGCTACAGAGGACTGGTGAGCCAGAGGTGTGAGAGTCCTGTGGTCAGGAAGGGGTGAGTGTCAGCAGGCAGGTAAGTCAAGTCATGTGACATTCTCTTGTGCAAAGTGAAGCTGCCCTCTCTAGCACAGGGCTGATCCTGGTGTGGCTTCATGTTGGCACCTGAAAGCTGCGCATGGGCTGGTGACACCTCCTCTTCAATTTGGGTGGTCTGTGGCCCATCTCCCTGCGTTCTTGGCAAGAACTCCATCCGATACTGTTACCTCTGTGGAGCCCAATTTGGTCTGGCAGCGATAACTTTGTATCACGGCCTGGAGCAAGGGAGCTAGCTGCTCCATGAAGCGGAAACGGCCCTGGCCTGTTTGCCCTACCGAGGGGCAGAGCTGATCCGAAGACCGACACTTGCCTGAAGCAGGGCAAGTTCCACCTGAGGTCAGCAGGAGGCTGGACTATCAGCGAAGGAGAAACAGATTCTGCAATGGGGTTTTATGCAGGACTTTATTCTAGCTCGAGAACAGGCTCCTGAACAAGCCGTGCCCAGTGCAGAACGGGACCACGCGGCCTGCCTGCCCTTTTTACCTGGGGGGGGGGAGCAGGGAAAGGGCAGAAAACCGGCCAATCACCGGAGTGGGGGGGGAGTGACCCAAGATGGACAGGCTTTCCGGGGGTCAAATCCCTTTTGGGGAGCGGGGCGGCTGCCACCCTTCCACCAATTGCCCAGATGGATCTGCCTGGAATTTTGCAGGGGCAAAGGGATACCCCTTACCAAGTCCCTTGGGATTGGCCAGAGGTCTGTCTGGGGTCGGGGAGGAGGGGCAAGGGATTGTGTAACCCGAGAGAGTGAGAAACACAAGGCAACATCCATCAGTTCCAGTTTGGCTTTGAAAGTTTGGGATAGGGATGATAGATCCAGCATGTCCAACTCCCTGTGTAGTATTGTGCTTGCCACTGAAGCAGCAGCCTTGGGGCAGAGAATTATCTCTGTTCATTTCCCAGCAGGATTTTTGGAAAGGGTCAGATATTCTGAAGGTAATGGGTTACGCAAGTCTCAACACCCAGAAATTGTTGGCCAGTAAGGGGAGAAGTTCCCTAGAGCTGGAGAAGTGGGGGAAGAAAGGATCAAACTACCCTTAGGAGGACTAGAAAAGACCATTTTAGGGACCCATTTCTTGTTGGCTTAGTTTTCCTCCCACCACCCTCTCTTCTAAAAGCAAGAAACCCATAATAAAAAGTGCTGCCAAAGGTTAGAATTCACCCAGTCCTCTCCTGCCTGTAGGGTCTCTTGCTATTCAACCCTTCTCTCCCAACTTTTTTCTTACCCTTATCTGTCTGTCCTGTCCCTGTGTGGTTGACTCAGTGGGACAACGCTGCTGTCTTTGCACTGAACGTGATCAGACTGTTGAACATTTTATAAGTGTTTTCTTCAGTTAAGCAACACAGTTTTATGTGTGTTAGGCAACATTTGTTCTGTCAGGCAGACAAAATTCTATGCTAGTCACTCTATATAAACAGCAAAAGTTCATCTAAGAGCAAAAATCATTTTCCCTCCCATAACACTGCAATAGATTGTCTTTCTGCTAAGCACTTGGAAAGCCTTTGCCAATTATTCCAGCTCACATCCAGAGATAAAATTGCAACCGTGGATATTCAAGTCCAAAAGAAAAAAGCACATGACTTGCTCATTTATAAGGTACAAGAGGCTCCATTCGAGGTGTCAAACCAAGTTTTCCAAGTGCAGGTGGTCAGTGCTTCCTAGACCACCTCTGTTTCACGCTTCCTGAAGCTGTTCATCATTGCTCTGATGGGATTGGTCTCATTCTCCAAGTCTTTCACAGTTTTGTTTTTCACGCAGCAGCAACAGTCCAGCAGTTCATACAGGAAAGCCAACACCACCAGAGAAACTACAGTGAAGATGAATATGATCAGGATAACAAAGCAGGCAGTGTTCCAGTTGTCATGGAAAGGGTAAATTTTTTGCACTTGGAAGCCCAGATACTGGGAAATGGATGTAGTAGTCTCATTCCAGTGAGTACTGTTGAGGGTTGCCATTCTTGAAGAGCTGTCTGAGTATGCTCACTGGCACAGGTTTGGGAGCTGGAACACAAAAACAAAGCTGTTGAGGACTCTGTCAATCAAGGACATGCTGTGATATTTATCACAAACTGGGAGTACTTAGACTACGCGCTCAGAGTTTCTACAAACATGGATTGTTGCATACTCATATCTGCTCATCAAAGTACCAAACTGCAGATGTATAAGTTTGTGATAGGACCGGAACATTTATTTTGGCAGTGTCTGGTTCATGCAGGTGTCGAGTGGTTTAAGTTATTCAGGAATGAGAGAGCTTTGCTTCTTTATTTAAATTTTATGCACAAACAAAGATTTTCAAGATGTACGGTGGTTTCCACCACCTGTTCATCATCAATCTTGAGGCTGCCACTTGCATGGTGTGAAAGCTTTATTATTTTGGAATTGCCTGTTAGCACAGACTTGTTCACCTGCAAAACTCTCTTGACTTCAGGAGGGGAGATTTCCTGACCTGTTCATACCCCTGCTCTTCCACTGCTGAGTAGTGTGCGCTGGAGAAGCTTGGCTGCCCAGATGGCACTGAGAGTGTTTGGAAATATTGTTTGTGGTGCCGTATCCATTGGGGTGGATAACAAGAAAAACCTAACCTTTTCTGAGGAGCTCTTATTTCTTACTTTCAACTCTGCCTAACCCTGGCCCCAGGGCTGTCTGTTGGCACCCAGCAGAGAAAGAGGCTGCTCTGTGGTGTGGGCGGCAGAGATGAAGCAAGAAGTTGACTTCAGCAAATCTGCCTTTGCTCTATAGTCTAATGTAATAAAACTTGTCCAGGGAGCTACAGTGACTTCTGGTTGTCTGCTGTGGCTGTAGGACATCATAGTAACCTTTGAATTTCTCAGGCAATTTAAAACTGGGTGTGAGAGGAGGAGATCAAGTCATATCTCCATATATCCTTGAGGAAATAGCAAGGAGTTTTTAGGTGGAACATGGTGGTGATGGTGTCTACTAAAGCAGTCTGAGCACCTGTCCTTATTTCTGTGAAATTATTAAAGAAAAGGATATAGTGAAAACCAGGATCATGCTGCCAAACCAGCTTGTGGTCTATGTCTCATTTTTATTGTTCAAATATTATACATTTTGTTCCTTATCCTTCTGTCTTCAATGGATTTAAATTGAAATGAAAGCGCTTTGTTGTTGGGAAGGTCCCTGGCGTAAGCATTCCCTACAGACATTTACTGGAGCAGTTGCAGTAACTTAGTGTCTCCTCTGTTAAATCTGTAACTGAGTACACAAATTAGTAATTGAATACACAAAGTATGACTGAGATGGATGGGATTAATTAAACTGTTAGTGGAGTTTTTTCCTTAAACAAAAGTTTACAGAGCAAATCCAAGCTAAAAATACTCCTGGCTTGAGTCAGGTCCTGGCTTCAAGAGAATGGCTTGATTTGGTCACGGTCTGGGAAGGAAACTCAGCCAACCTGTTATGGGGGTAAAAGTCATGAGGGTTTTTGAAGGGTTGGCTTGAAGACTTATTTTAAAATAATCCATGAGGGAGAGAGGGGGGAGCTGAATAAAAGGATTTGGAGTCCCCTTTGAGAAGTAATTCAAATGAGCAGGATTTCATTGTGTGTTTTAAATGGCAAGGGGATACCTTTGGGAAAGAAAGGAGTTCTGTTTTCAACTTTGTAAACAGATTTCTAAGACTGAGGGTTTTGTTGGAATTTGTTACATGTAAGTTTGCTTGCTCTGTAAACACAAGGCACAAAAATGGACTGTTTCTGTGATGCAAAATTTAGTAATTTTGGGGTTTTTTTTTCATTTATATTGCTCAAAGCAATCAAAATCTGGGACCACTTGAGGAACCTGTCATGTCTACGTTGCACAGCCAGCACCCTTTGCCAGCACAGCTCTCTGCCAAGGCAGTAGCTCTGTTCCCAAGCGGAGAGGAACATCTTGGACATGGCACGGCCAGGCAGGAGCCGTGCCGGCAGCACGGCGCAGTGCAGCAGCCATTCCCTTCCCACTCCACAGGCTCCATCAGGGCAGCCATTCCCTTCCCACTCCTGAGCCAGCCCCTTCCCACTCCACAGCCACCAATAGGGCAATGGTTTGCACAGTGGAGAGATGTTTGTCTTTATGCCAGGAGGTGGAATTTAATGCTCCTTGAGGAGGAGGATGATGATCTCCTTCGATTTGAATGAGGTGAGGCAGATAAAGATCAGCTACTCTTTGCTGTAATTATTAAAATGCAAGGCCGAAGTAGCTGTTGCCGACTGTTCAGAATTAAAACATCACTAGTGAGGTTAGTGTCCTTGAAAGCTGTCAAAAATGGGCTGGTTTCCTGCAGTTTTACTTATTTTGTAATGGCACAGTTCAGCTTCATGTCATCAGCCAGTCTGATTTGCAATCAAGTAAGCAATTGTATGCATCCAAAATGCAATGAGTTAAATATTTAATGAACTGGTTCCTCTAATATCTGCACTAGGTTTTAATTTAAAAGCATTAGCATCTTTGGGCACCGCAGAGGAGCAGCTTTATTTGAAATCGTATTCATGGAGTAGAGGGAAATGACTGGCAGAAAATCCTTTTAATTCAGCACTGAGGAAGTCTCGTTTAAGAAAGCAGTGAGCAGACATCTCGGGGTAAAAGCATTTACAAATCTCAGGTGCATTCTAACCCGGCTGTTTGCGTTGTATCGATGGCTGCTCCAGTATTTCCAAAGATAACAGCAGGCAATGGGATTTTCTCCCTAGCCAGTGTATACCGCATTTCTGGAACAGGTTTCTCTTCCACATACAGAGATCTCTTTTAGGCAGCCTAATTTATGGAATACCCCCTGGGAGGTAACGTTTCTCACATTTTGGCTGTCTTTGTTTTAAGGAAAACCCTTTCACTGTCATTTCTGTGAAAACACATAGAATCAATCACAAGGAATGTGAGGCTGCAGGAAACCAGCCACCTCCCTGTAAGGACGAAATCCATTTTGTTTACTGAATCTTGGCTTGTTGTGTTAGCTTTGCTGTAAGATGGAGTGGTCATCAATTTTCCATTAGTGCACAGATGGTGAAAGTGCCTGTCTGATTGTGCAAGACAAGCTCCTCCACATTCAGAGGGTTAAACCCAGCTCAGCCTAGAGAAAAATCATTCTGATTTCAAGAAGCTTTTACAGGTTCTCAGCTTACAGGCATATTTTCTTTCAGTAATCAAGATAAACCTCAGAGAATGTTATAAAATGATACACACCTACCTCTTGTGTGAAAGGATGCTGAGAGAGCGCCGTTCTGGTCCCTTTTTTTAGTGCAGCCTATGGCACAGCTAAGATGGAGCTTTCCTTCCATTGGCCAGAGCACGATGCTGCTGACAACTTCCTTTGTGCTCATTTGCATCAAGTCCTCAACCCCAGGAGTAAATCATTCATAAATATGACTCTTACTGTCTGGAATAAGAAGCAAGTCCCTCCCTTTCTTGTTTTTTGGGATGGGATGAGCTCATTAGGAGAGGAGTGCGCATTGGCCACAACCCTGCTCTGCTTTGTGCCTGAATCAGCCATCAGACCATGACGTTTGAAGTGTTAATATCTGCAGATTTCTAGCCTCACTGTGTGATTAGATTCTCTTGTCAGGATCTGTAAGGTTGCAGCCAGGCAGATTAAACAAGATAATCTTCCTGATTCAGTTGACAGAACAAGAACATGATAAGTTGTCTTTAACTGTTTGTTGTACCTCTGAATTTATTTTGGTCACTTCAGACCTCTCATCACATTTATGATTTTTCTGTTTATTTATAAAATGTCATAGACATTAAAATTAATCTTAAAAGGGAATGTGTAGGGGAAAATCCCTGTGGGCCTCATCTTCAGGGGAGCTGGCTTTTGATTTTCTTCCTTTCACCATCTTAATTTAGTAACCAGAATAAAATGTTCTTCTGTAGCTGGAGTTACAGTGATTCTTCTATGTTAATTTTAGAATTGTTGTGCTGTGTAAAGCCTTGAAGATGATGTCATGTAACAGCCTCACAATTCTGTTCTTTTCTCTTGCTTCACTGATTTTTTTTTCCACAGAAATAATAGGAGCTCCGTATCTCTGAGATAGCTGTTGTCCTGTCAGTTGTGCTTAGAAATCACCAGAGGATTAAACAATTCCCACTGTGACAAAGAGATGATGTTCTTTTTCTGGAGTAGCTGAAATTCCAAAAAACTGTTGCTGTTAGGTTTGAGCAATGTTGTGCTGGTAATGAGACTGTGGCTTGTGATAGTGGTTTGTGGATATTTGTGTTTAATGTGCTGTGCTAAGAGCTGATGTTAATGAAATGGTCATTAACAACCTTGCAAGAATTTTTGAAACAAAATGATAGCAAACCTCATGATAAAGACAATCAGAGTTGACAACAGAGGGGGTTCTGAGTTGTTGTTCCAGTTGTGCACACCAGGTTGAATTGGTTTGCATTTGTATGGGTCTGTTTAATAAATTCTTCATTAGAGCTACTTTAAACAATAATTAAAAAAAACCCCACAGCCTTCCTTTACCTGCTGTGTAACCATTGAGTGCCTTTTGGGAAGAAGGGAAGCTTTCTGCCCCCATCTCAGCAGCAGGAAGGTATTGGTGGAGCAAATGCAGTGCATTATTTCAGCATGGATTAATGTAGTGTAGATGATTATGGGATGTTAATCCACCAAATTAAATGTGTTCTCTTGTGGCAGTAACTCTGCAGTCACTTGCTGCTTTCTTGACTTTTTATTTGTAGTGTTCTGCTGAGCAATGTTCCAGAGCTGTGTCCTCTGGGTCTGGATGAAGATGTGTGTGAGGACTCACCTGAGGGTGGCTGCTTCTGCCACTCCTGTTTCTGTCCATAGCTGTTGTTTCAAAAGCTGCTGGAAGTAGAGTGAGAACGTGATGGAGCTCAGAGCAACAGGAAAGTATCGAAGCATCCTCTAATTGTTTTCTTTCCTTGTAGATCACAGCAATGGATCATTTAACTTGAAAGCCCTTTCAGGAGGCTCTGGCTACAAGTTTGGAGTCCTTGCTAAAATAGTGAATTATATGAAGGTATGGTGTTTTGGTGTAAAATAATACTGTTTTTAAATACTTTAATTCTTTCTTGTCCTGTGGTAGCAGGAAAATGCTGAATGTTTCAACCTCTGAAATTTTTTTACTGCAAGAGTGAGAATTTCAAAAAACTGCTTCTTAAATTCTAAGTGCTGTCAGTCAATGAAATTGTCAGCATGTTGTTCCATAACTGAAATCCTAATTGTCCCAGGTCATTTTAAAACCAAGATAATGGGGTTTATTTGCAGGAATTTCAAGACGCTATCAGGTTTGGGATTCATGGGCTATTGATCAAAATGAAGTATAATTTGGTGTCCATCTCAGCTACTTTTTGGTGATTGAGTTGCTGAATAAAGTACAGAACTGTAATAGATCCTGTTTGCTTTTCCAGACCCGGCACCAGCGTGGTGATACACATCCGTTAACCCTGGAAGAGATACTGGATGAAACACAGCATTTAGATATTGGACTCAAACAGAAACAATGGTTAATGAGCGAGGTAAAGAAAACACATATTCAGATTTTCATTAAAGCATTCTGATAAACCTGAATTATACACATTTATTAAATTTTTAAATATGGAATCCCTCCAAGAAACTGCTAAGTCAGACTGTAGCATTCCTTGCTGCCAGCACTGATATTCTGGGGAACTGAAACCTCTGCTCTGGCAATGTTGGTGTGAGGGAAGCTTGACTTTGCTGAAGTCTATCAAAAGGTAGCTCCGAGTTTCTTCCATAATGAACCAGAATATCAAAATAGAATGAAAGAGCTCCTCCCAAGAAGCATATATAAAATTATTGCTGAGCTTTTGCCAGATGAGAAAAGGTAAACAAATACTCTGCAGCACCAAAATTGGGTGCTTTCTCTGTTAGAGGTGCTCTGTGTTGTGGTGAATTATGCCTAGGCTGGTGGATCTAGGATCTGAGGATTTAAAATCTGTTTAAACTCAAACCTCCAGCCTGGCAGCTGTAATATGTGGCTCACGTGCTCAAAAGCACACCAGAAAAAATGTAGTAAGTGTCTGCACTGTTTCAAGGTTTGAAATTTCTGTTCTTGTTACAGGCCCTAGTCAACAATCCAAAAATAGAAGTTGTGGATGGGAAGTATGCTTTCAAACCCAAGTACAACTTGAAAGACAAAAAGGCTCTGCTCAGGCTCTTGGATAAGCATGACCAGCGAGGGCTGGGAGGAATCCTTCTGGAAGACATTGAGGAAGGGCTGCCCAATGCACAGAAAGCCATAAAGGTGAGGAACACGTGTCTGCAGTTCAGCTGGTTCACTTCTCAGAGGGAAGAGGGACACTAAAGTCAGAGTTTTCTCATGAGTTGTTTCTGTTCTTTTCATAACTCAGAAGCTATTTCAGCAGATCCAATATTGTGGCCTTTTCTGTATTTCATCCTTTATGTTCAGATTTGCCCTGATATCTCAGCACAGCTCTCAGAGCTCTTTCTCACAAAAGGCTGGTGATCTCCCACATTCCAACTGTAGGCATTTAGTTCTGCTTTCACACCTTGACCTCAGTCCTCTGAATCTCATTTTTGATTTATTAGTGTACTCATGTGTTTCATGGCCAGCTACTTTGCAGCTCCTCCAGTTTGTTGTTGCTTTTTGTAGCACAGGGTCTGACTGTTGGAGTTGGAGACCTTCAGCCTTCAATGATTTTGAGTTGTTCTTTTGCATTTGTTTTTGAGGCTTTAGGGGACCAGATCATCTTTGTTAATCGCCCTGATAAGAAGAAAATTCTTTTCTACAATGACAAGAGCTGTCACTTTGCTGTGGATGAAGGTAGGTGTTGTTTTACGTAGGTTTCCATGACAGTTGATCTGAATTCATTTTAAGCATCTCTGTGTATAAGCAGCCTTCAGGCAGAGCAGTCTTTTAAGGTGATAATGAAATATTAGGTGTGTCCAGATGTGAGGGGGATGTTTATATTAACATGAAGCTAGCAAGACCAGCAAGTGAGTCCAATAGTAATATCTTCTGCCTTGTGATGGCTACACTGGAAGCAGGTACACTGATGGCACCAGGAATCCAAGAGTTGTCTTCAAGAGGAGGAGTACAGAAGAGGCTAAAAACCACCTCACTGTGAATAAAATGGCATCTAACATTTTGCTGCTTAAGGGGAAGCCAAAAAACCAAAAGGAATGATTTGTGGGTGTAAGATTTTTGTTGGGTTTTTTCCCAGTCTGTTAACCATGTGCCTTCTATTGGTGAATGCAGCAAGAAGCCATAAACGGAACAGAAGGACGAAGCACAGAGGGATGAGATGTGAGCAAAATTCTTGAGAAGGGCATGGTTACAAGTGGCAGGAGAGCACAGATTTGGGGCAGTGCTGCTGCCCAGGGCTGGAGTGGATTTGGAGCTTCATAAGTTCACCTGTGTTTGCTGTGTCACAAATAGTGGTAAAAACCTCTGGTGCCATTTTATGCACAGAAATTAATTACGGAAATCGGGGTGTGTTCCAGTAATGACATTATTGCCAACATCAGGCGTCTGTAAATGCAGAGAGGGGAAGGCATTCTGTGTCAGAAGATCTTATTTTGAGTGACTCAATGACACTGAACACTTTCTTTTGTTAATGCATTGTTCTTGTAACATGACACATAAAGCCATTGCATCACACAGCATCACATTATGTATGGTAAAGAAAAGAGCTGTGATACAAAAATTAACTGCTCTGCTTAGAGGACCACAGGAGGATGAATAAAGATCTTTCTTTCTTTGCCTGCCTCCAAGGGAATATTTATTTCCAGCAGAATTTAGCAATTGAAGATGTGTATTATTAACTATTTGTTATGTACTGAGAGTACACACTTGTAATCTCAGTAATAATAGCTTTGTTTCACAAAGGTAACTAAGTAGAGATGACATCTACAGCATTTAAAAATATGAAAAATATTTCAAAAAGTTGAAGTGAATTTCTTCTTAAAGAATAATTTCTGTCATTTCTTGGTAGCGGCAGTAAAACTACATGCAAAATGCAGAATGGATTCACTGGGGAATTTCTGATTTCCAAATGTTTAGGAGTTTACCATGAAGCCTGTCATTCTGTTGAGGTAATGCCTCTTTAGTCCATCAGCCCACAGTTTTTGGGGGTCTGAACATGGCCAAAACATTTAGAAATTAGTGCTCTTGCAGTAACTTTTGAGACAGCTTTTAAGTTTTAGCCACTGGTTGTATCACAGTCGTGTTGCTAAATGAATGTTTGTTCTTGTGCAATTTTTTCCAGATAGCAGGAACCCAACCACACTAAAAGAGTTATCAGAGGGAAGTCTCTACCCTGTTGCTATTAGCTTAAAAATGTTATTAGCTTAAACTCCAGGATTAACTGTGAAATTTTATGACAGAGCCCATTTTGTTAAGGTGTGGACAGAGGCATCAGGCAGCCAGGATAAATCCTGGGCTCTTCTTACACAAGACGTGTTGTAGCACACCCGTCATTGCTTGGGAGCAAGCAGTGCAAGAGGGAGGAAGAGGTTAAAAAACTATTGCTATCAGAGGGAGGAAGAGGTTAAAAAACCCCTTTAAAACGCCTGGCCTCCTGCTGAAGGAAGGCGTTTAAGCCTGCAGTGTGTGTCCTGAAGGGATACAGTGTGCAGTGTTTGTAGTTCAAGGTGGCTCTGCTTCCTTTTATCCGCAGGTGGCAGCAGCTTCCCATCGGAGCCAGAAGTGATGTTTTGTTGTTGCTCTGTTCCTGCTTGTTTTGCTTTGCCTTTTGATGCTTTGTCTGAGAGGGGGCAAGAATATTTTCTCTTTTGCGACTATTGTGATCCACTTGCGTATAACCACAGTGCTGGAAACATCCCTGTGGTTCACTCACTCACTGCAGCTGGAGCTGGTCCTTTTTCCAACCATGTTATCCTGTGACGGAGGAAACTCATCCTTCCCGAGCAGCTTTGCTTTCGGATTCTTTACAGAGCAGCAGAAGGGTGTCTCTTAGGGAGTCTCAGGCAGAATTGTCTGTGCATAGGATGAGTTATGACATGTCTCTGCCTTAGCAATGCTACTGCAGCTCATTATTTCCAGCAACGTTAAAATGAAGTTTTTAAAAGACTGCAAAATAAGCCTTGAAGTGTTGGCACTCTTTGATCTAGCAGTTCAAAATATGTTTCTAGTTTAATGTTTATCCTCAGGAGTAAGGTCTCTGTGCTCCTCGGTCCACAGGGCTGCCGTATGACATCCCAGTTCAGAACGTGTGTTGGCTGAGGTTGGTAGCCTTGAAAAGTCGAGTGTCCTCTCCCCCTGCTGCCTGAGCTCCATCAGCAGAGAAAGAGGAGCTGCCAGGGCAGCTTGGAGCTCGCTGCCTGGAGTAGTGGGAGGACCTGCTTTCTAGCAGTGCCTGCCTCTGCCCTTGATGGCTGAACAGGCTTTTTTTTCTCCCCCTGTGAAAATAAATCCCAATGTATCGCAGCAACGGAGCAGTGCCTATATATCGCGATCTCAAGGGTACTGGAGAAGGTTTTAGCAGTAAGGAACGGCTTTTGTTCTTCCTTTTATGTGATTAGCTGAGGAAGGTTCAGATTGCATGTGTTCCTTCTGGACTTCCTGGCTAATTAATCTACTGCCAGTGGTGTGGAGCTGAAAGTGTTTATAAAAGCAGGGCCAGATTTCAGGTGCTTCAGCCAAGTCAAACGCTACCTTTTTGTGCTGGAGTGAAGCACTTTGCATGTGAACAAGGCTTTCACCCCTGTGCTGAATGCTGAAAGGCCAGTTTGATTGCCTAACTGCTAGAGATGGTATCTTTCCCAGCTGAATTTGCTATAGGAAATATTTTCTTGCTAAAAAATTCACATACTTAATTATTTTAAAATTCTTCCTAAGCCTTTGAAGGGCTTTAGAGAATGGCCAAAGCTTCTTAAATTTAACACTGTAAAAACTGCTTGGAATCAGTGCTGATTTTTGGCTTTGGTGGTCCGGGGGCAGCACAGATTTAGCATCAGACACCTTTTGCTTCTGGTATAAATCCAGTGCTGTGTTCCCTGGGACTATTAGGATGGTTGTTTCTTCCCTTCTACACTGTTATTGTCTGGTTTTGTCCTTTGCTCAGCTTTTGGCTTGGCTCACTGAAGATTTTTAACCTGTTTTTAATCTCTGGCAGATTTTATTACCTGTGTGATGTATCAGTTTATCTCCACAACCATCTCAACCTTTCTGCAAGAGCAGGTGAGGCAGTCAGAAGTGCTGGATAAGCCTCTCCAAAGTCACCAGGCAGTCATTTACCCATGACTTCATTCCCCAAATGTAAGCATTTATAGAAAGGAAGTGTGTTAGAGTATAATCACTCAGGGTATGTCAGTGCAAATTGTTTTCATCTATGAGGCACCTCGTGATGCTGTAAAATCAAGGTAACTGTGCATCCTTACCCCTTGGGTATTTCAGGGAGAGAAAGTGTCTGCAAAATCTTCCTTAGGCTGCCTTCTCGTTAGCTCTGTGTTGATTCTTGCTGGTCAGAGCTCATTGTTTTGAGTCTGTGCACGCAGACTTCATGTTGCTGGTGGTGTCAGCAAACTTTTCAGCCAGCTCCTGGTCTCATTTTCTCCTCTCAGTACTTGAAAGACCAGAATTTAGCTCTCTGGAGGAGCAAGGAAGCAGCCTGTGAGTAGTGTTGATTCTGTCCAGTTTCTGAGTTAAAATGTTTTAGTGATCAGTTTGCAAGATATTGTGTATAGGATTTGTTCATGACACCTGCCTCAGTACTGAAATCACAGCTTTCTGCCTCTTCTCAGGAAGATCTGCATTGGAATCAGGACTTGAAAGCTCTGTGGAAAATGCAAATCTCTTTGAGAGTTCAAAGCACCTGCATGGCTTTGACCAGAAGCTCTTGGGAAATTGCTCCCCTGGGGATTTTTCCTGAGCTCTGTCTTGTCAAAGCAGCCTAAGCCCTGCAGAGGTTGTCAGCTTTCCTGAGTGCAGCCTGCTGCGGTCAGGTGAAGGCTTGCTGTCTTTTTATCCTCCTGTAGCCATTTTACTTTTATTCTGGTTGATGTATAAAATAATTTAGTGGCTCTGAGAGAAGAGTCTCTCACCTTTTCTGTGCTGTGATGATGTCAAGATCACCCAGCAGTGAACAGGACACAGAGAAGGAAAATTGAATGTGCTCTGTAATCATAATGGCTACAGGCACTGCAGGAATGCATACATCCCAACCTGTTCTCCATGGCTGGCTGGAGCAGGCCAGCATGTGGGGAGCTTCCTGCTCCAACCATCCCCTTCCACTCCTCACACCAGCACTGAGGTCCTTGGCCCTGGCCACAGAGAAAAGAAAGACCATGTGAAAAACGGATCTGGTATATTGAAGCCTTGCCTAGGAGCTGCCTTCTGCCACTGTTGTCTACTCTTCAAACACACAGGGCAAAGGCCAGGGTGACAGCATTTCCAATTCTTCTCAAGGATTGAAACCATGAAAAGTCTTTCCCTATGTCAGGTCAAGGGTATACTTTGTGAGGTACAGACGTACCACAGCTACAAATGCAGAAGGTTGTTTCTTGACAGCTATAGTTATTGCCAGCTTTTCTCACAGGTTCTCATATTTCAGAGAATATGTCACAATAATTCAGAGAGTATATTCCCAAGGTTTAAACTTTCCCTGGCTGATAGGGGCATAGTCCTTGGAGACTTACAAACCTGACAGGTAATGTGTAAATGGTTCAGTGCCAGCCATCCAGCTGCTCTCTTTCTTCAGACCTTGCATTTAGCCCAGTGTCTGGTGTTACACCAAGTCAGTTTTGTGATGAGATGATGGATGGATCTCCCTTTCCTTTTAGATGACACACTAAGTGCAGACAGCTCATATGCACTGAAGGGCTGCAGCTCCCTGTGCTTTTCCACCTTTATTCTGTACTTTTAGTTCCAAACCAGTCCTTCAATACAAAGTGTTTCCATGTAGTTGTGAGTCCCTCTTTCCTGGGTGGTGAAGTATTTTAAAGTCCTACATGGAGCTCCAGCATGGGAAGAAGATTCTTCTGCAATTAATGCAATCAAAGCAGTAGTGCTGAAAGCAACCTGATTTACAGAGGAGTTTTTAAATGGAGTTGCAGAATATGATACAGTGACTCTGGTGGGGCAAATTAGTGGATTAAATTATCTGTATGTAAAGTCCATTTTAGCTCTGCAGTTGTGGATCTTGGTGCCTGTTCCATTTGTATTTCTTGGCCAAGTTTAAAAGGCGGATGTGAAGCTGGAGTGATGTTATAACCATGGCACTATAAGAAATGCAAAGCACTGTAGTTAGATATTAACTGTGATCTGCACTTCTGTGCATGCTGATCCCTGACGAGCTGACCATTTATTTTCTAGTGTTTAATTTTTCACTTCTGTTCCCCAGAAGTATGTAGACTGGTTTAACCTTAAGCACCTATCCTCAACTTTCATTTTTTTTGCACCAGGGCAAAAATATTTGTCCATATATCCTGAACTCAAATGAGGAGAGACATTTGTTTGCAGCAGGATATTATAAATAAGAGGACAAACCTTCTCCGCTTGCTGCAGCAGGATGCCGTGAGGGGTGATCTGTGATAGCAGGCACCACCAGCTATGCTGAATCCTCCTCAAAATGGATGAGCAGATGGAGAATGTCTTGGCTACAGTGTCAGTCCTTGCATTAAGGGATGTGCACACTGATCCCAGGGTGCTGGATAGCCTCTGTGAGAAACAGGCTGTGAGCTATCTCCCTGTAACCAAAAGTAGTGTTTTGACAGGTTTTGGTTCTCTTCAAAAGCACTGCATTAGGAAAGATGAACACTGTCGTTCTTCACTGGTGAAATTCCTTTCTTTTGTTTCCTGGAAAGCTGGGACAGTCTCTTGCTGTTGGCAATAGGAAGAAGAGAAACGCCTGAGACTCGAAGCATGTATTTGCATAGAAAAACAAGGTGCCTTAGGGAGGGAATTTTTCCAAGGGCAGGAACTGGGTTCGTTTTGTATGCTTTAATTTGGTTGCAGTGTGCCCAGAGCCAGGGTATCTGTGGATGCACTGGAGCATCTCATCCCCTGCTGCAACAGGATAGATCCTTAAGCATGCAGAGGTTGTGGTTGTTTGGACAACTGTATACTAAATTTATCTGGAAATAAAGGGAAAAATTTAGTCTTGCCTTGCTATGTGTGCCTCGTGTTTTATTTATAGTTTGTTAGCCAGACCTGCCGACAGGATGTATCTTAACTCCCTGCCTGGGGAATGAAGGGAGGTAGGATCGTACCAGCCGCTGCCTGGAGAAGGCATTCCAGAGGCTCTACGAAACTTTACATGAGGCAGAAAGTGTGCAGGCAGATGGCAGCTGCTCTAATTAAGACTTACTGTCTCTGTCTGTTTTCCTGCTGCTGTGGTTTTTAAGGTGTCCCTCTCCTTTTTAACACCAGAGGAATTTTAGTACTTTGTTATCTGTAGAGCACGGTATGGATCGTATTGCAGTGATAAACGAGCTCAGAGCCACTGAAGTAAATGTCTTGAACCTTCAGTAAATTAGACGATGGGATGACAAGTCTTCTAAGCCAGTGACAGCTGAAGATGTGTAAATTCAGTTGCCATTTGTGATTAGTGATTGCCCTTCATCAGGATCTATGAAACTCATTCACAGCCTACACAGCTCTAGAGATTCCAGGCAAAAAGAGACTCCCATAGCAAATAAACATGAAAATCACAGGTTGCCTCTGGGTGCTCCTGATGCTCGAGTGCAGTTTAGCTTGAGGGTGTTTTGTTGTTGTTTTGTTGGTTGGAATTTCATCTTTTTGGGTTTTGGGTGTTTTTGGCAGTGCATCAGCATTTGGAGGGGTAAAGGCTGTGCTGAGTGAGTGCCTGCTGGCAGTGACAGACTGACGTGCCAGAATGTTTCAGTGTTTGGAATAAAGTCTCTCTCCTTCCCTTCCTGTGGGGTCTTTGCCAGGGTTTGCTCACCGGGATATATAAAAGCGGGTTTGTCGTTTCAGAATTCCAGAAGCTGTGGAGGAGCATTCCCGTGGATTCTATGGATGAGGAGAAGATAGAAGAGTATCTGAAACGACAGGGTATTTCTTCCATGCAAGAAACCGGACCAAAGAAAATAGTAAGAGATACAAATTATAGATCTTCCTAGGAAATCCCCCCTTCCTGATCCTGCAGTGTTAATTCCAAAACGTGTTGGTGAGCCTGTGCACGGCTTTGTGGAGCTTGGGGAAGTGTAACTAATGTTAAAAACTGGAAAAACCAAGTGCTGCAGCCAGCAGTTAGAGATTTTTATGACTCGTTAGAGCCAATTAATCCAAGCAGCATCAAAAGAGGGCAAACGCCAGGAATCCCCATGAGCTCCACAGTGGAAGATTCTGCTTGAAGCTGTACAATACATCAAGAGTAGTAGTATTTTGGGAGGAAGGGGGCGGGGCAGGGGGGGTGGTGTTTAACTTTTCTGCTAAATAACTTTGAAATTCTGGTGGGATTGTGGATAGAACTATGGGCCATGTACCTGCTTCTGTAGCTGCATGGGATGGTTTGGAACCAGCACTTACAAATGCCAGCTTTATTACTATGCCTGGGATACCATGGCTCTGCTCTGCCCCCAGGGTCATCTCCATGCCTGGGTTGGAATTGGATGCTGCTGCTGCTCCAGGAGCCAGCACTTCCCTTCCCTGCCTACCCCTGGTTCTGGCAGAGCTCGTCTTTCGAGGCAGTGGTGACCAGCACGGTGTCACACGTCAGGTCAGATGTCACATATCTTCTGACTCCTGTTTTTTCCTTCTTGCAGGCTCCCATTCAGAGGAGGAAGAAACCTGCTTCTCAGAAGAAACGCCGGTTTAAGACTCACAATGACCACTTGGTTGGAGTATTAAAAGATTACTCTGATGTGGTTCCTGGCAAGCAGTGAGCGGTTGAATTCTGGAGCAAATGCGCGTTTCTAGATGGGCTTTCTGCTGTTGGGGCCCGGTGTCTGCTCACCGGAGGACTGACTGTATATAATAATGTGATGTGTTTCCCCCACCCCAGCAACTGCTGAGGTGAAACAGGTCAGTTTAAGAGCAAATATGAGCTACTAAATTTAGAGGTTAATTTAATTAGCTAATGGGAAACGTGTCTTTGAGTAAGAGGTTCTCACTAGTTGCCTGTTGGCATAGGGTGATAAATGGTGCTCAGCATGTAATGCAGGAATTCCTGCTCAGTGCTTAACTCTGCTTTTACATTGCTTAATGGGTACTTACCTGGAGTTACTTACAAGGGGCTTTCTAGTGGGATTGAATACAGCATTTGTTTTACCTATTTCATGAAAATCTTTTCCTAAAATCACTGCAGGCAAGGTTCTTTCACAGTCAAATACACCCACGGTTTGTATGCTTCTTCCTTGCCATGGGACTGAGCTTTACTGAAAGGCAGTGATATCTGAGACTCAAACTCAGAAAACCCCCTCTCCCGAAATCCCAGCAGGCTGTGGGATGGGATGCAGCCAGAACTTCCTAATGTTAATTAGGAATTGCCCTTGGCGATGTCTCCTCACTATTGTGGGTACAAGTGTGTTGCACCTTCTGCTCTGTGCACAGGAGGGAAATAAATGATGGTGTAATACTGAAGTGTTTTTTTTCTTTTAAGTAATAAATTTACAATGCAGATTTCCAGTGTTGCTTCCTTAAACAATGAGAGAATCGGCAGCTTTGTGCTTGTTGCATTTTCCATTTCATGGAGGTGAGGGAATCTTTGCTATATTTTTATCCTCTCAGTGACTTACTGTTCTAGGCTAACATTGTCATCTTTTTAATGATAGCTGGGGAGTGGGGAGGAGCCACCTTAAATGCAAGCTCCCTGGTAGATGCCTGATGTTCTGTGCAGTACTGCCTTACATGGAATGTGGCCAAATCGTGTCCTCTTGATAACTTACTTTGATGTTCCAAACCAGAGTCAGTCAATGCTGATCTTGTTTGCATGGCACTGCAGGAGAGGAGGTGTTTCTTTGCTCTTCCAGGGTTAGGATCAAAGATAAAAGAGGTGTCTGCAGCTCCCCACCGATGGCAGATTGCTGCTGCCTGAGCACAGGCTGTTGTCTTGCTTGATGCAGCCGGGGTTGAAGCAGAGGCCGTCGGATGTGGACACGTGAGCAGATGAAGAATGAGGCTTTGTTGTTGTCGCACTGAACAAGTTCTGTCAGCTTGGGGAAATATGCTTCTGTAAGTGCAGCATTTATCCTCCTGGTTTTAAAGGCTGCTCTTCTGAGAAACAGACAGTGCTTCCAGCACTGCACATGTGAGCCNAGCATACTGCTCCAGATGGTTTTGAAACTCTTTTTCTTTCCTGTACCTTCCAGGTCAGCACAAACAATTCCTCTTGACGCTTTTTAGTTTTCCATTACAGTTCTTTGCAAGCACACTTGCAAAACCGTTCACCTCTCTTCTGTTATGTTCACTCAAAGAAATAAGGTTGCCTTCCATCTGCTGTATCTTTGAGCAGTGATTTTTTGGTGGTGATGCTTGTACAACAGCAGAGCTCTGAGTTGCCTTTCCTGCCTTTGGGGAGTCTCATGGAGTAACTTCCCAGTTATTTTAGATCACACTGCCCTTTCTCTATGAACCACAGCTGACTGTAAGGTAGGCTACCTGCTTTGTTTTCTCTGCTCAAGTGATTAGGATAATAGAGTCTGACTCTAAAGAAATCACCTCCAGCTACTTCAAAAGATTAAAAGTATGTTAGGTCAAAAAACAGGAGAGCAGGAAAGGGAAGGTGACTGTGAGCTCTGTATATTGCACTGGCCTTGTCAGGCTCCAGTGTTCAAAGGAGCAAAAGGGTCCAGGTGGAGTCCAGTTGGAAAGACTGAATTAGATGCTTTGCCTCACAACTTGCTACATTTGGTGGATGTCTTCTCTGCAATAGTAGCAGAAAGGGCATAAATAAGTTTTGCAGCTTGTTCGAGTAAAACCCAAAAAACAGCTGAAGAGGAGCACACATTGGCCTGTTAGTGGTGTCATGGGCTGTAGACAAGCAGTGGTGAAGAAAAGTTCAGACAGTAAGCACAGAATTGCAGAATCCCAAACTGGTTTGGGTTGGAAGGAACCCTAAAGCCTATCCCATTCCAGCCCCCTGCCATGGGCAGGGACACCTTCCACTAGACCAGGTTGCTCCAAACCCACTCCAACCCAGCCTTGGACGCTCCCAGGGATGGGGCAACCACAGCTCTGCGTAATCTGTGCCAGGGCCACAGCACTCTCACAGAAAAGTCTTTATTCAGTATATCTAAGATAAATTTCCCCTCGTCTTGTCACGACAGTCCCTGATGAAGAGTCCCTCTCTGGCTTCTTTGTAGGCCCCTCCAGATACTGGAGGGGGCTGTGAGGTCTCCATACAACCTCCTCTTCTTCAGGGTGAACAGACCTAATTTTCTAAGCCTGTAAAAAAGAAGAGGCGCATGAGCTCCTCTCTTTTGTGTAGACTTCAGGAATTGGATATTGTTTCCCAAAGATGCTCCCAGTGCTCCTTTTTTTTCCAAGACCTCTTAAAAATCAAATGGTGGAACTAGAAAACATCTCAGACTATATGAGTATGGAGTCTGTTTGCTGAAACCATTTTAGTACAATTTCAGTCCACTTCATTCTCTTCACAGCATTATATCCTGATCAGGCTTTTTGCTGAGGTTCGGCTGTTAAAACCATAAACTTCCTTCATATTCCTCCAGGATGTTGTCTTGTGTTCTTTGTCTAGCAGAATGACTCTCCCAGTGGCCAAAACCACCGTGCCCTCAGCTTTCTTACTTTGGCAAAACCCTTCTTCTCTCAGACTGGCATCGCAAAGGGCTGCTGAGAGGCATCATATTCTATCCTGGCAGCCCTGGGCCATTATCCCATTTTTCTCCTCCTTCCCTGGAAGCATCTGCTGCAAACCAGCAAGATGAGGGCACTTGGGCTGAGAAGACAGAATAGAATATTTCAGATGGAAGTGGTGTGTGGCAGGCACCTTGGTCTCATGCATTTCAGGAAGGTTCTTTGGCAAACCCATCTCAGTGCTGTCTTTACCTGTCCCTGCCTCTTCCACTCTCCTGAGGCTCCTGTCCAGCAAGGACATTGTTCCCTCAGCTCCAGAATTTGGTGGGCTCATCTTGACGAGATTTTCCCTTTTTAGAGGACAAGCTGAGTAGCCCAGGAGTGTCACACATCTAAACATGGATCTCTAGTAGCTAAGTTCTCTTCTAAAAGTTGTTCTAACTGAAGAGCTATTCCACCTCCTCCTCCATTATGATGATCCTTCTGGAAGGGGATGGAAAACAGCAGGATTGTGTATGGTTGAATGGGAAAACTGACATAAGGCGATGTGTACAAGAGCTAATCTATAATTCATCGTGATCATTCCAGGCTTTTAGGAAGCGCAGGAGAGCGAGGCGAGGGAGCCCTGAGAAAGGGTATGGAGGCCCTGCACGTGGCTGCAGCCAGCGAGCGCTGTCACTTCCGATGAGCACGGGCGGGCGGTGCTGGGCCACCAGGGAGAGCCGTGCTCCCGCTACCTGCTGGTGAGGAGGGGCTGCCTTTGCAGATGACTAGAAGCAACTGTGGTGCTGACATCTCATTATTTCTAGCTTTGTTGCTCACTTTCTGGGTCGTTGCTAATGTACGAGGCCCAAATTCCTTTGTGTGTTACTGCCTTGGGGCCCTCTGGTGGCTCCTGCTTCTGGGGGAAGGATGTCCAGTAGAGCCGGTGCTCAGTGTTGGCTAGTTGAAACTGGCAAGGCTAACCACTGACAGCCATCAGGGAGAGGAGAGCTTGGATCTCAGCCTGCCTGATGCTGGCAAAGTCATGTGTATGGCAAATGAGGCGCTCTGATATTTGATCTCCTCCTGGGGGAGAGAGGGTCTGCTCTGGCACTGTCCTCAGGTCTGTCCTTTGGCTCTGTGGGTGTGTTCTGACCATGTTGGTGTTGTCAGCCCTGCGCAGGCTCTCTGGACACATCCCTGCAAAGCAGAGAGGGAAGAGTGGCATCTCCCCAGAAGAGAGGGCTTGCCTGGACACAACAGGGCTCCCTGGTATTGCATAGGTGTAGCTGTTTTCTTCCCAAGTGAGGTGACTGCAGCCTGCACCACTCCAGCACAGGCCAGCAGAGCAAGGGAAGCAGTTGGCTCTCTGCTCAGCACTAGGGAGCTCACACTTCGACATTGTATCCGTTTAGGCCTCCCCCTCTATTCAGTCACCCTTCCATTGGCAGAGATGCTGGTTTGAGCTTCCAGGCTGGTCAGGGCTAGGGGCAGAGGGCCTGGGAGGAGTCACCAGGAGCTGGGACTGCTCAGTGTGTTGAGCAGGTGGCTGGGGGTGTATCTAACCACAAGGTACAGTGATGTGAAGGGCAGTAAGGAGGATTATGGGGTCAAATGCTTTTGGCAGCTATGGCAGATGACATAATAGGGGAATGTGGGAAGTTTGGCTTGAATATTAGGAAAAAACAGCTGGTGGGGAGATGTCTCCAACCATGGAGGGTTCAACTATTGCCCAGACAAGACCAGGCTGCCCTGGTCTCTTGGTGGCAACAGTCTTGTTGTGAGAGGGAGGTTGGATCAGAGACTTCCTGCAGCCCCTTCTACCCACACGCACCTGTGTGTCCTAGCCTTGGTTCCTTCAGTGCCTCCTGGCATGCTGTAAGAGCAGTTTTTGTTTCCCCCAGCTTGCTTTCTGCTGCTTTGGCTTGCAGTGGCCTCTGTGTTACTCAACAGCCCAGGAAAAACAGTCATGACTCTGAAAACCCATCAGTGCTTCTGTGGCTGGGATTCACGTGTCGAACTGCACCGGACTCGTGGGTTGGACATTGTGCAGAGTACAAGCACAGCAGGGGAAAGGGATGGTTAAGGCAGAAGGTTTTCCTGCCATTAAGTTAATTTTTTGACTGTATACCTGCACTTCTGGGCTTGTATCCAAGGCCTGAAGTACTTGTGCGGTTTCTTCCTGCCCCCATCACTTTGGTTATGTTCTCTATTCCCTCCTGAGCTGGTTATTAATTATGGAAACTACAGAGATGAAGTCCAGACTCTGCTAATGGTTGACTTACCAGTGTTTCAGAGGCAGCATTTCAGGGACCTGCTAATGGTATTTCTCAGCTTTGCTTTTTTAAGCCCCACAAAGCCCCCACTGTCATCTTGGTTTGTACCCTGAGTGAGGCAGGTAGTGGTGTTCAGGTGTTGACTGGAGCCTGGCTCTCATATCTGCAGCACCCAGCTCATCCCCTGGATTGGAATGTCCTCCTTTTCATGCTGGGAGGGAGAACAGAGCAGCCTTGCCTGGCAGCTCTCAGGCAGTGCAGTGAAGTCACTGCAACCTTGCAGGATGACATCTGTCAATTTCCCCTTTAGGAATCAGGAAACAAATCCATACTGAGCACTGTGCCGGGCCCCAGCTATCCTCACAAAGCCACCCATCTCTTTGCTCTTAGCCACAGGCTTCCCTCACAGCCTGTGTCTCAGCCTTTAAAGCTGCCCGGCCAAGCCCTGGTGCTCTCACATCTCTCCTCTCCCAGCGTTGTTATTCCTTCTTCCCCTCTCCCAGGAGTGTGCTGGGCTTGCTTCTCCTCCCTGGCCCATCTAGGCTGTGGGTGCTGCTGGCCTTGGCGCCGGCACTGTCTGCCCTTTGCTCTCCCTGGCCCGGCTGCTGCATCTCCATTCCTGCGGCAGGATGCCCTGTCTCTTCTCCTGTTGCCCGACCATCTGCCCCAAATCCCCGGAGAGATAATGGCTCTCCTTCTCCCACCTTGTTCCCATTGCTCTGCCGTTCGCTTGTGCCTGTCTGATGTGGGGAATCAGTGCTGTCTTTTTTCTCGTAGACCCTTGCCAGGCTGTTCCCTGCCTTGGCAGCTGCTTCCAGCCTGCTGCCGGTCAGCCAACCTCTGTGCAGGGATGCATAGGAAGGAGCTGCCTGCATTCCTCCCTCCCTGAGCTTGGTCTTATGCTAGGGGGATGGGAAAAAAAAAACTTGGGAAAACAGAAACAATGAGAGTGCAAAATCTTGCTCTGGTTTTTCCAGCTCTGCCTGTTGATATCCCCCAGGACTTATCCCTTGTATCGGATGGCAGCACTGGCCTGGGAGTCTCTGATCCCGTTTTGCAATTCTCCAGTGTCAGCCAGCAGCTTAGGCCTTCCTGTAAGTGCCCCAATGGTCACAGGGAAGGAATGTTCCCCCGGCCGCAGGGGGAAAGGTCACCGCGGGCAAAGGGGACGCCAGGCGAGCAGCGTGCCGCTCCCACCCCTTGCTGATGAGAGCAATGCTCATCAGCACAGAGACAAAAACAGGCTGGCTTATGGGGGAAATTGGGGAAAAAAATGGTTCAAGAGGTTAAATATTTTGGGCAAGGCCCCACTTCCTTTTGCAGGGCAGCTCGGGGAGCAGATGCAATGCCCAGGCAAAGTCCAGGATGTGTGCACATTTCATGGCTCTCTTAGCTGGGGGATGTTTGCTGCTGAATCCGCTCCCAAAAACATCTGTGTGTCCCTTAAAGTGGTGCCTGGGACAGAGGTTTTGGCCCGTTGCTGCTGCTCGGGCAGCTCTTGGGCTGAGCAGCGTGTTGTGGCTCCCTTCCCTTCCTCCCCCGCGCCTGCCAACAAACCTCTCCACTGGATGCAACTCGGAAGGAAAGCTGTGACTCGCAGTGGCCGCAGTGGGATTAACATCCAGCATTAAGGGCTTAACTCATCCCTGCCAGCCAGGGGTTTCAAATAACTGCCGTGCCTCTTCCTTCCACCCTGGAGCTTGTAGCTTTTTCAATCCTGTTCTTTACACCCCATTTTCCAGGCTGTCTTTGCTAAGTTGGAGCTTGCTCCTGGCACTTGGTTTTTCAAGCCAGGCCTGTTGGCTGAAGCTTCTGGGGGTGCTGGTCCCATTTGTCAGGGTGGGAGCAGAGCAAAGAAAGGAGGAGGAATTTCTAGGTTGGGTGGGCTTAGAGTTTTTCAAAATTCCCAGCATGTTAAAAAAAAATACAGAGCTAATCTGTCTCTAGGTTACGTCTGCCTCAGCCGAGGCT
This sequence comes from Hippolais icterina, assembly GCA_013400075.1. Classification (NCBI taxonomy): domain Eukaryota; kingdom Metazoa; phylum Chordata; class Aves; order Passeriformes; family Sylviidae; genus Hippolais; species Hippolais icterina. Next base: position 116,727 of record VWYN01011615.1, read on the forward strand.
GAGCTCATGGAAAATTGCATTCTAGCTCCTGTGCTCCCTGCCAAGATTAGTAGGTTTAAAAACTAACCGATAACATCTTTGTAAACTTGGAGTCATTTCTTTAAAGCCTGCTGATCCTTCCAGCCTGGATTTTGGAGCTTTCCTAGAGATCCAAGAGAGCCAAACAGGACGATGGCATCTGCCCTGAAAAATCAACCAGGAGCCTCACAGTATTTTCAGCTATTCCCAAGGGAGGAAAGAGGCTGATGTTCGCCAAGGCCCTGCGGGGTGTGTTGGGATCCTTCTCCCTGTTCCCAGCCAGATACACAGCGCACAGCGACACTCTGCCCGTAACTTATAATAATCACCGGTTTTATTTTTAAAAAATTACAATAGAAAAGTACCTTTAAACATATTTCCAAAAGCAGAGTAGACAATGTGGAAGCTTCTCTCCTCTCCATGAGACAAAGTACAGGAAATAGTTTGCTAAAAGGGTTAGTCCATCACCTGGGAACGCTCCTATCGTTCCTTTTAGAGCTGCTCTGAGGTTTGTCTTGGATTTGATTTCTTCTCACATCACTTTTATCAGGCCCATTTTTTACAGAAGACCCCAACCTGACAGTTTTCGATCGTGAAAAACCCCATTTTTTCATCCCCCTGTCCCACCCCAGTGGCCAGAATCTCAGCCATCTTATTTTGGCCCACCCACAGGACAAGAGGAAGGAGAAAGGAAAAGGTGGTGGTGTTTAACGAGGCCACAGACAGCTGGGAAAAACCAGCTATGGCGAGGCCTGGGCAGCGGCTGAGCTCAGTGTTCCCTGCAGCTGGAATAGAGACGGGGGAAGAACAACGGAAGGAGAAGTTCTGCACCTCCCTTTGCAAGAAACTGAAACCTGAATAGAGCATTTAGGTCAGTTTGCTCTGTTCTTTTTCCAAATTCCTCCTGGAGCAAGGAGAAGGAGAACTAGTATGTCAAGCAGTCTCTCTGCTGGTACTCTATCTCTGTAAAGGATGTTGGCAGCCTCCCTTCTTGTCTTTGCACATGGAAACATGGGAATGCCACGCAGGGAGCAGCCGGACCAGCGTAACACCGGCACTAAAACCACAGGCCAGGCCAGTGCTTCAGCATAATGGGAAGCCCCTCAGGACTCATGTCCAACCTTGAGGAAGCTGACAAACCAAGGATTTGTTGGTATGTTTTTTCATACAGCAGTTTATGTTGCCCATAAGAGCTTGGAGCAGTCATGGCAGGAGGAGAAGGAGGAGGAGGAGGAGGAAAATTGTCACCTTGCTACATGTGTGGGCAGTCCGCCCATCCCTGATCTGAGCTGTTGTACCCCACGGAAGCTTTGCACAGCAGCTAGGAGCACAGCCTCAAGGTAAAAAAAAAACAAACAGGGGAAGAAAGTTCCTGATTGTCCTGCCTGCTCATCATTTGGTGCAACTGGGAAGAAAATAGTAATACTGTAGTGGCTGCAGACGCCAACACGGCCAGAGCACAATTCCTGTGCCAGAGGGAGCACAATTCCTACAAACCTGCATCATGTGTGTCGACATCCTCACACTCGTGAACATCATGCCTTCAACATGCAGCTGACGGGGCAAGGGGATAATAAGACTTCTTTACACACCTCAAAAGTCAAGCACAAAACCTGTGGTCCGACTGGGTGTAAGATTGTCCTCTTGAGGAGCTTTGGTACAAAAATACTTGCTCTTGGTTTAGTTTTTTTTCTTTTGCTTTGTTTTTCTTTTTTTTTTTTTTTTTTTTTTTTTTTTTTTTTTTTTTTTTTTTTTTGTAGTCTGCTTTCCTATGGTTCCATTTAAAAAGCCTTTTCAAACACTACAACAATGCCTGTCAAACCATGCTTTTGGGAGTAACACACTCTTCCTTACAAATATACAGTGTAAAAGAGGAAAATATTATTACTAGGTATGTTTTTCTTTTTTCTTCTAGGAGAGCAGATGTGTGATAGAGGCTGTGGGAAAGTCTTGGAGGAATCCAAACTTGTGTGAGGTTTTTTTTCAAGCCTGAAAAAACAAAGAGAGGTGTTAAAAAAAAGAACAGCTGTGATGGAGGAAAAAGGGCTGTGGTTAATCTTTCTTCCTTCGCAGAAGGAAGGAATCAAGGTAGGGGAGAGGGAGGCTTGTTTTGAAAATTTGTGTCAGGACCATGCTGTAAGGACAGTTGTTTAGCAGGGAAAGGGCAAGGTGGGAAATGGCTGCAGGGAGAGACTGTAGCATCCCAGACATAAAGAACCCCACTGATCCCACTTTGTTTCTCCCATTGGTTGTAGTCCCCGGGGTTTGAACTGGGAAGCTGGGAGTTAAGTTTGAGTTCCACTTTGCACTTAAGAGGAATTCAGTCTCTGTTAATCCAAGGCAGGAAGCAAGGACGGAGATGAGATTAGCGGGGGTAATTTAAAGCCGAGAGGCATTCCTTGGCTGTGGAAACTCTCACCCCAGATAACAGTGGTAAAGGTGGGAATGGCAGAGGCATGGTTCTGCAGGGCAGTAGCTGGAGCAGCCCCTAGGGTTGTGCCAAACTCAGGGCCTATTCCCTCAGGGACAGTGTGTTGGCTTCCTCACTCCTCTGACCGACCCCTCCCCAAAGCAGCCAAGCCCACAGGGTTGCATCCTTACCAGCACACTGAGGTCCTGTGGAGAGCACATCAACCCAGTAGCCACCTTGGAAGACTCCATTAATACCCACAAGACTGACTGTAGGCCACCATCACACACCTGAGACCTGCGGGAGGGCACAGCGGAGAGTCAGGGACGCTGTCACTGGGGACTCAGGTCAGCTGGCTGTGGGTAGGGGTGATTTCACAGTGACCGGAGTGGGCATTTCCTGAGGGGACAGCTTGCAGCTTAGTTCAGCCAAAGATAGGGCTTGGTGATCTCAGATGTCTTTTCTAACCTGACTGATTCTGGGATCACTCCTGCTGTGATGGGCTCCAGGCAGCAAATACAGACAGATGCGGGCAGGACAGCCAGGCCCTCAGCCAAACCCTCACTGGGCTGTGCCCCTGCCAGCTGGAGGCTGGAAGGGAAACAGGAGGTCCCTGACCCTCCATCCTTGCCACCCACTGTGGCTCTTGGGCTGGTGTTTCAAGGGATTCGCTCATCTCCCCCAAATATGTCCCTGCTTACATTTTATCTGGAAACATTGGCATGTTGCATTTTTTGGAGGAACCATTGGTTCCCAAAGCCTTGCTACTCCCTATTTTTATCTGCTGGACCTAAAATAGCCAGTAAATTCTTTACAGATCCAAGTCTGGGGCCAGCTGCAGCCAGAGCTGGGCCTCCTGCCCTCCTGAGTGACCTCGTGGCCATAGCACAGGGCTGCAGATGCCAGGCAAATGGGCAGAGTAGTCACGTGCGAGCATGGGCAGCTGATGCCAGAGCTTTGGATCCACTGGCATTTCTCCACAGGTGGGTGTGGAAGCAGCAGGCTTCCTAGCAGGGATAGTTCCCAGCTAGGATGGTCCAGGCAGGCTGGGATTGCAGGACAGGCACTGCTCAGTGTCCACCAAGGCTCTTTTCCCTCTTCCATTTGAGTCCCCTTTGTTTATTTATCCACAAAGGCTGAAGTTATTTGCAGAGCATATCTTGCAAGGCTTTTTCCATCCGAAGAGGTCCCAGATGAAATGGGATCCATACCTCCCTCCCTGCTGGGCAGCCGGGTGCTCAGTAAGGCTGTGCTTCTTGTTTTGGCAGCCCCACCACCCCGGGCTGCCTGGATAGTTTTCCTTAAGGTTTAATGAAGTGATTGTGTCAGGGCTGCCTTTTCCATCACAACACCCCCCTCTGGCTTGGTGCCTTTCCATCCTGCCCCAGGACACGTGGGAAAGTGTTGGGGTGAGTCATGGCATGGACATCCCCTTCTGGGAACAAGGAGAGCAACTGGACTTCGGGTGTCTGCTGAAAAGTGGCCACTCACCCTGAGCTGTTGGAGACCCTGGGAGCAGCAGTGAGGGAAGCTCAGGGTAAAGGTGGAAGTGGTTCCCAGCCAGCACAGAAGGATGGGAGTGGGACAGTGGCACTCACCCGGCATTCAGCAGAACTGGCGGGACTTCCAGCCCTGAGAACCAGCCTCGGAGGGAGGGAGCCAGCGCATCTGTGAAGACAAGGGGGACACTAGGTGAGAGGGGGGTGGTGCCCACCCTGGCAAGATCAGGCTGCATCTAAGGCTCCCTTTTCCTGGCTTTTCCCAGGCTCAGGGCCGAGGGAGGTTGGAACACCAGCAGTACAGCCATCTCGGCTCCAATCTCAACAGTAACACTGAGGCTGAGCACAACCCCTGGCATCGCTGCTTCCAGCAGGATGGAGCTGAGACCATGGCCCATGGTCCCACTGAGCAGGAGTAAGCTCATCCTTCTTCGCTCCCACAAAGCCCACTTGCAACAGGGCGGAAAATATGCCAAAATTTGGCATGCAGGCACTCAGTGCTCTGCCAGGTAACTCCAAGCCAGCACCACCATCCATCCTGCAGTTCCTGGTCCCGCTGCTGTCTGCAGGATCCAGCAAAGCAGCTCCAGCTTGGATGATGGCACCAGTCTCCAACAGCCCCCACCAGAGCCGCAACACTGGCAGCTGCACAGGAGGATGGGAAGGTGCCACCGGTACCCTCCTCACCGTGCTGATATTTCATATCAGATAATATTGCTTCTGTCTAACATCAGGTCTCAGCCGGGGTTTTCCTGAGGGACCCTCAGAGCTTCTGTACGCCTCTGTTCGCTTGGCTCTGCGCTTCTCTGAGCAGGGCAGGTGGTGCCTGTTAGCAGTTATTTGACAAGGCAAGTACATAGCTGCAATAATATTTACCAACACTCTTCCTATGAACAGCAGGGCCCAAAAAGCTGGAGTTTCATCCAAAGGCTGCACATGGTTTGCACACTGAGCACTTTTCCTCACCCTCCTGCTCAAACCAGCTCCTGGCTGCTCCAACTCCCAGTGATGGTGGCTTTGGACAACCTGGCTCAATCCTGGTAGGCCAAGGCCAGAAGCCTTTTGGATGCAGTTTATCTGGCAAATCTATCTCCATGTGCTTGTTACCTCCTGTTCATCACTGAGCTGGAGCCGGCAGGAAGGAGCATGGATGCTGAGGAGGTAGCTGCCCTTTCCCGCCTTGTGGCAGGGGTCCTTTCCCTGCATCCCCATGATGCTGCAAGGCTGGCACTGCAAAGAACTTCTCTTCCTCCACCGTTTCCACTTCTCCTCTTTCCCCTTCTCCTCTCCCAGGCGGATGGTTAATTTTTAACAGCCACATGCTGCCATCAGGGGCCACTGGCAGTGGCAGCCAGCAGAAAGCACTTGTGACAAGGCAGCACTTCGTCAATAAAAGATGGATCCTCCATTTGTGCTTCCCTTCCCTTTCCCCGCCATGAGAGCTGCTTGGCTTCACACCCCATGAACAGCACACCACATCCTAGTGATGCTCTAGGGGCAGCCAGGGGTTCTGAAGCCCTCATCTTGCACTGGCAGCTGGATGGGTGGGGTGGTGCCAGGAGTGATGGGGATGGTCCAGACCCTGAGAGCATCCCCAGCCCTCCCTCCTCCCTCACCACCTGCCTCACCACAGGTACCAGCGAAAGCAGGAAGGCAGAGAGAGGTGTCTGGGGAAACAGAGGACCCCTGCCAGTGTTCATCTCCGTTTGGGAGCCTTCCCTAAATCTCAGGGAGTGAGGAGTGAGTGCCTGTCAGCCGGGCAGAGTTAGTGGTGAAGGGGATCTGGGGTGGGTGGGAGGGTGAGCGGTGGAGGTGGATGGGTCGGAATTACCTGGGCGTGCAGCGAAGCGGGATAGGTGAAAGCAGGAGGAGGTAGAGCAGGTGCTAATTCCGCTGGGTACAGAGGGTACGGCCCCCACACTTCAGGGCTACTGGGGTAAAGTGCAGGCACTGTGAGCTCATCTGCAAGAGAAGAAGAGGGAGAATTAACGGTGACCACAGGGCTGTGACCCTTGCTGCATCCTCCCTTCTCCCCTTGAGGCAGGAGCAGAGCTGGCCCCAGAAAAGTGGGAGATGCCACGGCTGAAAGCCGACTCGCAAAGCCAGCACAGAATTCGCCTGCTGGGATAACACTGGGTGAGCAATGCTATGGGGCTGGGGGCATCGCCCAGAGAGCCAGGGCTGGGCTTGCAGTCTCCAAGAGGTTTAGTAATCCCAGGGATTCAGCAGAGGACAGTGTGCAGCTCATGCCTGTGTGCAACAGCAAGGTGAGGAGCTGGCGTCTGCGTGAGAACACACACAGAAGTGGAAACAGGCATGGAGCACTCAAGGCAGGGCATCACTGAGGTCTCTCCTGAGACCTCATCCTGCTCCCAGGCACTGTGCCAGGCTAGCTGTCACCTGTCCCAGGTCCCCTCCAGCACCAGCAGCTGCCTTTGGGAACCCCCAGCATGTGCCACCACGCAGCAAGCAGGTACCACTGCTTCCAATCAGACCTAGTATTCCCCTTCACCACCCCCTCACAGTATCCCTGCTCCTTCCAGCGCCTGGTGCCTGCCAACCCGAACCCTGCTGGCAGTGCAGGGAGTACTCACAGGGTTCCCGGGCGATGAACTGAGGTATGGCGGTGGGGAGAGGGGTGCTGGGATTTGGGGTGCCCACCAGCTTGTTCTTGGCCATCTTGGTGTTGGCCTTGGCAAACTCCAGCCGCAGCGTCTGGGGGATCTCAGGGTCGAAGCGGATGCCCTATGGGAAGGAAGCAGGGAAGGAGGCGCGGCGGGTGGGCAAGCACCGCCGCGTGCCGGCCCCGCAACAAAAATAACTCCCCATTATTTATGGGTTTTTTCAACTTCCAGCCCTGAAATGAGCTAATTTGCCGGGCCCCGAGGCGGCTCACATTCCTCCGGCATCTTTAGCATCGGCGCCATATTTGGCAGTCAGCATCCCGCAAGACCGAGCTCTTATCCAGAGGGATTAGTGGAGCCAAAAAAAAAAGTTTTACATTAAAAATGAAGACAAGGAAAAAAAACAACCCTAAACCAAAATGCAGGGAGAACTGGGGAGGAATTGGAGAACCAGCTCCACACAGTTCTGCTTGTGACTATTTTCAGGTAATTTTACAAGTTGCTAAAAGAAAGTGGAATTTGCTTTTTTCTTTTGCAGACTTAGCTAGATTTTTTTCCTGCTGAATAAACAGGAGAGGCTGAGAATGCTGTTTCTCACTTGTATCTAAAGCTTGAGTCCTGAGGGTTCAAGCCCTCCTGGATGGCCCTGAGAAAGGTGAGAGGGATGCAGCCCCCGAGGAGGGAGGATGCAGCTGAAAAACAGTGATGAAGAGAGATGAGGATGCAATAGGGCTGGCTGGCATGGGAGGTGCACATCCTTGGGATGGTGAAATTCAGAGAGTATCTAGGGACAAGGAGACAAGGGAAAAATGGAGAAACAGAGTGGCTGGGCCAGGCACACTCACGTTCAGTGCGTTCTTGGCTGCCTCTGCCTCGGAGCGGCTGTCAAAGCTGACGAAGCCCACGGGCTGTGGAGGAAGGACAGGAGTCATCAGTCAGGTTGATGGGGAGCCCCTCACCCCAGGGAATGGTGGGATGGTTGCATGTTGTATGGAGCAGCTCCTACCTGCTTGGAGGTGAGTTTGATGAGAGAGCCTTCGTAACCCTGCAAGGAAAGGATTAAAAAGGGTGTTTGGTGGAGATCCTCATGATTAAATAATAATAACTGAATAAACTGACCAAATTAGACTTCAGTGGGTTCCCAGATCCCAGCAAGTGGTTTAGGGCCATGGGACTGGGGCAGAGTCCAGCCCCAGGCTTTCAGCTCCCCTTTCCCACCCCAGTTTGGTACCTTAAAGGGTCTGAAGAGCAGGTAAAGTTCCCGGGGTTTGATGTCCAGAGGCAACCCACTGACAAAGAGTGTCCTCACCTGGAAAAGAAGAAAGAAGGTTCCTGGAGACCCTCATTCCTAACCTGGGGATACTGCACGCTTTCTTCAGCCAGAGGGACAATGCCAGCTAGAGGGCAACCTCCTGGGCAGACAAAAGACTTAAGCCTTAAGCTTGAGAGATGCTGAATTTTTGGGAGAGGTGTCCCCATCCTTCATGTGGCCACGGAGGAAGCTGCTAAGGTGCCATGGAAAGGTAATAGAGATCTGTCCTCACCCCACCAGTCCTCTCCAGGATAAAAAGCTCACAGAACCCCAGCACCTTCCTACCCCAGTCTGGCAAACAGGATTTCTCAGTCAGCCCTAGCGGATCCTGGCCTCCACAGACAATGCCTATTGTCTCAGTTTAATTGCGGCAGCTCATTAAGGACTGGGAGAAGCAAACACCAACTCTTCCTCCTGGAGGAAAGGCCCTGTTTTAGAGGGGGCTGGATTTAATCAACTTGTCCCTAGTTTGTAAAAGTCACCTTTTAAGGGGTTTTAACCCTTTTTGGGTGGATCTAATTTTTGTCATGGTGCAGCATCTTCAAAGCTGGGATGTTTGGCAGAAATCCTGCTCCCACCACCCTGAGGGGGGATGTGAGACTCTTCAGGGACGGACAAACCCTGTGCTGGGATGGTTTTGCTTTACAACCAGCTTGTAACTGGGAGAGCAGTGTGGGGAACTGAACCTGCTGTTCCTCTCCTCATCCTCAAAGTCTCATCCTAACAGTTTGGGCTGGAGAAGGGGAAAACCTCAATGTATTTTATTTAATTTTTTTGGCCAGGCACCCTGCCTGCCCCATTCCCTGGGAAAGAAACATGGGAAACAGCCAGAAACAGCCAGTCCAGGCCTATTCTTTTGCTGACATTTCTTCTTTCTCTTGCAGATAAGCTATCTCCTCCATCTCCCAGCCTGGAAGCAGCAAACATTCCTGCTTTGTGGAACAAAACCTCTGGCTGACCTATAATTCTTAAATAACAAAAGGTACTCAGCTGTTTGCACACAGCCCTTGTGTCAACAGCCCTGGTGATACCCATCCTGGGTACCAGCATTATCCCTGAGGGTACCAGCATCCAGGCTGGATCAGATCAGTGGAGAAGGGATGTCCTCACCCCTTTCTGAGCCAGGGCTGCAGGCAGGCACAGCCTGGTACCCTGTCCCCTCTACTGGGACATCCCACAGAGTGCCTTAGGGGACTCCTGCTAGCTTTCTGTCTGTCTCCTGAGACCAGGGAGTGATGGAGCACCCCACTGTGTTCAGTGCTGCCCCATCCCCTAGTGGAGACACTGCCCGAATTTCTCCTGGCAGAGGCTAGGGAGGGATTCACCTGGAGCATCTCCCCTCGTGTCTGTGAAATTCAACCTAAAGAAAGCAAGATTTTCCTTTCCTAGGGTAAAAAAATACTTGCTTTCAGACAGGTCCTCCCAAGCATGGCTGCTGTCCAGGGAATTGGCTCTCCAGACTCATCCACCCACCAAACTTACTAAACCCACTAGGTAGGCTTATGCCTGGAGCAGGCCAAGCATCCCTGCACGGTGTCCCCTGTCTCCCTCATCCCTTGGAGCCATCCCTGGCTTCCTGCCTTTCCTCTCTCTGGAGAGCTTCAGGAAACTCTAGGAACATTGGTCACAGCTTCAGTGGGAGGGACTGGGGAGAGTGGGGGAACCTGCTGCCAGTTTGTCACACCCCTGAAATCCAATCTGTACATGCCCAAGCCTGCCGGACCATTTATCCCCAACACCACACGGGAGAGAGACAGAGATGAAAGATCCAAAGGAACCCTCCAAAATTCAGCCCCACAGAGGAAGGGCTTCTCTTCTCTAATGACTTTGTTTTCTTTGCAAGTTCAAACGAAGGTCGGCCAAGTTTTAATCTGTAAAATTATACAGCGGCAACAGAGAGAAGGGCTCCAAAGGATCCCCCAGCTGGATTCCAGGGTTTTTGGGGCCCAGGGCAGGGGATGGATATGAACTCCTGGGTGCTGCCCATCTGCACCCCACAAATGTATCCAGCCCCAGGGATGTTTGAGTAGATCCTACATAACAGCATACTTTCGCTGGGTAATGAGCAGGTGGGACTGGCAGAGCAAAGGAGCATCCTTGAGGATAATCCCAGCAGGCTGGACAGATATCCTTTTGCCAAGGGAAAGATTCTAGACAGAAATATTACTCTTGCCCTTAAATGGAAGGGGAGCTTTGGCCTGCAGGGAGCTGCTCCAGGGTTTTTTGTGCTGAGAGATCCCAAGGATTCAGTCCCCATCCTGTACCAGAAACACTCCTAGGGCAAAATCCTTCCCTGAAGCAGGAAAAAAAAAAAGCCTTATCAGAGAAATTGCCAGGCAGCAAGCACATATATGTTCTTCCGTAGGGAAGAATTACTCCTTCTGGGAGGTGGGTCAGGCACAGCTCCCAAGGATGTCATGAGATAGGGCCAGACCAACAGCTCTCAGCAAGGATTAGAGGATGCTGGAGCACGGGATTCCCCTAATCTAAACCCCACGTGTTTTTTTGGACAGCCTGAGCTGTTTCATTTCAGTTCTGCTGTATGAACATCTTTCAGTTTCTTTTTGGTGGAGCATTTCTCCATCTCTCCTTCTTAAAATTTGGGGTGAAACCCAAGATTTTTTTTAAAGTCAGAAGTGCCAATATTTGCACCAGGAGGAGCTCAAAGGTGACCACCTTGACTTCCTTCCATGGGGGTGGCAGCTGTGGGACCGCTCCAAGCCCCTTTCCACAGTCCTCCCCTGCTCCTGCTGCTGCACCCCACAGCTCCCAGATTTGCCAGGGCTACTGGATCCTACCCGTGTTGCCTCACTCCTGGTATGTCCTCTCCTGGCTTTTGTTTTCCCTGCAGGAAGCCTGCTCTTCATCTCTGCTACTTTCCTCTTTCTTGGAAATAATTTCCGTCCCACTTCTGGCCTGTCCCTCTCACCTTTGCATCGCACCATCCCATTCTGTTGTCCCTGAAATCCTGCGTCTCGTCTTGGGCCAGTTTAAGGGATGCTGGACAGGGTCTGTGGGGATTTGCTGGGATAGTCAGGGCTGAGGACATGCAAGGAGAGGCAAAGGTCTGGGACAGGAGGTGACTGGGGTCTCCAGAGCATGGATCAAGGATGATCCCAGCACGGAAAGGTCCATGATGGAATGCCAGCAGCCCTCCTCCTCCCCTTCCTCACATGAAGCCACAAGCCAGGTTTGTCTCCTGAAGGTAAGGAGGTACCAGGGAGGCATTTCCTTGGCTTGGACCCCCATCAGACGATGCTGCCCGGAGGGACGCTGGGTGCCTCAGTGGCAGTGCCCCGCCGGCATGGTCCCGGTTCCGGTCCCGGTTCCCTGCCCTGCCCTGCCCTGCCCAAACATCCCTGTAAACGTTAACAGGCCGTGGGGAGGCGGGAGGCGTCCGGGTGATTCATCCACGAGGCATTTAATCACCTCCTTCAGCCCAGCTCCCGTCCCTCGTCCGTCCATGCGCCCCTTCCAGCGGGGCTCGCTTTAATTCTCCACCAGCCGCTTATCCGCTTGACTACCCGCCGCCAGGGAGGCACGGGATCCCGGCAGGAGCGGGAGGGCGATGGCACGGGGCTGCCATTGAGCCGTGGTACAGGGCGAGCAGGGCTTCCCCTCCCATTCCCGGCAAAGCGGGGTACTGCCTCCCCCGCGGCGGGGTGCATTCCCGCCCCGCCGGGATTAGTCCTGGCATAAATAGTCTCTTGGCTAATGGAGCGTCTTCCTCGGCTGGGTTTAGATTCCCGGGCTGTGTGTACGCATGCTTTCAGCCTGCAAAACTCCCCGACATAAACAAGGCTGAGGCCGAGGGATGCCGGCTCCTCCGCCCGGGGGATGCGGGAGGACCGGGTTAAATCTCTGGGCTCACCACCCGTAGCAGCTTCTCTGGAAAACCACGGTTCTCACGTTCGGTGAAGGACAGGAGGAAAGGAACAGCCCTTGGGGAAAAGCGAGTCCAGAGCTGCCGGGGCTGGAACGAGGAAGCGGCAGAGGAAAAGGCAGTGATCAGCCAAGGGAGCAGATGGGGGATTGCAACAGAGCGGAGGAGCGCCAGGATCAGGCGGAGGTCACACACGTCCCTATCCCGCCTGGAGCTTGCTCCCAGACCCTCCGGACCCCACGCTTCAAGAAGGAAAGGAAGCAGGAGCACGGGGCGATGCAACACAGGGGCCATGGGGGCAAATTTTATCCGCTCGCTGGGCACATTCCCCCTAGAAACCATCCCTGGGGTCCACTCCCCATGTCACGGTTCCCCCGGGATGAGGGATCTGGCATGGGATGGGGACGAGGGCCACGAGCCTGGCTCAGCAGCCACTCCGCTACCAAATAAGGCCTCTGCCGAGCCTTTTACATGCTGTTCTCGCCCGGCCGGAGTGACGTGACCGCCTTCCCAATTGTTCTGGCTCCTCCGTGGGGAAGCCCCTGGCCCGCAGCTCCCCTGCACGGGGGGGAGCCTTCCCGGGGGGACAGAGGAGAGGAACGGGAGGCCACCCGGGCTGCCAGGAGCAGGCAGGAGGAGCGGGGATGAAGTGGGGGCTTTTCCCACCTGGCAGCACGCTGACTGACCTCCCTGGGGTGGGATACTCCTCCCTGTTTTCTGAGGGAACAGGAGGCTGGAAGGCAAGCTCTGGGAGGGGGGACGTGAGGCACAGTAGCTGGGCAACCCCCTTCCCTGCGCTTGAGCAAATAGACAGCACCGGCTCCTCCAGCCTGGGCTGGAAAAAGTCCTGCAGGGGAAATACCTGCCTGGCACCGGAGGAGCGCGGCTTGCTTGCAGGCATCAGTGGCCATCGCCCTGCTCATGTGTCCGCGGCTCTGTGGGTGTCCCTGGCACCTCCCAGCCATCCCCTCCGGGTGTTCCCCGTGTCCAGCACCACCGGATCAGGGAGTCCCCAAGGATCAGCAGTGCAACAGCCAGCCCCAGGCCCTCCGGATCCCACCGGGAGCAGAGCGAGGGCTGGCCTTTGCCAGCACAGTACAGGCCATGCTTTTGGAAAAGGCAGCAGGCCTCCATGGATGTCACCCGCTGCCATGCCCAACAGAGCCACAGCCGCAGCATCATCTCCCACAAACCCCGCAAGGCCACCAGTGGAAAAAACTCTCCCTTATTTATGAAACTTTGGGAAGTTTGAAGCCACAGCTACCCCTGGAATAAGCAAATGAAAGCAGGCGACATGGGGCAATGGAGCTGTGGTGACTGATCCCAGCGTTGGCCACCAACCAGGAACCCCAGCAAGGAGCCAGCAGGGACCTGCTGGAGCAGCCCAGACCGGTGGAGGGTGAGGAGGAAGAGGAGATCTAAGGAATCTTCCCGCTCTCACCCTCACAAAGTCCAAATTCCCATCTCAAGGTCATGGGCAAAACCAGGAACTTTCTGGCTGGAATGAAAAAAACCAGCTCTGACCGTGCCGGGGTGTGGGGTTGGTCTCCGTGGGCATGGGAGCGTTTCAGACATTTTTGGGTGAGACGCATGGGAAGGAGATGCGCGGCCACTGGATGCACGGTGCCCACGAGCACCGGCGGCACCAGGCACCGGCAGCGGGACCGGGGGGAGTCTGGTTGATCCCCCACGCCCCTCGGGGAGATCCGTGTCTCGAGTGCCGCTCCCCGCCCCGGCAGGTTCCCTCCGGCGAGGCGGAGGGGCATTTGCGGGGAGCCCCAGGGGGATGCGGGAGGTGAATGGGAGCGTCCCGGGGAGAGGGGATGCACTCCCGCCGCTCGTCCCTGTCCGCCCCACCGCAGCAGCCTGGGGTACCGGGAGCCGCGGAAGTCGACGGGACCCCCCCCGGCGCGAACCCTCCTCCCCATCCCGCGTGGGTGCGTGGGCACCCGTGGAGCTCAGCTCCCGGGGATGGCGGGTGGGGAGGGGGAAGCCGGACCCCCTCCGCCCCAAATCCCCCGTGCGTGTCCCTCCGGTACCTCCTCCTCAGGCAGGCTGGTGTCGGCGGAGCCGCCCTCTCTGTCGGCGGGGACGGTGCTCATGGTGCGACCGGCCAGGCTCCTCGTCCNGCAATGGGACCCGTGATGCGAGATTGAGAACGCGGGACGCAGGGCTAGGGATATGGGACACAGTGACGGCAACATAAGACACAAGGCTGGGGCCACAGGACACAGAGTTAGGAACACAGGACACTACTGAAGACATAGAACACAGTCTAGCACATGGGGCTGGGCATACTGGATACAAGACACGGGGCACAAGAATGGGGAGATGGACACAGTCTCAGGGACGTAGGACACAGGCCGGGGATATAGGACAGGGCTGGGCAGAGGGGACACAGTTCTTAGGACATGGGACGTAGGCTGGGGACACAGGACACAAGGTTAAGGGTACAGGACACCAGACTGGGGACATGGGGCACAGTCCCAGGGACATGAATGCATCAGGGCTGTTGGGCAGAGGAGGGGACAGCGCTGGTTACACCCGATGCGTGGCTGGGGGCAGTGGAAGGACCAGTGGGGGCTCATCACCCCAGCCAGGCCCACCTCGGGGTTCAACCCCTCCCTGCCTGGCCCGGCAACTGCATTTATGCTTCATGCTTAGGCTGGGCTTTTGCTGAGCCTGCGCTGGGCCTGGCATCGTGCACGCTTCATTCTAGAGCTCGGTGTTGGGTCATTCCAGCCCTGCACAGCCCCACGGAGGAGGCTGTGGTCCTGCAGAACTGCACTCGGCTCCGGAGCAGGGGACCCTCGGGGTGGAGAGGAGCAGCTGTGTCCAGACCAGGTGCTGCCTGCGCACAATGCTCGGGGGCCGGAGGTGACGCCGAGGACATCCTGCCCGTGGCACAGGGATCCTTCTCGACGGGCGCTTAAGGTCACCGCTTGCCTTTCTGCGCCTCACCGGCCGAAGCAAACCTGAGGGCAGCTGCCCGCCCCTCTTGCCGGCTGCCCAGGTGACACAGCCTGGCCACCCACAGGCTTGCAGCCTCCCCGCAGCAGCGATTTACAGGGCAGAACCTCTCGTGCCGGGAGGGAGGTGGAAATGAGCTGCGCCAAATGGATTTGGGGGAGCGGGAAGTGTCTGGCTACAAGGGCAGCTGACCCCCAGGGGGAATCTAGAGCACAGAGACTGATCTGGTCACTCAAATTTGCTGAAGCCTCTGGCTTTTGGGGTAGATTTTCGGCAAGGGGAGAATTTAGAGATGTGTTTTGCCTCCCGTTGTTTTCCCCCTCCATAGGCATCTCCACAAAAAGCTCTGCCTGGACAGCGGGCGGGACAATATTCACAACCCTTATTTGGACTCAGCTTTGGGGAAGAGCTGCAGTTCCCCAGCAGCACTGGAACTCAGGTTGGAATCACAAACCAGAGGAAGGGGAGATTTTGATTTTTTGTAGCCAAGAACCTGGACTTGGGGAGAAAATCCAGTTTCCTCCAGCAGATACTGCACTACTTCCTTGCCTTGAAACCTCTGGTCCCAACCCAAAGACCCATGTCCCACAAAAATTGACATTCCTCTTTGGTAGTTGCTGATCCTCTCCCCTCTCCCCCTCTTTTCCTACAGGAATTCCTGCAGCATCAACGTTCATCTGTGCTGGGACACAATGCTGGACTGTGACATACAGGGATAGAAGGGGAAGTTGTGAACAACCGGGGACTCTGAGGGGACGGCTGGGAAGCTGGCGAGTCCCGAGGCTCCAGCAGAACGAGTGGACAAGGTACAGCTCCGCTCTGGGTCCTCTGGGAAGGAATCCGAGCAGGAGCAGCCTTCGGGGGAAGGAGCAGAGGGTGGCACCGGGTCCATGGAACCTTTCCCACCCCAGGCCCCGCGTGGATCCGGGATGCGGGGTCACACTGCCCTCTGCCGGCGCGACGGCGGAAGCGCGGGGAGGTGGCACCGGGGCTGTCCCCGGGGGGACGTGGTGACACTCGCTCCGACAGCGCTTGTGTGACCCACGCACCGCACCCCGCACAGTCAAAGGGCTGTGGTTCCCTCGGACAGCAGGGGATATTTTATTCCGAAAACAAAGCACGAGCAATAGAGTTAATGCACGAGAGACAACAGACTCAAAGCAGGTCTGAGATTCCTGGTGGAAGATAAATAAATTACACAAACAAGCAAGAAATCGTTTGATGGAATGAGGGATGTGGCGACCAGACGCTTCCCAGAGTGTGTAGTGCTTCCCAGGACCAAACACCCGGCCAGGCTCTGGAAGCAGGAGGTGGGCGCTCAGCTCTTGACAGGGGTGGAAGAGGTCTTCATGGTCTTCTTTAGGTGGTGGTAGTTGGGCAGGATCTTCATCAGGAAATCCAGCTGCAGTGTCTGGGGCTGGAAAGGGAGGCAAGGGGGGTGAGGGAACAGCCTTAGGGCAGCACCCCGAGGGAGACAGGAGGTGACAGCGTGCCCCCATGTCACACACGCACCTGCGGCCGCTCGGTCTGCACGCGCCGCAGGCAGTCAGCCCCGTAGATGACTGTGTTCTCCGGGATCACCTCGTAGGTGTTGACGTTGCAGCAGGCCCCAATGATGCAGCCGCTGGTCAGGATCACGTTCCTGCCAACAAACGCTGCCAAAGCAGAGGGAGAGAGAGGAATCCCTGTGAGCGTGGTCCCTACGGCATTTACAGGAGCAAAATCTCAGCAGGGCCAAAGGCACTAAGCCGACAATTACCTTTGGATTCAATGACGTTGTTGTCTCCTACCTTCATCGCTTGGGAATCTACAGGTCTGTGTTAAACTGTAAAATGCTTTGCTTTTTTTCAACAGGTGAAAAGCCCTGATGCCATTTTCAAACCACCACCCAGCCCTGGGCTATTTGAACCCCTACAGAGCCCACAGATGTTTCCTCCTGGAGGGATCCAGAAGCACAATGTGCCGGATGGTTTGTTACTGCACAGCAAGGATACAGCACCCAACCTCAAAAACATTGTTGGTGCCAATGACCATGGGCTTGGGCTCCACATCTTCACTCTCTGGCGTTATATTTTCTGGATACCTGCAAGAAGGAAGAACAGATTTCCAGGTCTGAGATCATGATGACAGAGTTCTGTGTGGCAGCTCAACTTTGTGACAGACTGAAGCCACAGATATCCCACTCAGTTGATCTGGACTGTCACAATTTTGAGACTGCTTAGGATTAGGATCCTTCTAGTCTGTCATCTTGAGAGGGATTCAGAAGGGAACTTAGAAACTATCCAGTATCTGAAGGGGGCCTACAAGGAACATAGAGAGCTAGAGAGGAACTGGAGTGACAGAACAAGGAGTAACGGGCACAGACTCAAGAGGGGGAAATTAGGTTAGATGTATGTAAAAAAGTTTTACTGTGATGGGGGTGAGATACTGGAATAGATTACCCTGGGCAATACTGGCTGCCCCACCCCTGGAAGTGTTCAAGGCGAGGTTGGACAGGGTTTGGAACAACCTGGGATAGTGGAAGATGCCCCTGCCTGTGTCAGGGGAATGGTTCGAAAGAGTCTTTAAGGTCCTTTCAAACACTTAACATTTGATAATTCTGTGATTCTGTAGCTTCTTCCCAAGCCATAGTGCCATACGTGTACAAAAAAGCACGAAGTTTGGAGATTGGTTTTTTGTTTATGTTTTTGTTTTCGTTTTTTTAATAAACTCTACCTCCCCAGGGTTTTTAAGCCCACCCGGGTGTCCCACGGACCCGTTGATGATGAGCGCCTGCTCCTCGATCAGATTCCCTTCTCCGATGACGATAGGCCCCGCCTCGGCGATGATGCGGGCCTTGGGATGGATCACGGTCCGGGGCCCTGCGGGGACAGCCCGGCGTCACCCCGCGCCCATCCCGGCGGGGCAGCAGGGCCGAGGTGGGGCACAGGGGCCTTACCGATGGTCACGTCCCCGCGGATCTCGCTCTCCACGCACACCACGGCGCCCGGCGCGATCTTCACGCTGCGTGGAGCAACGGGGCGGTCACGGGGGTCCGCCGGGGGACCGGGCGGGGACGCCGCGTCCCGGGAGGGTTGTGGGAGGGATCGGGGGAGAACCGGGAGGGATCGAGGTGGGCTCGGGGGGGATCGGGACTCACCTCTTCTGCACCTTCTCCGCCATGGCCGCGGCCCGCGGCGCCTGCGCGGGGCGGAGCTCTGGGCTGCGCGGGCGGTCCCGACCCCGGCGGCGCCACCGTCCGGTCCCGATCGCTCCTCCCGGAACCCCGGTAACCCCAGGAATCCCAGGCGAGGAAAGGGGCGAGGAAAGGGGCTCGGCTGAGCCGGGCACCTGGAAAGAGAGACCGAGTCCCGTGTTTGGGGGCTCAGAGAGCGTGTTCGTGCTTGAGAACAGACACCAAGTCCCGTGCTTTGAGGGCACCAGGTTCATTTGGCCCGTTTTAGGGTTCTGAATAAAACAGGCTTTTTTTTTTTTTTTCCCCCTCAGAAATGGAGACAAAGTCCTGTATTTTTGGTGGGGGGGCTCCAAGTCCCGCGTTGTTGGCACTCGGAACCAGCCCCACCCGGGCAGTCTTAGGGCTGTGAAACAGACTCCAGTCCTGTCTCAGGAGTGCAAAGGGAGGCTCACCCAAGCAGTTTAAGGCTTTGATCAGAGTGCCAAACGCCTGCATTTTGGGGCTCAGGGCAGAGCCCAGCGTGGTGAGGGGAAGCTGGCCCTGGGGGGCGGAGCGAGGCAGCCCCGGGGCGGGGCCACGGAGCGCGGGGCGGGGCCGGCACTGGTGCGCGGAGCTCCAGAGCGGCTGCGCGGGGCGTGGCCGAGGGTATTTGAACCCCGGAAGTCACCACAGGGGCCATTTGCGCCTGCAGGACACGATGGGGTCTGTCGTAGCTAGTCCGGGCTCCCTCGGTGAGACCCAGGTGAGGTTCTCTGAAGAACTGATTGCTGTCGTGTGAAAAAACTATGTAATTACCGTTCAGAGCGACGCCCCCGGGCCCTAGTCCGCAGGAGCGGGTCCTGGGAAGAGGCCAGGCCTCGCCCAGAGGGGCGGGTCCGAGGCGGGATGGGCTAAGGGGGCAGACCCCAAACCCTTCCCACCCCAGATCCCACCATCCTCCGGAGGAGCCCTTCCTAACCCACCTCCTCCCCCCTCAGAACCTCCTCCTGAGGAGGGAGCCCACCCTGACCCCCCGACCCCCCGGTGTGATGCAGGCACAGCCGCACACCCGGCAGAGCGGGGCGGGGTTGTGCGTGGGGGTCCCGCAGAGCGGCTCTGACCCCGGGTGGGGATTCCCGCCAGGGGCGCCGGGCTCCGGCCCTCCGGGCTTTATTATCCGGCGGCCCGAACCCCACGGCTGCGGGGCAAGAGAGAAAGGGATGAGGGACAGAGAGGGAGGATAAGGGAGACAGAGCAGGATAAGAGAGAGAAAGGCAAGATAAGGAAGAGAGAAGGGTATAAGAGAGAGAGAGGCACAAGAGAGGGAAGGGAGAGACGGGGCAACAAGGGTGCTTGAGGAAGACATGGAGGGTAAAGGGCGCATAGGGTAGCTGGAGGGAAGGATAAAGGTGAAACGTGGTGGCAAAAGTAAAACTCCACAACTAGTGATAGTTGTTAGAGCGGTATGTATTTAATCGGCCGAGATGCGTGGGGGATAGCTCCTCCATAGACACGCATACCCACCCGATGGTGTTTCCCTCTGTTATTCCCCAGGGTCTTACATATGCATAATCTGCCTCATACATATTCATTCCCTGGCCCTGCCCGTCCTCGCCTCGTATGGTAATTAACTCCACTTCGTCTTTGTTCTGAACACTCAATTTTCCAGTGGCCAA
>VWYN01011618.1:587-15592 GCA_013400075.1 Hippolais icterina
AGGCTGCTTAAAAACCATCAGGCAGGCTAATTCCTAGAGAGGAGACTGTTGCAGTTACTGGAAGTCAGCTTCAAAAAGCAAAGAACTCACCAATATTGATCTCATCATCTGTTAGTGTGTCCCCGATGAAGTCGAACTGGAAGGACTGCAGAGTCTGGGAGAACTTCTGCACCGCTGAGGAGTATCCTGGAAAAGGACAGAGCAATCAGCTGGGGGTTTCTAGAATTTTTCTACAGAGGCTGCACATCTTAGGAATTCATCCTGAATGGAACAAGACCATAGGAAGGTAGTTATGAAAATCCATAGGCATTGGGAATTTCAGCCCTGCAGAAAATACTGCAGCATTAATTACCCTCAGAGGCTGCAGAGAGCATTGAATGTGGGTTTTTTCTCTCTCTGAAAAAGCTTCTGCAGCACTAATNAAATCAGCTGGGGGTTTCTGCAATTCTTCTACAGAGGCTGCACGTCTCAGGAATTTATCCTAAAAGGAATAATAGACCATATGAAGGCATGAAAATCTATAGGCATTGGGAATTTCAGCCCTGCAGAAAATGCTGCAGCTTCATAATAACCCTCAGTGGCTGCAGAGAGGATTGGATTTGGGTTTTTTCTCTCTCTGAGAAAGCTTCTGCAGCACTAATGGATGCACCACGGTATAACAACTGATCGATGGCCTTGTGTCCAGCTACACACAGGAAGGGACACTGACACACTTCCCTGCAGGAAAACATTCAGGAGATACTCCAGGGCTCTGTGTGCACCAGCACAGCTCCTTGGAGCACAGGGGCTGTTGGACAGGCTGGCCACTGTTCACAGGAATTGTTTCATAATATGGGAGAAAAATCTGTAGAGTCAGAAAATAAATGTGAGGAAAAAGGCAGGACTAAAAATAACTGTCCCTCTGTGGGGTCATGGGCACAGACAGGCCCTGAGGGAAGGACAGAGCACAGAGCACAGAGCTGAGCCAGGGGGCTCAGCTGGGCACCCACAGATGGCCCTGGGACCTGCTGCTCCCACTGGTGAGGAACAGTCCAGGCTGGAAGCAAAGAAATTGCTTGATGTTTTCTGTGGCTCAGTCCAAATTATTTTTGGATCTTCCAGAGAAGTTTCTGGCCCAAAGGATGCTTTGTGTCTTTGCACCCTGTGTGGCTGCAGGACGCAGCTGGACGGCGTCTGCTGGCATTGGCAGAGGGGCCCTGGGATGTGACTGTGACACCACAAGAGAGCCCGACCCAGGGCCAGCGGGGACAGCACACTCACTGGATTGACCACATCCTCCTGCACAAAGCTACAACAATCCCTGAGATACAAACAGAAGGAGGCTGCACTTGCTTGACCTCAGAGTGTAGGATCTGGGCAACAGAAAGAAAAGCAAAGGAATAATGTTAGACTCTGATTTACATTGCTACTTTCCCTAATTTGGGACTCCAGCTATAGGCACAGTCCCAGTGGTGGTGCACAGAGATGGCACTTTCAGAAATTCATGAAATTACAAGTGGGGAAGATGTGACGGCACAGATGTTAACGTGCAACCAGCTCCCACCACTGCTTTGCCAAACCAGCACCATGATTGTTGTGTGTAGGAACTTGGTGTACATGGATGGGGTTTTTTGATTTGAAAATAAAACTTACTACTGTGGTGACAATCATGGGATGCTCTGAAATGCTGCTGTGCAGGGGAGAGAAAAACTGGACAAATTTTAAATGAATGTTGGGGAAAAGAAATCAAGTGGCCTGTGGGGGATACTGGCAGGTCCCCAGACCGCCCTGCTTTCACTGTCCCCAGGTCAGGAGCTCCTGACCCTCCCCAAAATCCCTGGGCAGGCAGGGGTGGGGGACTGCCAGGTCCCCGATGCAGGCTCAGAGTGCAGTCCCTGCTTCTCCCTCAAAAGCCTCGTTCAGTAGCTCCCTCCGATGGGTCAAACCTTTGCTCCTGAATGGGCAGATTCAGGCCTGAATGTCGCTATTTAGCCCCAGCTGCCAGGGGCTGGAGCACGTAAATGGGTGAACTCTCACACAGAACGATGTCATTGACTTGATGGAAAACCTCAGCAAATAATTCCCCCTCAGTCCCCCAGTGCTCACTCAGGCCAGGCTGGAGGCTCATTCAGCCCTGGCTCAGGGGAATCTTTGTTCATCCCCCTGCAAATCCCCGTCACTGTGACGCTGCTGTGGCCCCATCCAGCCCCTCCCCTGCTGTTGGTCGAAGGTGATTTTCAATCCCTCCCTCCTAACTCCCCTCCCAGCCCAGTGTGTGTCCTTGAGCCCCTCTGAAAGCAGCAGCAGCCCCAGCCAGCATCCATCTGTCTGTCTGTCTGTCTGTCCCCTGCACAGGTGCTGGCTGGGGGCAGGTGACAAGGCACCATGTCTCCAGTGTACCTGTGAGCCAGGAGTACGGCAGCACACACAGGTCCCACGGGTGGTACCTGGCAGGGACAGAGGTTCTCCATGTGCCAAGTGTCCCTGTCAGGCCAGGGGAGAAGGAGGGAGAGAGGGAGGAGGGCTGTGAGCCTGTACCATGCGTGCCTGGCAGGCTCTGGAGGAACTCTTAAGGGAAACCAGGCTTCACCAGACCAACACAACTCGGCTCCCACACGTAGAGAGCCTTGGCTGAACACTGGCCCTGACAGAGCTCCTGTGTGCATGCACAGGACAGCATTGCTGCTGCTGCAGCACTGCCACAGCTCTGGGTGTGACTGGGACATAACATGGGGCTGACTGACTGCTGGCACCAGGGGAACAGAGGATGGCCCCACTCGGGGCTGTGTCCCTGCAGGGCCCAGCACCAGGCCCTGAGGCAGAGAATTGGTGTCAGTGCTCAGAGACACCCGGTGGGACGTTGCCTCTTCTCTTGGTGGCACCCAAATGGCAGGGTGGTGACACCAGTGATGGGGCAGGGCAGGGGGGACAGGGAGAAAGGGATAAGCCATGGCCACAGGAAAGAGGCTTCACCACAGGAAAGAGCCAGCAGGAAGAGATTTGCTGTGTGGAAAAATAAAGCTCCATCCCACACCGAGAGAGATAAGTCTGTACTCTCCCTTGTTTTAACCATTGGAAATGTTTTTCCCCCCAGTACAAACACTTGGTTGCCAAAGGCTCCTGCTCTGCACCCCCAGAGCCTGGCAGGCAGGAGAGGTGGCTGCAGGGCTTGTCCTGCTCCCCAGCAGCAGGACCCAAGGATCAAGGAACAATGCCACGCTCCAAGCTGGAATATCCCTGTGAACAGCATGCCAAGGCTCAGCACTACCCCAAGGACCCTGCCTGCTCAGCTTGTTACCATGGAAACACACCAAAATGAATTTGATCAGGAGTCCTCAAACACTCCTCTCCCTTCCAGTGTCAGGAAGCAATGCCAAGTTTCACCATCCGTGGTTATTTACTCTTCCAGTCAAAATGAAGTTCCAGCCCTGCACAGAGTGGCCCCAGCTGGGCTGCAGGAGCACCAGTGCCAGCTGTGCTGGCCTCAGGAGGCACACACAGAACTTGGGGCTGTATTTATGTGTGGATAAACACACCTCCAGAGCCAGCAGCTCTAGAAGGATGTGCCTCACAGCCTGCTCAGTAAGGACCTACAGTTCTCACTTCAACCTTTGATAGCAAGCACAGGTAACCAAAAACCACAAACCAAAAAAGTGCTGCTACCGCTGCAAAAGCCACAGGTTCCCGACAAAACACAAACACAAGTGGAACCCCAAACCAGGCTGTGAGGCTGCTTTTTCCTCCAGTGCTTAGAATTTAAACCAGAAGGAAACCACCACCACAGGAGAGACCCATGGGGGAGCAGGGTGAGCAGACACAGCCAGAGATTGGGGCACGGAGGTGCTGCTCCAGGGTCTGCAATGCTCGAGGTGTCACAGGTGCACATCCTTAATTAGCTTTACTAATTGCAACTCAGAGGTCACAGTCTGTGTGACTGCAATGGTCCTCTGTTCCCAAGAGAGGAAACCATGCCCCTGAGAACACGGAAATAGAAGTGGCCATGACAACCAAGTGGTGACAGCTGTGGGGACCAGCAGGATCTCTGAGCCAGGACAGGAGGGCCCTGCCTGGGCTGCCTCATTAAACACCACCGGGACACAGTGGGACATTGGTGTGACACATGTGCAAAGAACAGCCTGATTTCTAGAAATAAAAAATTTGAAAACCAACAGAACATCTCCAACTGTACAGGAGAGTAGGTGTGGAGGGTACACATCACATCAGCCAGGGCCAGGCTGCCAGCACCCTCACCCCCGTTATCCACACCCAAACATGCCTGGTTTATATGACACTCGTTGGCTGTGCAGCAGCTGGTATACACAGCACCACTCTGCTTCTTCCTAGGAAACAGCCAGGTGGGAATTGCTGCTTCTCCAGGAGCTAAGGGGCAGAGCCAGCAGTGAGTCCAGCAGCCCTTTGGCTAATCCCCATCACATGCTGCTCCCAGGGCATCACCCTGCAAGTTAAGGAGGAAAAAAATGAAATAAAAATACTGCCCCCTAACCTCATCATCTTTGCAATCATTGGCCAGTGACACTTCTAGTGCAAAGACAATCCTGAGCTTAATCTGATCCAGCTGAAGGCATGAATAGCTGAGCAGTGATGGGGCTGCAGCATCCCTGTCCTGTTCCTGGGAACGGACAGGATGTCCTGGCCCACACTGGAAGGTGGGAAGTGACTTTCACTGGTCTCCCTGCCTGCACCTACACATGGACAGCTTGGACAAGAGCAGCCAGCAGAGATTCCATAGGGGAAAAAGCAATTCCTGAGTTCTGCATGCACCTGACCCACAGACTGCAGTGCCAGAGCAACTCAGTCACAGCTTCAGCAACCCATGAATAAAACCCGTAAGGAATCAATAGGGAAAACACAGCCTGGGTTTGGCCATGGCAGTGCAAATAACCAGAGCAAAGCTAAGCAGGAGCTCCATCTTTGCATTTTGCTTCCTTCTTCTCCAGCTTGAAAACAGAACTATCAAAGCCTGCCACACACTTTTCTTTCAAATAAGCAAACAAAAGACAATAAAAGTTCACTCTGCCCTTAAACAAGAGTATTTTAAGACATGGAATTTTTCAGGTTGGGATCTCAATCCTGGAAATCCATTTTTGTCAGTGAAACGTTGCAAGATCCTGACACAGAGCAGCTGAGAACACACTGACATTTCCTACCAATGGTCCCTGTGGATGATTTTCTCCTCCCTGGTGGAGAGCTGTGCACGGCATACGTACAGCATGAGAAATGCCACTTTTCCCAGCATGTAGAGAGAGAGGGCTGTGATTCCTGAGGGGAAAATAATGTGCCCATTGTTACCAACTCCCCGACAAAGAATTCCCCAGGGAATTGCATCACTAAGGAGATGGAGCTGATCACCATCACCACCCTGGGGACTAGGTTTTGGACACAGTACCTGAACCACTGCTTCCTGGGAATTCTTGGTCTTTGAAGCAGAGTTTTAGGAGCCAACACACAAAGTGGCCAAGGGGCCAGGCTCTGCTCTGTGCTGTTGGGATATACACAGTATGTACTACCTGCATGAAATCCCCAGTCTCTGTCCCACAACAATACCTCAGCCTGGAAAGCTATGACCTCCCCTCCCTGAGCCCAGATGTGCCATCAGGATCAGGAGTAACAAGCCCTGACTCATGGAACACTCCCAAATACCCTACAGCTGCACAAATGCAGAAACAAGTTGATTTTCTTACACAAGGATAAAAAAATAACCTTCCTGTCAGCCTTCTAGATAGTCCCAAATCCACACAGGATCCTGCAAGGAATCCAGCCCTCTCGGTGCTGCACAGAGGAGAGATGCTCACCACTAGGGAATTACAGAGCAGCCCAGGATAGGCAGTGCCTGGCATTGACCCAGGGCAAGCCGTCCGCAAGTGCCCCTGAAGGCTCTGTGGGGACTCAGAAATCCTGACACATTGGACAAAGGCCATTTTTCCCACACTGACACGGGTTTTCCACTTGCCAGGAGTAAGTGGCTAGCATGAAACGCTAAAAATAACTTGCTATATTTAGCTGTGCTTTACAAAGCTCTTGTAAAGGAATTTACTGGATGTCTCACACTCTGTCACACATTTACCTCTCCTAATCAGCCCTTCATTGACTGAGTTGTTCATAAGCTGCCACTTCCCTTTCACAGCCAGTCCAGCCCAGGCTCCAGGCAGAACAGCAGGGCTGTGCTCACAGTAAAAACACAATTCTCAGTACCTCTCCCTAACCAGTGACCTTTTGCTCTGCAAGCTGGTTACCTACCCTCTGGACCATCACCTCCACTCACACACTCCCTTCCCACTCTCCCTGCACCCACCACAGTTTCTGTTTCCTGTTCTAAACTTCAATCATTTATTCTCATGAATTCTTCTCCTTGCCCAGCCAGCCTTGTGGGAAGTGCCCAAACGTGCTTGACAAGCTTATTTTCTTATTTACTGTTAAATTAAATACCCAGGGACTCAGACAGCAATGGTTCACGCTCATCATATAATTCTCACGCCTTCCTTATCTCCCTCATTGCCTGAAGGAAACCAGCTCTGCCAAACCTGCCATGCTCCAGAAGAGCTGGCAAAGGTTATGAGGCTGCACCTTGAAGCTCAAGGCAGTTAAACACACAAGGGAGCTTTCCTGAATGGCTGGAGCACAAGGAGATCATGGGTCTCCTCACCAACAGCTTAGAAGTTTACCAACATATCAGCCCAAAACCCCAACCAAAACACAAAGCAACCAAGCAAGACTGGACAGATAACAAAGTTTTGGGGTATATTGGTCTGTTTCAGAGAAAATTGGGAGTGAGGGATGTGGGATACAGCTTCTGGGAGAAGGATGCACTCTCACCCTCCCTCTGATTAAGTTATACAGCATCTTCTTCCCAAGACCTCCACAGTGACAGATCCATTGATCAGGAAGAGAACCATGCAGCAGAGCCACATTTCAAAGCAAAGACACATGGAATACACCATTCTCCCAGTGACACTTACTGGTTTGTACTGGTTTCCTAGAGAGCGGCACTTTGGGCTGTATGTTTAATATTTTTGTAAGAGTGTTGGATGTTGTGTGTTGGATGAATTTTTTTAATTACTTTTGCTTCTGAAACACAAGGGCAGCACAGAATGCTGCAGCACAGCCTCCTGCCTGGCCCAGCTGAGCCAGGGCACCCCTGCTCTCCCCACAGCAGCAAAACTCCCACTGGCATCAGCACTTCCCTTAGTGCTCCTCAGGATGGGTAAAATTGCACTTTGAAAGCCTGAGCTTCTCAGAGAATAACTTTTTCCCCTTTGGCATTTTGCCGGCCTTTCAAATCAACCTTGCAGCCCTGCAAAGCTGGATAAGTTGCTCAGGCAAAACTGGAAAGAGACACAGGGCAGCCAGCCCAGAACACGTGGCCAACTGAAATGGAAGAAAAGATGAGCAGCCTCAGAAATCGGCAAATGTGGTGAAATGTGCAGTAAGAAATAAAGCAACTGTTTTTTAAACAAATGGTCCCAGGGCCACAGAGGCAGAGAAGGGTCACAAAGGAGAAAACGCCACCACAGTTCTTTGGTTCACCACAGACCAAGCCAAATCATGGGGCTGGTGCTGCCACACCTGCAAGAATTTCAGATCACCCGGTGTCCCAATCTGACTGTCAGCACACCAGGGAATTGCTCAGCACTGCCCTGGAGTGCAATAAACCTGGGCGTAGGAGGGAGAGCCACAGCTGGGGGACAGTGCCCAGCTCTGTGGGCACCAGTGCTGCTGGTGGAAGAGGTGGGCAGCTCCTGAGCTGGGCAGTCAGCCTCTCCCAAACCCCACATGAGAGGCTCCAAGGGCGACAGCACTTAGCAGCTTTCCTGAGAATTCCCAGCACAGAGGCTGCTGGATGCCTGCCCCTGCAGCAGGGATGGCCAGAGGAGCCGTGGGGATGGTGCTGCCAGGTGAGCCCAGGGGATGGCAGTGCCAGGTGAGCTGTGGTGTGGCAGCTGGGTGACCCTTTGGGGCTGGAAGCCAAGCAGGCAGCCGGCTGGAAGCAGGGTGAGGCTGGCTGATGAGGCTGCTGCACCTATTTATGCACCTGTTTACATCACTGTCCCACAGAAGCCAGCCGCCGCCTTCTGAATACCAGCCTGGGGACAGGTCCTCCCTCGGGCTGGGGAATGAAGGACAGACTTTGAAAAATAAAAACACACAAAGCTGAGCCATGGAAAACAAATGGATTCTCTCCTCCCTTGGGAGGAGTGAGCTGTCAGGGAGGGGCAGCAGCCGCTTTCCCAGGAGCATCAGGAGAGTGAGGGCAGACCTGCAGAAATCCCTGCAGTTCTTCAGGCCACCCAGAGCCCCCGGCTCCGAGAGCAGCCCAGCAGGCTCTTGGCGCGGCGCTCTGGCGTGAGCGGCAGGAGAGGGTGTGCTCCAAGATCCGCGGCTCCCCGCTGCACAGGCAGGACGGACACGGGGAAAACAAACATGAAAACAACGGACTCTTATCCGGGGCAGAGCACGAGCAATCCCCACAGAGATGTCTCATGATCTGCAGAGCCCTCCCATGCATCTCCCTGCAGCCCCCCCTTCCCAGGCAGGGCAGGTTCCGGCGGGCGAGGGAGCCGCGCTCGCTCCGAGCACAGATGATTTCAGAGTTTCCTTCGATAAGGGCCGGGCAAGGGGCCAGCTGAGTCACACAGCACGCCAGGGAGGGATCGCCGGCGGCTTACCAGCGATCCGAAGTGGTTCGGTGCGGGGGGGAACGCGCATCCCTCCTGATCCAGGCTGGGAGAAGATGCCAGCGTGGACATGGCCTGTCCTGCTCCAGCTGGCACCTCCTGGGAGACTCCTGGGCACCGCCAACCTGACCGACACTGGGGCAGCCTGACCTGCAGAGCACACTTGGGGGGGCTTTGCCCAGAGCTGCCCCCACTCTGGGCACCTCTGCAAGGACTTGGGGGTCTGGCTTTGTGCTTCCACCTCAAAGGGTCCCCCAGTGCTCTGCAAGACACCAGTTCATCCTGTGATGGAGCAGGAACAGATTGTGTCCCCTGTTCTCCATTTTCACAGCTACAAGGTTTAGTAATATTAGTAAATCTATTCTTGTTTTAAACATCTCCAGGCTCTTCACAATCCGGCTTGGCTGGGGGGGACAGGATAAAAAGGAGAGAGATCAGACTAAGAGAGCAACTGACTTCTGGGCTGTACTTATATTTATAGTCTTTATCTCAAGCTATTCTGCTGCTCTTATCATCACTTGAACAACTCATGACCGCATGGCCACCTGCATGGAGAATTCTGTGACAAGAAAGGACACGGGGCAGAGAAGCCGTGTTAGAATGTGCTCCAGGAGAAAACAGCCAGCACAGCCTGGGATCACTGCTCCCAATGGAGCAGCTCGGCCAGGGACGCTGAGGAGGCTGTGAGACACAACAAAGGCCAGTGTGGACAATCCACCATCCCCAGAACAGAAACAAGGTTCCAAAAGCTTTCTCATTCACACGTCTCAGAACCTCAGACAGAAGCTTTGCGTGTTTGGAAGATTCATTTAATGCTGAGTAAGGAAAAATAACTGCCGCCTCCTGAACTTCTCCAGCACTTCCAAAGCTGCTGCATTTTGGTGCTCAGTACCTATAAATGGTGATGATTGTTCACCATTTTTTTTCCTATGGAGCCACAGATCTCCAAACCTCTGTGTTCCTGACAGGCAGTGCCACACAGCAGTGCTCTGGACACTGCAACCCCCACAGCAGCAGCTGCCCCTCTGTCCCTGGAGAACGACCCAAGCTGGCCCAACCCTCCCTACAGCCCGGATCCATGGCTGGGCAGCCAGGGATCAGTGCCAGAGCCCTGTTGTGTGGGCAGGACAATGCAGGGTGGCCAGGATGTGCCACAGGTGTCTGGCTGTGTGCTGCAGCAGAACAGAGCGGGCACACCACTGTCACTCCACAGAGCCAGGCTGGCACCCAGCAGGAGAGAAGCCACCTCTGAAAAGCCTGGGGGCAAGCGTGGGATGCCACATCTGTAGTTACCAGTGTGCCACCAGCACCATTAGGAAATAAAACACTCCAACAATACCTCAAGAAAAAAGCCAGAAAAGCTGAGTTTTCATACAGTGACTCAAGAGGAAACTCTTAGGTCAGCAGCAGCGCTGCTGCGAGCTGTGGGCTGTGAGACACACAGAGCATGGATAACACCCCACATCCTCCCAGGGAAGGAGCCAGAAAAGGCAGGAGAAGATGGATGAAAAGCTCCCTGCATGTCTCACATGCAGCACAAGAAAAAATATCCTTAAACACATGAAAATGACTTCACCTCTTGTCCCGGCCCCTTGTGCTGCTGTACGCAGACAAGTCCTTGGGAAGCATATCTGGGCTGGAAAAAGCTATGACAAAACATTGCACCCTGGTTTGTTTAAGCTAGACCAAGGCTGATCCAGAGCCTTCCCACCAGCCCCTGGGCTGGCAGGGACAGGGCTGGCTTGATGCCATTGCCAGCCACCCCTGCCCACATTCCTGCCCTGGGCTTCCTAAAACAAACAAAGCACTGGGCACACCTGGGCACAGATGGAGCAGCTGTAACCAGCAGAAGCCAGTGGTTCCTGAGGAGGGGAGGCTGAGGAGCTCAGGACTGCAGCAGGGAGGATGCAAGGGACAAGGAGCCAGGCCTGGGGCCATCACAGCATGGCCAAACCATCCTGTGCCCAGGCTGGCGCCTCAGCCACTGGCACAGCAAACCCAACAGTGACAACTTGCCCAGCCACAGACCTGCTCCAGGGCAAGCAAAACCCAGCACACACATCCCTGAGCCCTGGAACACAGGGTGGGATGTGCCTTGCAGCTGGATCTGGTAGATCCTGTGCTGGCCCCTCGTCTCTGCTGCCTGCACTGAGGATACAGCTTTGGCGCTGGGGGCGAGTTGGCTTTTGGGAAGGTTTTTGTTCTTTTTTCTGCTATTGTGTTATAGTCTCTGTTTAAAGCGTGTCTGGTTTAGATTTGCACCAACTGGGGCCCTAGTTGTATGCTCAGAGCTTGCAGCCCAGGAGCAGGAGCTGCTTCATCAGCAGCTGTTGGCTGCAGAGACCCCCTCTGCCCACCTGTGCTGAGGATGCCTGCAGGGTGCAGATGCTCCCAGGGAGAGCTGAGGTCTGGCTCTGGGCGTGATGTCTTTTGAGACAATTAGAGCTGGGAAGTCAGGAGACAATTTTACAAGTTACCAGCAGTAACTGGTGCCCTTACTGGCTGAAATCCCCAGCGAGGATGAGGAAGACCAGCAAGGAGCTGATAAGTACAAGAGATCACATTATTGATGGAAGAGAGTGATGCATTTTCCAGCAGGTCATTTCCCCCCTGCTCCATACTCTCTCATGGCTAAGCTGTCTTTGTGGGACAGGCCACTGTCACTGCAGCACCTCAATGCCCAGCTGTGCCTCCCAGCAAAGCTGATGCTTGCCTGGAGACCTGCAGCCTCTCCTGGTATGGGACAGACTCCTTCTTCTTCCCCATTTTCCAGAGGAGCTTTAGGGCTGTTTGGACACAGTCCCTAGGATCTGGCTGTAACCTACTGCAAGAGCAGCTTCCAGCCATTGTCCCCACAGCCTTCCCATGAACCAGGACATGTAGTTCTGGGGAACTGCACAGACATGCCATTCTGGGTGGCTTCAATCCCATTAAAATAACCTGTTCCAATGCCATACTGCTTCCCACACTCCCCCAGCATTAAATCCCCAGGCATCACATCCAACGACAGCACAGAAACCTGCCTAGAACAGGTCTGCCATGCTGAGGGACACAAGAGTTCCCTGAGGGGACACGCCAGTTCACACAGACAGTGCTGCGGGACCTGCAGGGATGATGATGATGATGATGATGGTGGGACCTTCCCTGGGTGTCCAAGGACCCCCACTTATGGGAAAAAGCACACACAGTCCCTATACATTCCTTTATCATGTTATCCTTCAGGATGAAGTGCTCACAGTACTGGAGGAGGCTGGAAACTGCCAGCACAATCTCAGGCATTCTGCAGAGCTCCACGCTGGACAGAAATCAAGTGCAAAACCACATACACAACATTTGCATGAGAACTCACAGCTCTTTCATCTTCAAAGGACAACTTTCACCATCACAGCACTCACAGGTACTAATGAGAGAAGCCTCCATCTGACATTTCTCCAACTCCATTTAATTGGGAGAGAAGATCAAAGGCAGGGGAAATAGGTGGTTTTGCATTATCATACACACAGCAGAGCAGAGTGAGCAGGAGAGATTAAAGAAACCCACACTGAAGCACAGAAAGGAACTGTTGTAAAGCAGTCATTCCTACAGCCACAGTGATGCCATGGAGTCAACATGGAGACACCCTGGTGGCCTAGAGCATGTGCCCTGAGCGAGGCTCCTCTGTCACACAGTGCTAGCCATGGTGAGCTCTGGACATGGACAAGCTGCTGTTGGAGCTGAATCCCCAGTGCCCACATCAGGTCCTGATCCTGGCCAGCCCAAGGGGATGGGCACCAACACGAAGGGACAGACACCTCCCAGCCCTTCTCCCTTCCTGACCAGGGACAGGCCGTGGTGGTCTCAGCACTGCCAGTACGTGTGGGACCAGCATTGTCACTTGGCACTGCCAGTGACTCTCCATACTCCTGGCACGAAAACCAAAAGACATAGCCAACTTTATAACAAAAATAATTTCCATTTCTGACTCAAAGTATTATTTTCTATTATTGGCTTTCACACCCAAGCTTGTTACAAATGAAGAATAGTATTCTCTGCTTGTGTCAGTTTGATTCCCCACTTGGCAATACTGAATACTTGGTTTCCTTATGATGTCCCATGTAGTTGTGACTACTCAGCTGTTGGAGGGGTGCCAGTCAACAAGAGAAAATACCACATTCAAGGGCAGCACTGGTAGGGCTGTGACTGCAGGATGACCCTCCCCAGGATATGGTGGGCTGCAGGCCCCTGGAAGAGCTTCACCCCAGAATTTTATTTGTTTGAGCTGGTGACACATCAGTTGGGTGGAGGGAATGGAACCAGTTTCTCTTAAACTATGAAAGGCCAAAGGAGTTTAAAGCCCCCTAAAGCACCCCCCTCATTCAGGTAACCTGGCTTGAATACTTCCAGGGATGGGGCAGCTACAGCTTCTCTGGGCAAATTCTGCCAGGACCTCACCACCCTCACAGGGAAAGAATTTCACCCCATTATCCCATCTAACTCTGCTCTCTTTCAGTTTGAAGCCATTCCCCGTTGTCCCGTCACTCCATCCCTTGTCCAAAGTCCCTCTCCACCTTTCTTGTAGGCCCCTTCAGGTACTTCACCCTCTATCCTGATTGGATCTCACTCTCCTGATGAGACCACCACCACTTTTGCATCCCAGCAGCTGAGGGCACCTCCACCCCACCCTGTCAAAGGGCACAGAGGCATTGTCAGCCATGGATGTCTGAGTGGACACTGGGATCTGCCAGCAGGTTGTGGTGAAGCCATGGCCAGTGAGTACCCCAGATGCCCACCCACAGCTCCACATGGACAGGGTTCAGAGATATATTTATTTTTTTTAGTTTTCTGTTAGCTAAACAAAGGGAGCTGATGGAAGCCTAGGCAGGATTGTCTCCAGCACCTCCCCAGCAGCCTGCTGAATCAGCTACAGAAACACCCCACAGGATTTCAGGCCAGAAATCCTCAGCCCTGGGGGTTCTCAGTGCTGTCTGGGTGTGCTCTGCTTTCTTCTGCTTCTGCCCTTCCTCCCTGGCCAGTCTCCCTGGGCCAGCTCTGCTGACCCAGCAAAATCCCTCACATCCCTGTGCACTAGAAACACTGAAAAGGGAAATGGTTTTGAACAAAGTGATGAAGAAAAGCATTTCCATTAGCAAGCAGGTTTGTTTTGATCCCTCTGATTTCCATTTTGCTGCTTTGTTTTGGTTTGTTTTTTTTTTTTTCCCCTGGACTGTGCAGAGATTTGGGGTTTTGTACCCATGTTAGGTCTCACAGCCCTGTGACGTTGGCAGTTTCAGTCACACCAGCTTTTGTCTCTGCTGCTTCCAGATGGGCAAACACGGGCTATTCCAGCCACGGCCTTGATAACAAGGAAGCTCTGAATTATTGTGAACAAAAGGGCAGCAGCTAAACCTATTAACACACACTGAAACCAACCAGCTGGCAGGAGAACTGTATGTGACCAGCGTGGATTGTCTGTGTCCCTCCACTGCCCCTGTGGATGCTCTGTCGGCCTGGGCCAGGATTCTGCTGCATCAATAACAGCAGAGAATCATGGAATCATTTGGATTGGAAAAGACTTTTAAGATCATGGAGTCCAGGAAGGCCTGGGAGACAGCACAGGGAAGGCGTGTTATGAAGGTGTATCCCCAGCTGTGGGGAGGGAAAACAAACCTAAAGCAGTCAGACGGTCAGTGTCAAACGCGTGGGACGCCGTGGTGTCAGGTGACACAACCTGGCTCAGGTGCTCCGCTGATCTGTCAGCACTTCTGAACGGGCGACTCCCGCTAAGTCAACATCGAAATCGACACTTCATTGGGAAAAACGCTCACCGCGATCTCAGGAATGACAGAACACCGACAACAAAAGGAGGGCTTGGAGCAGGGCGCTGGAGGGCCCCTCTCACGCTCACACCGGGCCCCCAGGGTGATGATGCCCGGCGATGAGCCCGCCCCGCTCCCCCGCGCCCGGGGGATGCGGAATAACGGAGCAGCTTCCCCGGTGAGCGGGGATCACGGCCCCAAACCAGCACACAGACACCCGGGAAGGCTCGCCCGGTCCCGCCGCCGGTGTCAGCCCAGCGGGACGGGGGATCCGGCCTGACCCTGCGCGGGAACAGCTGAGGGTGGCCCCGGGGGTGGCAGTGCAAGGACAGGGACACGCCGGGGGTGGCGGCCGCTGCTCGGAGAACGCCAGCGCTCCCCGGAGCGATGCAGGGCACGGGCCCAAGGCGGCTCCAGCACGGCGCTGCAGGCGATGCCCGGGGGACGGGACACACCCCGGTGACCAGCTGAGCCCTGCCCGGACCCCCGCCCCGGCCCGCTCACCGCGGATGGCAGCGATGAGCGCGTTGCCGTCCTT
>VWYN01011619.1:1223-38310 GCA_013400075.1 Hippolais icterina
TATTATTATTATTTTCTATTGACAAATAATAATAATAATAACAACAACTCCTTTTTAAATTGACAAATGTTCTTCTGTTTTCTAGTTCAATTTCTACTTCCAATGGATTTTTCTCCTCTCCCTTTTTCCTTTTGTGTAGCCTGGGGAATATTAAAGATTATTTTAATCAGAGTTTAGAAGCTTCAGGTATGGAGGGAGACAATCCAAGGCTCATTTCTGCTCTTGTTCCTAGTGATTAGGTAGGAAAGTTAGAAATACAGCTGAATAATAATAGTAATAATAGAAATAATAATAATAATAATAACAATAATAATAATTTATTGACAAATGCTTTTATGTTTTTTGTTTCAGCTTCAAATCTCAATGGATTTTTCTCCCTTTTCCCCCCCTTTTCATGCAGCTCAAGTCCTGTACTTCCCTCCCAAGACCCTGAGCAGTGCTGGCTCCAACCTTTCCTTTCTGTGCATCTACAGAAACCAAACGCAGGCTGTAGAGGCCCGGGAGGTGGTTTGGTGGCTGAATTTAGCAGAGGAAATCCCAGCCAGCCAATATTCTCTTGTGAACAATCGTGTAAGCAAAGTTACTCTTTTCAACTTGAAAGCAACCCAGCCTAGAGGAAGTTTCTTCTATAACGCTTTGTACTGTTGTCACCAAAGTAGGGAATGTCACCATAGATACGCTGAATTCTATGTAGTAGGTAAGATTCCAGAGGATTTTCCATTCTCCTTTTGGGGTATTTTCCTAGGAAAGATGGAATATTTCCATTTTAAATCCATTTATTGCCTTTGTTGGGATTTTTTTGGGTTTTTTGGGGGGATTTTTGGTGGTGTTTTTTGGTATTTTTTCTTTTTTTTGTGTGTGTGTGTCTTACTAATTAAGCTTCCCACATCTTTTAATTAGACATGGATTTTAATATCTCCTGTGAGACTGATGGATACTTGACCAAAATGACTTGCAGGTGGTCTGCAAACCCAACCACCTCACTCCTGGGGAGTTTGCAGTTGAGATATTACAGGTATGGAAGGGTTTTAATTCTCTTTTTTATGTTTGGGAAGCATTGCTCAAAATATCATTTTATCAAAGAATTCTGGATAAGTGTAATTAGAGTTATAATTCTATTCTATATTAGAATGTATAATTAAAATTATAATTCTTTATTTTGTGTGCAGAACCAGAGATACCTGAGTATGTAACAGATCATATTTATAAGGTTTTTCAGCATTTTTCAACCTGTTTGGGAGCCAGTTCTCTTCAAGAACATTTCTTGGATCAATTAAAAAATTATTCCAGTTGCTCCTGTCTACAAGTTGTGAGGAAATAAGGGAAAAGCCCATTCCCAGTGGGAATATCTGGCTGGGGGGAGCTGCAGAATCCCTGTTCCTAGAGCCTCTCAGATCCTACAGCTCCACCTGAGTTGAATTTAACTGCTCTGAGTCTCAGGTGGGACTTGAGACCTCCTGAGGTCTCCACAAGTCTTGGATTTTTCTATAATTCTGTATATATATTTTTTTTCTATGTGCACACAGGTAAAAATAGAGGATGAAACAAATTCATTGCAAGATGGAAAAAAAATCTTGCTTAGAGAAGCAAACCTTAGCTGGTGAAGGGAATATTGCTTTGTGAGGGCTGCAACAATTCCCAGAACTCCAAAATCCCAGACTGGTTTGGGGTGGGAAGGACCTCAAAGCTCATCCCATTCCACCCCTGATGTGTTGAGCTTGAGAGTTTCTACTCAGACAGACAGACAAACTCTTCCTGAGGCAAAAAAATCCATAATTTTACTGCCCTGCTGGGCTGGAGATGCAGAAATTTTGGCCAACAGCTTCCATCATCTCTGAGGCCTTTAATCCTTTGGAAAGCCAGCCTTGTTTCTCTGGTGGAGTTTTGAGTGATCCTGGTGCCCAGGTGAACATTTCCCAGGGGTTTGTGGACTGGAGGAATAACTGGAATGCTGGAAAGTTCAAGTGGAGGCTTTTGGGGCAGGATTAATGCCTGCCTGAGTGCTAAGGCAGCTTTTGTTTAACCTGCCTGCACAAATATGAATAAAATGAGCACACTGCTGGGCAGGGAGCTGGGAATAAACCCCACGCTGCTCATCATGGCTTTTATTCCCACTCTCTCACTGTTTAGGTTCAGCTAAAAATGTAATTTTCTAGTAGGAGGTGATGATGTGGAGATTTGTTCTTGTTCCTGTGAGATCAAACAGCGACTTTGCCACTGCCTGCAAATCCTTCCCAGACGCTGCTGATCCTTCCTTTTGTTCTGATTTTTGTGGTTGTTTCTTCAGAGAGAAGGAAATGCAATAAAATTCCTGCTGCTGTTGCCTTTTGGAGCTGGAGTGCAGCGCTGCTGTGCAGAGTTTGATGCTCTGGCTGTGGGGTTTTGTTTGGCCTGGGTTGTTTCTGCATTTTCTTCTGCAGGCAGAGCTGCCAGGAGAAACAGCTCCAAAGGGATCATCCTGTGGGAGCAGGGAATGCTCCAATCCCACCCTCCAAAACACCAGGCACTGCTTTAATCATGGGGGCAGGAAGAGGAAACTACACCCAAGTGTAACTCTGGTGGTTCAGCTGAGTAACTCACACCCTCCCTGGCCCCTCTCCTCACCAGTCTGAGGAGAAAGCTGGAAAAATTCCCACTCCAAGAATTTATCCAGCTCCATTTCACCCAGAATCCAGGGCTCCTCTCCTCTCTTGCTAGGTGTGATAACTGGACATGGGGATTTTAATCCAGAGTTGATGTTTTTATGGGATTTCCATCTCCTGGAGATCTCAGTGGGTCTCTGTGGCAGCTTCCC
Organism: Hippolais icterina; assembly: GCA_013400075.1. Lineage (NCBI taxonomy): Eukaryota > Metazoa > Chordata > Aves > Passeriformes > Sylviidae > Hippolais > Hippolais icterina. The sequence goes on from VWYN01011619.1 coordinate 4,018, forward strand.
CCTGATTGCCAGCTGGGATTTTGGATGTCATTCCCGACTGGAGTCAATTCTTGGCAGATTTTCCTCGCTGTGTTTATTGCCAATCCCTAAAATCCCACAACTGATGAGGATTTGGAGCTGCCTTCTCTTGCTGTACCTGTTGCTTTTCCTCATTTGTCCTGCTTTTCCCAGAGCCAAACCTTTGAGGAGAGACACTGAAATGTTTTGTGCAGATTCAGGTTCAAAATCCAAACAATCCCCAAAATCTCAAGACATTTCCAGTGCCACCACTGCTTTTAATTCCCTCCAGATTTACACTTACAATGGATCAACTGAATGTGTTTTTCTTTATTTTTTTTTCCCTCTTTTAAGGAGCCAAATTTATTGCTCTGACTTTCCAAGCCCACCTCCAAACTCCGAGGTGAAGGAATGCCATTTGCAGGGGAATCATTCCTACGAGTGCACATTCCAGCCCATTTTCCTTTTGTCTGGATATACCCTGTGGATTGAGTTTAAACATTTCCTGGGAACGCTGGAATCCTCCCCGACTTGTGTCATTCCAGCAGATGTGGGTAGGTCAAGATCCACGAATCTCTCTTCTTCCCTCTGCCCCTGGGTTTTTAAATTTGTAGGGAAAGTATTTTTCCACAGGTTTTAAACAAAAACATGAGAATTTGATATTATTTTTTTAAAAAATTGGATTAAATGTTGTTACCATACAGGAGCAGATTTTAAATGATCTATCCACTTCTGCCTGTTATTCCCTCTACAGAAAATACAAGTGTTGTATTGCAAAATGAAGCTCATTTTTAAGGTTTTGGTTATTTAATTGTTCAGACTGATTTGTCTTCAATTAATTAAGTTTATACTCCAGTACAGTGAATTATTTATGCTGTTATAAATCCATTTAAAATCATGAGGACTGTCCCTGCATTTCCATGCTCGTGCAATGTTTTGTGACACACAGAGCACTTAAATTTGGATCAGAGCAAGAGGCAGGAGCAGCATCTGAGTGTTTTAAAAACTCCAAAATGTGCAAATCACCTCTTCTTATCTGCTCTGAGACAGAGAATCCACTGGGTATTTTTTGGACACAAATGTGAACATGGGTGAGAGCAAACAAGGCAGCTGGACCCTAGAGCTGCTACACAAAATAAATTCGAATTAAATAATTATGAAATAAATTCGAGTTATATAGTTACAAAATAAATACATAAATATTTAGATAAATATGTAGAATATATAAAATATATTTATTATGCAGTGACAATGGATGGAATTATTTATCCCGGATGCAGGATGCTCTGTATTGTATTGTAAAGCAAAACAAACCTGTTCCAGCATCATCCAAAATGAAAAAAATATTTAGTTATTGTTTTTTTTTTCTCCTCATTCACATCTGATTATCTAAAATAAGTTTATTTCAGTTTAACTTGATTAACAAACAAGATTGATTAACAAACAAGGGTTCTGGGACATTCCTGTTCTGGAGAAGCTGGATTTGGGGGGGAATTTCCAATTAATAAAATAAAACCATTTCCATTAATCACTGCAAAATGTCCACGAAAATCATGGAATTATGGAATTGCTAAGGTTGGAAAAGCCCCTGGAGACCACGGAGTCCAACCATTCCCAGGTGTCAAGGCCACCACTGACCGTGTCCCCAAGTGCCACATCCACAGGGATTTTAACTCCCTGCAGGAATGGGGACTCCCCACTGCCCTGGGCAGCTGTGCCAATGCCTGACCACCCTTCCCATGGAGAAATTTTCCCAAATATCCAACCTAAACCTCAAAATTTATTGCCAGGCTTTGTCTTTTGCTCTTTATGCCAGGGCAGGTAACAAGTGCCAGCACCAAAATAATCTGTCGTGCTTTAAATGAAAATTAAAATACATGGAAACATTCCCATGGATTCTGTGCTTCCAGTCCTGCTTTCCTTGGAGTAGCAGAGGCTGGAAAAGCCATCCATGATTTGATTTAATTTTTAATTTTTTTTCCATTTTCCAGTGAAGCCTCTCCCCCCTTCCAACGTGGGGGCAGAACTCACCAGGAACGCGGGGCTGCTGAACGTGAGCTGGACCAAGCCCGTCTTTGCCAACAGGGATCTGACATTCCAGATCCGCTGGAATTCCAGGGGCAGGGAGGAGGTTCCATGGCAGGTACTGTCTGTCCCACCTGGGCTGGAGCAGGGATCACTGCACTGCTGCCCTGGAGGGTGGAGCTGCTTTTCATGGAATTTATCCATGGAGAAAACCACAGGCACAAACGCCTGCAGTGTCCACAAATAATATTCCTCACCACCCCACTTCCTCCCTGGGCTCATTTCCAGGAATTTTGACTCCAAGAGCTGCCTGAACATCTCTTTACTCTGATTTTTCCCCCTTCTCTCCCAGCTTTATGAAGTCCCCAACCCCTCGGGCAGCTGGGCTGTGATAGCAGTGGAGCAGCTTTGTGTGCAGTACGTGGTGCAGGTGCGCTGCAGGGAGCTGCAGGGAGCTGGCTACTGGAGTGACTGGAGCAGAGCAGCCCAAACCCTCGTGCAGGACATCAGAGGTCTGTGCTTCCAGGGACAAACTCAGGGCTGGGATTTTAGCTTGGATATTTGGAGAAGTTTTCACAGAAAGAGTGATAAAGGACTGGAATGGCCTGCCAGGGGAGGTGGTGGAGCCACCATCCCTGGATGTGTTTAAAAACAGCCTGATATTTGTGAGCCTGAGAGAATTTTTTAGCCTGCTAGTAACTGGAAATTCTTTCCCTTTCTTTCTCTAAACAATCTGGGCAAAACAAGATTCTTTCTCAAAACATTCTCTGCCAGGTGGTGTTTTTCTGTCTCTTTACTTTAACCAGTGGAATTAGAGAGGTGTCATTCTGATTGACCAATAAAACAGCAGGAAGAATTGTAAAATAAAGCCTTCTGTTTTCTTTGCCTTCTGAGAATATCAGAGTTTCTTTGTCTTTATTTCATGTCCAACAGCACCAGCTCGGTGCCATGGTTTAGTTGAGGTGTCAGGGCTGGTTTAGTTGAGGTGTCAGGGCTGGTTTAGTTGAGGTGTCAGGGCTGGTTTAGTTGAGGTGTCAGGGCTGGGTTCTTGATGATCTTGGAGGTTTCTTCCATCCTTGTGATTCTGGGATTTGCCACACTCAGGTGGGGCTGTCCTGCCCAATTTTCTGTTTTGCAGCTCCCTCTCAAGGCCCGGAATTTTGGAGAATCATTTCTGAGGATCCAGCAAGGAAGCAGAGGAACGTCACACTGCTGTGGAAGGTGGGAGCAGCTGCATTTGGGGCTTTCCCTTCCATCCTAAAACCAGGTGGAACTGCCAGAAGGGGAGGGTGACAGGCACGTGAGGCTTGTGGGAATTGGGGTTTGCCTTTCTCTGTGCTCCTGACAATTGCTTGGCTCATCCTAGAGGCAAGAGGTGAATCCTGGTGGGAATTCTGGCATGAAATGGGAGATGGTTTTGCCTTCTTTGTCTTCAAATGTTAATGCAGGACAGGAAAAAGTCCCTCAGTGCCCATTCCTGTTTGCTCATGTGCTGTTCTGGGGTTTAAACCCTGAAAAATGTGTCAAACAGGGAATTGTGGGAATCTGAAAGTTTGGATTTCCTTGTCCTTCACTTCCCTTTGCTGGGAGGAGAGGGAATGAGGGTCAGCTCTCAGAGAGGGAAATTAAACCTTTAAAAGGAAAAATTGGCTGATAAGACAAGAGCCAGAATATCTTTATTGGGTCCCATTTCCTTAAAATTGGAGCTGCCCCAAGAACCATTGCTCTGGGAATCAGGGAGTGGGGAAGGAACTGAGGAATTAATGCCCTTTAATTAATTAATTACTGCAGCCCCTGCTGGAGAATCACTCGTTGTGCAGCGTGAGCAGGTACATCATAAAGCACCAGACCCCAGGGAACACCTCCTGGGAGGAATTTGTGGATCATGGCACCAGCTGGACTTTTCCATGGGTGGAGCCAACCCACACCATCACCATTTTAGCCATGAACTCAGTTGGGATTTCTGCAATTAATTCTAATTTGACTCTATCCCAGCAAATGAGCACAGGTAAGAGCAGCAAGGAGTGGGATGTGGGAACTGCCAGGAATCCTGGTGATGTTCATGGGGAAAGCTTTCTTTGGGATAAAATTCCCTCTGGTGGAGTAAGGAATGTTTTATGGGGATAATTCAGCACCAACAGAGCTGTTGGAAAACTGAGATTTCCATCACAAAAATCCTAATGATTTTTGGGTTGAGAAAAGGGTTGTCTGTTTCTGGGCTGTCTTCACTAATAAAATATAAATTAATTAATCAAACAGAAATAAAATCCTGGTGGAGAATCAATCTTTCATCTCCTTTGATTTGGGAACACCCAAAATTCCTGCTGGGGAATGTTTTGTTGTTTCCAAAATGAAATGTGGTCGTGCTTTGGGCTGCCAGGGCACAGAGTCCTCAGACTTCCTGAGCAGCAATTCCTGCTCGACTTCCTGAGCAGAAATTCCTGAATTTGGCTGCGCTCTGCTTCATTTGTTCTCAGGATTCAGGAGTTTTTAATGTTTTGGTTAAGGATAATTCAGGAATTGCAGGTGAGAATTGGGATATTTGATGTCTGTAAGTAACTTGGTCTGTTTAGTGCTTGGGACTGGTTTAGTGTAACCCAAACTTTGGTGGCTTGAGGAAAAAATCTCTCTGCTGACGTGACTTTATTATACAAATAAGAATTAAAGTGATAAAGTGGTGAAGCTTGAGCAGTTTCTAGGATGTGGATCCCAGGTGTTCTCCCTGTTTCCCCAGTGGATGCTGTGCAATCCCTGAGTGCTCACCTGGTGAACAGCACCTGTGTGGTTGTGGTCTGGAGTCTCTCCCCAAAAATCCCTGGGATAAAATCCTTTGTGATTGAGTGGAGGAACCTGAACAGAGAGGAGCAGATGAAATGGCTGCGAGTTCCTCCAAACCTCAGGAAATATTTTATTTATGGTGAGTGTGGGCTTGAAAAAATAATTCTTGCTGTTAATTGGTGTGGAACAGAAAAATGTGGAATTTCTGAGCTCTGAGCCCTTTTTTTTCCCCTTCTCTGTTTCTAATCACTTTTATTGACCAATAAATCAAATTTGATGCCTATTAGAGGATTGCCTGTTGCATTAATAATCAGTTTAAGCTCTGGAGTGAGTTCATTTTGTGGCAACACAATAAAATTAGTTCTGGAATATTGAACACACCAGCTAATTATTCAAATTAATATCTGCATTTGCTTTGCATTTTGACTTTACTCCTAGAAATAATCACAGTAGCTCCATAAGGTGCTCATTCCATGACAGAATAATGCTGGATTCATAGTTTGGATCATGGGATTTTGAAGATTTATAAAACATGGATTGATTATTGCCCTCTCTGGGCTGATCTGAGCTCTGTGGAGGGAATTGGTTAAAACGTGGATACCAGTGGATTCCAAAGGCTGATTTCCCCTTTCCAGATCACTTTCTCCTGATTGAGAAGTACCAGTTCAGCCTCTACCCTGTGTTTGCTGGAGGAGTTGGCAAGGCCAGAACCACGGATCACTTTGCCAAAGGTGACTGACAGGATCTTTTCCCCTGTTTTTTATGAAGTAAAAGTGACCTTGAAGTGCAAAATCTCTGTCTCATCTGAAGAAAAAAAAAATTAATAATAAAGTCACTGTAATGTACCTACAAACAGTGATCAGACTTCAGCTTCAATTTGAAAACTCTCTGTGGGCTGAGCTGAGAGAGGAATTAAACTCCTCTTTAAAATAATTCCTTTTTGTCTGTTTATTCCCAAGGGAAAGGTTTGTCCATGTGCAATAAAAGTGTTGCTCAAGGTTATTTCCCCATCTAAGCTGTTGTTTCTACTGTTTGTTATTTCCCTCTTGCCAACTATTTGCTCCCAGACAAATCATTTTGCTGCATTAATAGCTGAACTCCTTTATTTCCAGGGGGATTTGAAACTGGGAATAGTGGCAGCCTCCACGTGGTTCTGCCAATTGTTTTTTCCACCTCAGTTCTGCTGCTGGGAGCCTTGCTGGTTTCACACCAAAGGTACTTTGTTCCTTCTTATCCAAAATTCCAGTTGCTGCAGCTGCACTTTCCACTCTGCTGAGCTGGGATCACGGAATCCCAAAGTGGTTTGGGTTGGGTGGGACCTTCAATCCCATCCAGGGACACCTCCCACTGTCCCAGGCTGCTCCAGCCTGGCCTTGGGGCACTGCCAGGGATCCAGGGGCAGCCACAGCTGCTCTGGGAATTCCATCCCAGCCCCTCACCACTCTCCCAGCCAGGAATTCCTTCCCAATATCCCATCTAAATCCCTCCTTTTCCAGCTCAAAGCCATTCCCTGTGTCCTGTCCCCACACCCCTTGTCCCCAGTCCCTCTCCAGCTCTCCTGGAACCCCTTTAGGCCCTGTGGGTTGTGATCATTCAGCACAGACTGTACCCTTTATATTTCCCAAACTGCCACCTGGAATGTCCCTTCTTCACGTTTGGGGTTAAATTTGGGATTAATTTGGGATTAAATTTCATCATCTCCCCGATGATTATTGCATGGCCACAGTGCTGTGGATAAACAAAATGGCAGAGCTTCCTCCCCTGCACTGTGCAGGGTGGGGAACAGCACCAACTCCAGCTTTTCCCTGACATTTCAGGGTGAAGAAGCTGCTCTGGGAGGATGTTCCCAACCCCAAGAACTGCTCGTGGGCACAGGGAGTTAATTTCCAGCAGGTTTGTATTTCCCTGGGGCTGCTGCTTCCTCCAACCTTGTGTCTCCAGTGGAAATCCAGCCCAGTTCACCCCTCTGGCTCCATCCCGAGGTTCCCATTTCCCAGGCCTCTGGATTATGCATTGGATGGGATAAATATCTGCCAGTTTGTAACAGGTGACAGATGGTGGCCTTTGCCAAAACACCCCTGGCCTCGGCTGGGAGGGGTTTAATCTGTGTTTGGGGAGGGGTACAAACATCTCCATCAGGGATAAACCACATGCATGAGGAGAAAAAATGTCATTTTCATTGTTTGAAAGCTCCCTGTTCATTCTGATGTGGGAAGGTGTGGGAAAAACCCCAAATTCAGGGCCCAGGTGTCACCTACAGCGAGTCTGGACTGAGTAGAGAACAAGAGTTTTACTCCTTGCTTTAATTTCCCACTACTACAAGTATTTTGTCATTTTCCTTGTTATTTTGCCAGCTTCCCTGCTGTAAAACATGGTTTGTTAATCCACAAAACCCCCAGTTTTTATCTGTTTTGTCCTGAATTCATTAGGAAATACAGGGAATTCTCCTTTGGAGCTCTCGTGCTGCTGTCAGTTCATCCTGGTGGATCATTTCCATGTGCATTTCTTAGGGAGCAGTAAACCCTGCATTCCTCCCAGACAGAGATGTTCCACTCAGCTCAAACACGCAGCTGGGAATGCTCCAAAAATCCTATGGAAAGGCTGAATTTGACCTGGATAATCCAATCCCAGCAGGGAAAGTTGTTTTAGTTGATGTATCAATTTGTCGTAGAGGGTTTTCAATATAAATTCTTAAAAAACAAGGTATGAAGTTTTGGGAATGACCTTTGGTGCGGGATGCTGCAATCCATAAAACCTGGAGAGCTGAAATAAAGCTGTTCCATGATCAATGAGCATTGCAAATCCCTCTTTTCTTCCAGCCTGAAACCCTGGAGCATCTCTTTGCCAAGCCCCCCGAGCCGACGTCGTGCGAGCCGCTTCTCCTGGAGGCAGACATGGTGCTGCAAGACATCAGCGTCGCCAAAACCTCGCAGAAAGAAGAGCCAGGGGATTTTTTAGGGATTCTTCCAACCCTTCAGGAGTCGGAATGTGACTCGGCGTGCTCCAGCAGCCACTTCCAGAGCAGCAGCATCTCCGGGAGCTGCCGGGATGGGGAAGGGTGTGAGCTCAGATACGCCACGGTCATCAGCTCCAGTGGGCTCTGCCGACGGAAAACCAGCCCCAGGAGCTGCCTGGATAGCTGCTTCCCAGGGGGAGATTCCATCGTTTTGGGGGCTTTCTCCAGTGCTGCTTGGGAGGTTGGGGATGGGGCATTCCTGGTGTTCCCTGGCTCCCAGCCCAGCAGGGCTCTGTCCCTGGTTTCCTCGGAGGGATTCTCGGAGCCTTTGGATGAAGCTTTCCCAGGCAGCGCCGAGAGGAGCCTGTGTTACCTGGGGATAACAGCCCTGGAGAAGGGACAGGGAGAGGTTTCCCTGACAGAAAGCTCCAGGGGGATGTGCCAGCTCCAAAGCATGGATCTGATCATGGAGGGGTGTGATCTCCAGCACGTCCCAACAAATGTCAGGGAGTTTATCCAGAGCAGCCTCAAGCCCAATCCCACCGTTCCCTACGTTCCACAGTTCCGGGGGGCTACAGCCAAAGGGCAGGAGGCCACGGAGAAAAAGTGACACAATCACAACCAAAATCAATATTCCTAAAGGTTTTCCAGGTGTTGATGCATTCCCCAGTTTTTCCTCTCTTGATTTATCCAGCTTGTTCTGGTGTTAGGCTTCACCCGGAGCACCCAAGGGTGAGAGAGCTGAGCCTGGAATATTTCTGTGGGAGAAAAGCTGGAATTTCCCTGGGAATGGTTTGTGACATCGAGTCAGCCTGGATGTGGTGGGAAGGAATGGATTGAGGAGTGAAAGGCTCAGGGTACTGCAGGAAGAGGGAGAGAATCCAGATTCCTGTGTCTCCATGAATTGGATAAAGTGATGTATTTAAAATACCCACATTTTATTGTGGAACACAAGATTCCAAATGCTGCAGTTCTACACTGACATCCCTTCCCAAGCTCTTTCCTGAAATTCCATAGGAGAAAAGACAGGAATTTGATCCGAGGACCCTACATTTTTGATTTTGGGGGATCCAACCTGTCTGCATACCCTTGGAGAAGTCACTTTGCCTCCACAACTCTGCCAGGAAGCCTCAGGTAGGCGTAAATCAGGTCTGGATTTTCTGGGAGAAGCACGAAAACAAAACCCACACCTATTTGCAAGCCAAAGCTATTTTTCTTTTTTATTTCATAGTCCATAAATATTTTTCTACACCTGCCTTTTCAGAGAACTATTTTGAGGAGTGAAGGAGGATGAGTTTATTATGTATTCCAAAGAATAGATTTCTGTCAAACTTCAGAGAGACAAAACCAAAGGGGCAAAACTGACGTTAAAAACCAAAGGAAAGGTGAATTTAAACTCAGCTTAAGACAAAATCCCACTGCTGGTTTTTGTTAGGCTGCTGACCTGGCTCTTGTGGGGCTCTTTAATGCTGGGTGTGACACAGATCTGACGTTCTGGTTTCCAAAATATTCTGTGGGGTGAGGAATGAAAACATTTTTGGTGTGAGGAACCAAAAGTTGTCGCTGTGATTGGAGATAAACCTGCAGGCTCCTGCAGCAATCCAGGCTAAAGCTGTGATGGATCCTGGATTTAGGATTCACTTCCTCCCAGAGCTCATTTCTCTGCAGGATGGAATGATCCTTCCATGGAAGTGTCCAGAAAAATGATTTGGTTGTGTTTGAAGATCATCATTCTCCAGAAATAAAAAGCTGATGTTGATTTTAGCCTGCCCAGCCCTTTCCCAGTAATTCCACATGGGCAGGGAGAGTTTAACCATGGGAATGATCAACTGAAGGACCAGGCAAGGTTTTCCTGGGAAGATGGGAAAATCCAGGGATTAGGAGATGTGCAGGAGGTGTCTCCTCCATGGACACTGGCAGATTCCCAGCTTTCACCTCCTTGGGGAGCCCAGCCCATCCCATGATTTTCTGAATGGCCAGAGCAGGTGGTGCTCCTCAGGAAAACCAATGGATCTCCTCTGCAGGAAATACAGCAAAAAGAGAAGATTTGGGGTGTGATCAGTGCAGAACCAAAGGACTGGATCCCTTCCTGTCCACATCTGCAGTCCCTGAGGATGCTGCAAATCCAGGTCCTGACCCAGAGCACGGGGCAGGCCACAGCTCCATCAATAATTCCTGAGCCTGGCATTTCCACCCCGATGGAAATGGGACATCTGATCCTGCTCCTCAGCTCCCCGTGCTCCCCAAATCTGCATATCCTGAATGCTCCATCTGCTGCCTCACTGCTCCGGCCACTCCCTCAGGCAGCAGCTGCCTCGGGGAGGGAAAATTGGGACCTGGGGAAAATTGGGACCTGGGGAAAATTGGGAGCTGGGGAAAATTGGGAGCTGGGACCACTTATTTTCCATCATTATTTTTCCCCTCAGCTTCAGGTCAGGTTGTTTCTCACTGAGCCTTTCCCAGGCTGTGTTTGCAGCCACTGAGCAAAATCTCCTTGGTTTGTTCCTGGCTGAGCTGGAGATGGGAACGTGCAGTGCCTGGGGATTTGGGCAGGTAAGGGAATTTTTGTCAGAGCCACAAGAAGCTCCTGCTCATTCTGGAGGAGCTGTCCCTGCGAGGGACACAGGTGTCACCCAGGAGGGAGTTTTGTTCCAGGAGCCATCCTTGGAAATGTCTGGAGCAGGGAATTTGTGCTCGCTGCCTCTCCCTTGGCAGGAGAGCTGGGAAAGCCCTGCCAAGGAACAAAGAGAAAGTAGGGAACAAGGTCACGGCAGGATCTGTGCTGGGGGGGAAAAAATGGGTTTCAAGTGATGATCTTCACCTGCAGCTCTGCTCTGAGGGGTCTCCTGCACTGCTGGGTCAGTGCCTGGCACATCCAAAGGGATTCACCTGCCCCTGGGCATGGAGAGGGAGCAAAACCCTTTGGAATTGCATTTGGGAGCAGCCCAAGAGCAGCCACAGGAGTGACCCAGCACAGTTTCTGTTTCCTTCGCAGGGAAAATTCTTGCTGCTTCTCCAGAAATGTTCCTGTGCCACAAACAATCCCCAGGCAGTTCCCAGGGAAGCTGCATTCCCAGGCATTTTGCAGAGAAATGGGATTTTTTGGCCCTGGCCTCACACTCACCAGGAAAGGCTCTTTCAGTTTGAACCAAGCAATTGTAGGGACCATATGTACCTTCTGAAGTACAAATTGAGATCCTGCAGATTTGTTTTAAAGAGCATTCAGGAGTGCAGCCTTTTTATGTAAGAAAATGAATCAAATGTCTCATTTTCCCTTTTCCATGTCACTTGCAGCTACAGTTAAATTCCTCCCCTTTTTTTTTTTTTTTAATCTGGGATTGATGTTAGGCCAAGCAAAAACTTCCCATGCCAGGGATTTGGAACTCGATCATCTTTAAGGTGCCTTCCAACCCAGGCCACTCCATGATTCCCTGATTTAAAAGCACAGAAGGGATCCATAAATCCTTCAAATCCTTACCCAGGCCATGATTTTGCCGTGGATATTCCAGATTTTGCTTTTTCTGCTGGAGAAAAGGGAATTAAAATGCAGGTTTCTGCTGGGAATTTATGCAACAGGAAGGATTCCATTCCTCCAATCTTCCCTCTGCTGGGAAAACAACTTGTCTCAAGGATTGAATTAAATTTATTTGGGGGCGTGCATCCAGGTTTTTCCCAGTAAAAAACCGGGATTTCAGCACCTGCCCAGATCCTGCAAGGACAAGGACACTGCAGCGCTGGCACACAGCCCCGGCAGCACCAAAAGGACCCAAAACACCCCAAAATTCCTTTCAGGAAGAGCCAAACTGGGAAGCCGCAGCATCCTTGTGGCTGGAAAAGCGTGTGGGCTTGGCAGGTGCCATTGTGCTCACTAATGATCCCAAACAAACAAAAAAAATAACCCGGGAATGGTCTGTGGGGGCCCCTGATTAATTAATTAATTAATGATTCCCTGTCAGGAGCTGCTCGTGCCAGAGCTGGCAGCGGCAGAGCAGGGCCGGGCACTGAGAACTCTCCCCGGGAAGCTCCTGGAATAACGCGGGGTCCTGCTGGGCGGGGATGAAAGGGAAAACGAGGGATGGGGAGGGATGGGGAGGGACCGCTGATGAAAAGCCGTGAGCAGCGAGGTCTGCGGGCTGTGAGAGATCAAGGTCGCGGCAGTGCCACCTCTGCAGTTCAGAGCTAATTAAAGGGTCTCGTCTGGCTTTTTAATCACCTTTTTTACACACAGCCCCCCCTTTTCCCCCTTTTCCCATCTCTCTGGAGGGCTCTTTTGGGATGCAAACGAAGCTCATTTCCTATCCCTGAAATTCCCTTCAAGAGCAGCCATTTGTACCTTCAGATCCAAGAGGAGAGTTGGGGACGGGTGACAAACACAAACCCAGCCCGTGCTGCTTTCCCAGGAAAATGAGCAATTTCCACATGGACCCAGCACCTGGCAAAGGAGAAGGAGCAGCTGGGCTGGTGGAAGATGTCCCGAGAATTGGGTGGAGTGAGGTGGGCTTTAATCTCCATCTCACCAAACCGTTGTGGGGTTTTAGAATTCTGTGGATTCTGTGAATGGGATTTCAGAATCCCGTGAATGGCTGGGATGGGAAAGCCAAGGAGCAGCTCTGAGATCTCCCCAATCCATCCAGGACACACAGGTGGGCAGGACACACAGCTCAGGCTGCAAAGGAGCACACAGAGCCTCTTCTGGAGCCTCCAACGGTGATTAAAGATCTGGCAGGGAAAGAATTATTGAATCTTGTGCCTGCCTAATGTCAGAAATAATCAGAGACCGGCTGCTGTTTGCAGGAACAGCTTGGAATAGCTCTGCTCCAGCTGGGCAGTCAGGAGAACTCCAGCTGGATCATCCAGAAAACTCCAGCTGGGTGGTCAGGAAAACTCCAGCTGGATAGCCAGGAGAACTCCAGCTGGATCATCAAGAAAACTCCAGCTGGATCATCCAGAAAACTCAGCTGGGGGGTCAGGAAAACTCCAGCTGGATCTTCAGGAAAACTCCAGCTGGATCATCCAGAAAACTCCAGCTGGGTGGTCAGGAAAACTCCATCTGGATAGTTAGGAGAACTCCATCTGGATCATCCAGAAAACTCTATCTGGATGGTCAGGAGAACTCCATCTGGATCATCAGGAGAACTCCAGCATGATAGCCAGGAAAACTCCATCTGGATCATCAGGAAAACTCCATCTGGATCATCAGGAGAGCTCCAGCTGGGAGAGGTCCATGTCCCTCCTCAGCACAGGGACCAGCAGGGACAGTGATGGACTCAGCCCTGCTCCCCATTTCTGCCCCTGAACCATCCCACACACCCCAGAAACAGCATCCCCTGGATCAGGGGTGGTTCCACAGGGATTTCTTCCAACAGCTCCAGCTGAAGTGACGGATTTTGGGTTTCTTTTTGCTTTCAGTCGACAGCATTTGGAATGTGCTCTGGAAGTAAAAAGGTTGGTTTAGGTTGCTGCTTGTCTTGGAGCTGGGAAGGATCTGGAGCAGCAGATGGAGCTGGGAAGGGTCTGGAGCCCAGGAGAGGCTGAGGGAGCTGGGAAAGGGCTGGAGAATCCCTGAGGGAGCTGGGAAGGGGCTCAGCCTGGAGCAAAGGAGGCTCAGGGGGGCCCTGGTGGCTCTGCACAACTCCCTGCCAGGAGGGGACAGCCGGGGGGGATTTGGGATCTGCTCCCAGGGACACAGGGACAGGAGGAGGAAAGGGCTTCAAGTTGCTCCAGGGAAGGTTCAGCTTGGATATTATGGAAAATTTCTTCATGGAAAAGGTTTTTCAGCCCTGGCACAGCTGCCCTGGGCAGTGCTGAGTCCCCATCCCTGGCAGGATTTAAAATCCCTGTGGATGTGGCACTTGGGGACACGGGGCACTGCTGGCCTTGGCAGTGCTGGGAAACAATTGAACCTGATGGTCTCAGAGGGCTCTTCCAAGATTAATGATTCCAGGATTTATGATTTTATAACTGTGGAAGCCTTTTTCTCTTTTTCCCATCAGCTGGATGTGAAAATAGATGTTGAAGTAGAGCCCTGCCCTCATCCCTGAGAGGACTCCAATGCAATTCCATGTCTGGAGCTGGGAGAGATTGCTCTGAGCCCCTCGGAGCTCTGTGGCCTCTCTGGCTGAAATAGGGAGCTTAAAACTGCACAGATGGAAACTCAGGAGATCTGAAGATTATTTCCCTGCAAGTGCTGCTTTGTGTCACCTGCCCAGACCCTTTCAGTGGTGACAGCACCCAGAAACACAAGCCAGGGTTGCCAGGCTAAAACACAGAAAGGTTTTATGTTGGTTTAAAAATCTGCTCTGGTTTTTTCTTTTTTTGGTAGGCAAAAAGACAGTGGAACCTTTCCTGCCAATTTGAAATCCTTTTTCCCCACTCCAAAAAAACCAATCCCAGGATTAGGGACTAAAATCTTTATGGGCACTGCTTTGGTGTGGTTTTAGGGAGCTGATGTTAATTAACTGAGCTCTTTACAGTGAGGAAAATCCCTTCCCTGGGCACTTCCCAGACTGTCCCTGTGAGGGCCCTGGCACAGATTTCCTGTCCCTGGAAGTGTTCAAGGCCAGGTTGGAGCAACCTGGGATAGTGGAAGGTGTCCCTGCCCATGGAGGGGGGACTGGATAATCCCTGAGGTCCCTCCCAACCCAAACCATTCCAGGATCCTGTTCCATGAGGAATTTGAGCTTTAATATCAGGACTTCTTATATCTGTGTGTTTATTTAGACAAAATTTTAGCTGCTTCCTTCATCAAATCCAAGGACCTTCCAGCCTTGGCTGTTTTGCAGGATGAAATCTTGTCAGTGGCTATTTATTCATCAACTCCCAGCCACAAATCCTCCTCCAGCTGGGTAAACTGGGCTGGGGACAAGCTGTGGGTTCAGAGAGGAGAATATTCCCCATCACCCCTCAGCCCTGACCCGCAGCTCCTCCTGGACCCTCGCAGGGATTGGGATGCTCCCAAAGAACTCGGCGGGATGAGTCAGCTCCGTGTCTGCCAGGCTGCTGCTGAGGGGGAGGAAGAGGAGTGAGGAGCTGGTGCTGATCCCGGGGAGCTGCAGCACAGGAGAAAAGGGAGAGGAGCTTCTTCCTTTCTCAATTCCTTGCCTGGAAAATCCACTTTTTCCTGTCCTTCCTGCTAAAGCCAACACCTGATCCCTTGGTGGCACCTTTGGGGCTGCCAGGAAAGCTGAGGCAGTGGGAACATCCAGCTTTTCCAAAGCAGGCACCACATAACCCTAATCCATCTTCCTGCTGATATTTTTTTCTGCTCTGCTCCGTGGTTTTTTTCCAGAGCATCCAGCACTTCCCAGCTCTGTCAGGGATGATGCTCGTGGCTAAGGATTGGAGCCCATCCTCCCTCCTGAAGCCCAGGCTACAGAGGAAATTGGGAATCTGAGACCTCAGCCCCACATCCCAGGGAGTGCTGCAATGTTCCTTGCTGCTCTCTTTACCCACAATATTTGCGTCTCCAGGTTTGTTTCAGGAGGAGAAATCATCCATGGAATTACCCTCCATAAATCCATGGAATCATGGCAAATCTTTCCTGCTTCCCATCTCCTGCACCTGCCTGCTGCTTTATGGATGAGAAATTCCAGTGCTTCCAGGGAAGTGTCTGCCTTTAAAAACTGCCCAGCATTTTCAAAGGAATAAAAAGCCTCAGTGGCTCCATGAGCTCCTGCCCTTTTCCTAGGAAAGCTGGTTGGTCTTTTTTAGGGAATGCACCCTGCTGGAGGGGAGCTGCCTGGATTCTGCTTTATCCATTCCCATGCAGGATTTGGGAATCCACAGCAGCCCCCTCAGCCACTCCTGAGAGTGAAAATCCTCATCAACGCCTCGTCTTAGTATTTTTGGAGGGGTGGGAATCACATCCTTCACTGCACAGCTGCTGCTCCACTCACTTCTCCCAAATAAATCCCAAATAAAGCTCCAGGAAGCAGAGGAGGGATGGAATGTCTGCCCTGCATCTCTTCCCTCCTCGCTCAGCTTCTCTCTTCTTCTTGATATCAAACCCCACAATTCTTCTTCTCCTGGTAGGAAATGGGGAGGGGAAATTCCATTGCCTGATCCCAGCATCTGGTATATCCCATTTAATTCCTGGGTTTTTTTGATATCCATGAGCTTCTCCAGCTCCTTCAGCTGGAAGGACAGAGAAGGGAGCACAAACATTCATTAATTCTGCCCAATTAATTAATTAATTCACGGATCTCTTACAGTGTCCGGGGTATTTCTTTTTCCTGTTTCCATCCTGTCCTGTTAATCTCCCAACAATCCACAGGCTCCCTCAGTTTTCACCTGAATCCCTTTTCCCAGCACCAAAAGCTTTATGGAAGAGGAGGGAAGATGACGAAAACATTTGGGGTTGATGAGCTGAGGGCACAGAGGGGAAAAAAAAAATCCTGAGGGATTCTTCCCTGGCTGGCTTTGCTTGGTGTGGGCAGCACCAAGAAATCTCCTGATCCTCCTTGAAAAGAGGGATTTTGGAGGGAGGCGGACACCAAATCCAGAGTAAACCCAGAAAATTGTGTAAAATACCCCAAAATGGTCTTAGTGGAGGTCCTGAGGCTGCCCTGGGCATGGGGGAAGGCATCAACTCCATAGTAAACTCAGAAAATCATGGAAAATACGCCAGAATTGTCTCAGTGGAGGTTCTGAGGCTGCCCTGAGGATGGGGGAAGGCATCAACTCCAGAGTAAACCCAGAAGATCATGGAAAATACCCCAAAATGGTCTTAGTGGCGGTCCTGAGGCTGCCCTGGGCATGGGGGAAGGCATCAACTCCAGAGTAAACCCAGAAGATCATGGAAAATACCCCAAAACAGTCTCAGTGGAGGTTCTGAGGCTGCCCTGAGCGTGCTGGAGGGCACAGGAACCAGGACCCCCTTCTGTTTATATCAGCCATTCTCATTCCAACATTTCCTGCTGCTCCCTTCCTGTTTTAGTGGGAAATGGATCCTTTGACAGGACCTCACCGAATCCACTTATCCTGTTCTGTTCCAGCTCTCCTGTCACATTTATCACCCAAGGATCTGAGTGCATTCAGCACAACCACAGACATCTGCCAGCTTATGTTTTTTTTTTTCCCTCTCAGTCTCCTCAGGAGAAAAAAATGAAATGAGTGCAACAGTTTTCCTATTTTAGCAAGTTGGACTTTTCCCCCAGCCTCTCTCCCACAAACGTTGCTTTAGTATTTTTCTAGCAGAGAAAACAAATCCCCACAGGATCCACATCCTCGGGTTTGATCCTGAGACGGTTTTATTTTCCAGAAACAAAGCTGGACCATCCCTCCACTGCCCAGCTCTAGGGAAGGGGTCAGGAATATCAGGAATGTCAGGAATATCTGGAATATCAGGAATGTCAGGAATATCCAGAATATCAGGAATATCAGGAATACTCTTCCTCTCACCAGGCTCTCCTTTTGGCTGGAGGATTGGGGATGTGGGAATCTTGCATCAGAAATGGTCACAAGTCACAGGGAAATGAGGAAAAGCATCACCTGGATCAGTGAGAGCTCTGTGAATCCCAAAAATCCTCCTGAGTTTCTGCCTGAGGTGATCCCTGGGCACCATCTCTATGCTGTTGGCACTTAAAAAAATCATGGAATGGTTTGGGACAGGAGGGACCTTAAACCCATTTAATTCCAAACTCTGCCATGGCAGGGACACTTCTACTGTCCCAGGTTGCTCCAAGCCCCATCCAGCCTGGCCTTGGACACTTCCATGGATCCAGGGGCAGCCCCAGCTTCTCTGGGAATTCTATTCCAGGGCCTCCCTGGAATAAGCAGGAATTCCTAATTCCCAATCTCCCATCTAGCCCTGCCCTCTGGAAGCCATTCCCTGTGTCCTGGCACTCCAGAACTCTGGAACACGAGTGTTCACCCACAGATGTTCATCCCCTGCCTGCTTTTGGGACCTTGCCATGGAGAAAGGGATGTTGCCCTTCAGGGAGCAGCCTCAGCCTCGTTGTGCATTATCCTGGGAATTCCTGTGTGGAAGGCAGTGGGATCCCAGGTTAAAAATTGGGAAGAGAGAGGAGGTGCCTCCCTCCTGCTCGCTGAGGGAGCTGTCCAGTCCCTGACTGCCCTGAGAATTCCTTCACCCCCTTTCATGCTGTGCTTTTTTTGGGCAGCTCCCCTGAGAACTCTCCCAGGAATGGGGAGGTTTGGTCAGGAAGAGAAGCTGGATAACCAAAACCCTCCAGGATTTCACAGAATCGTGGAACGTTTTGGGTTGAAAAGGACCTTCAAGATGACCCCAAACGTGATCTCAGAGCTCCTGTGTGTGACTGCTGCGTGTTGCAGAGCTCAGAGCCACTGTGGGAAGGACAAAGGCAGTGAGTGCACAGGGGTGCCCACTGGGACGTGACCTTTTCCCAAGGCTGGCAGGATCTCAGCTGGATTTATGGATATGAAGCCTTTGGGATGGCCAGAGCTTCTCAACAGTGAAAAATTGGTGCCTGTGAGTGGCATTTGGTGACTGCAGCAGGGCAGGGAGTGCTGCAGCTCTCAGGATTGCCTTTACTTTCCAGAAACAAAGCTGGGCCCTCCCTCCACTGCCCAGCTCTAGGGAAGGGGTATGGAATACCAGGAATACTCTTCCTCTCACCAGGCTCTCCTTTTGGCTGGAGGATTGGGGATGTGGGAATCTTGCATCAGAAATGGTCCCAAGTCACAGGGAAATGAGGAAAAGCATCACCTGGACCCGTGAGAGCTCTGTGTCAACAATGAATCCCAAAAATCCTCCTGAGTTACTGCGTGGATCAGGAGTGCTCAGGGCCTCTGGAATATCTCAGTGCCAGGAATGACTTCTTGGAGTTGGCTGGGCAGACTCAGGGGAGGGAGATAAGAGTAACTCGAGCCCATGATACCATCGCAGCAGGAGCTCTGAGGAGCTCTTTCATTTCACCCTCCTGCTCTCAGCATTCCCTCCCGGCATCCAAACCTCCAGGGGGATGTCAGGGAAGAGAGGAGGGACCCTGGGAGCTGCTGCTGCCAGCTGCAAACAGGAACAGCCCCGTCCTTCCCAGCAGGGTGAAGCACTGCTGCTGTTCCCAGCCTCTGGAATTGCATCCATGACTGAATCGCTGATCTCTCCTGTTGCCAGGGAGTGGAAAAGCTTGGATGTGCTGCCTGAAGGCTGGGAATGACCAAGGGCAGGATTTGAATTTCCCTGGCCTTATAATCTGGAAGAGCAGAGTTTCTCTCAGCCATTTGGGAATTCTGTATCCTGCCCTCATTTGTGTTGTTCAGAAGAGACAACTCCTAAATATTCCAAAGATTTGCCTGAGCCTAAACCACAGGGTTTACACCCAGAATCCAGGGAAGAATTGCAGAAGTGACTTCTCTGTGGAGTTTCACAGAGTTTAACAAGTTTAACCCCTTTGCACACCAAACTCTGAACCAGATTCCTCCCACGTGATCTGTGTCCAAGGCAGCAGAGAGGGACAAAAATTCACCTTGGTTCTCCTCACAATTTTGTGAAAGGTATTGGCATGCTGAAATTTGAACATACTCCTGTATGTTATAGAAATCTCTCCATTAATTATTAACTCTCAATTTTACTGAGCTGGACAGACAATCTTTTCTCCTCTGTATGATTACATGGCACAAAACTTTCATTCAATACTGTTCTTTTATTGCATAAGGAGTGGTTTATCAAGATCTGCTGTGGTCTGGCCTGTGGCTCTGTGGGATCTCGGGCCATGGGATGGGACTTGAGCAAGAATCCCAAGACAGCAGCCTTCTGTTCACTTTTCAGAGGCCACATTCATGAATCCCTGGAAAAAATCAAGGGGCTGTGTGTCATCCACAAATAACCAGTTTAGCTCTTCATCTAAAAGGTTTTATAATGAATAGATTTTATTTTTCAAGGGGCTGTGTGTCATCCACAAATAACCAGTTTAACTCTTCATCTAAAAGGTTTTATAATGAATAGATTTTATTTTTCCCTGCTGGACTCTGAGGTTTTGGGGAATTGGGGTGGGTTCTTAATGCCTTTTAAGTGCTGCTCCTTGGCCCTGAAGACCAGAAAATTCCTCTTTTACCACATGAGCCAAGTCTTCATGTTATTACTGCAGAAACTTGGCCTTTGATGAGGACATCAAACACCCAAAGATCTCATGTTTAGGATGAAACAGAAGTGAGAAACCATCTAAAGAGCATTACCCTTTATCTGCTGTGTGTTTGGGGTGGTGTGACCAGGCAGCAGCTCCCACAGGTGTGACATGGGACATGAAATCTTTGAGGTGAGCAGCTCCTGTTTGCCACGGCCTCACCTCCCTCACAGGGAAGATTTCCTCCCCAAAATCCCATCCTGGCCCAGCTGCACCCCTCGGTTTGTACCTGCTGCCTTCCTTGGCTGTGGAGTGTCCTCTGCTCCAGGCAATATTCCCTAGGGAGAGTTCCCAAACCACTCCAGCTGCTTCCTCTCTCCTGCCCTGCCCCTGTGGATGCAATGATATCGATAAATTTGGGTTCGATTCCTCGGAATCCCAGCCTGGTTTGGGTTGGGAGGGACCTCAGCGCTCCCCTCATCCCACCCCCGCCATGGGCAAGCGATGCCACGCACTAGCCCGGGTGGCTCCCAGCCCCATCCAGGCTGGAATTTGGCTGGATTTGCTGCAGAGCCGCTGTCGGAGCTCGCCTTGGCTCAAAGCCGGCCGGGGGGGACCCGGGGCCGGGGCTGCGGCGGGGGAGGGACGGACGGAGCGGGGCGGGACGGGCGGAACCGTGAGGGGAGAGCGGAGCCGTGAGGGGAGAGCGGAGCCGAGCGCCGAGGGAAGGGGAAGGAAGGAGCAGAGCGGAGAGGGGAAGGAAGGAGAGGAGCAGGCGGGGAACGAGAGGGAAAGGAAAGGGCGGAAAGGCAAGGGAAGGAGAGGGAAAGGAAAGCGAGGAGAGGGAAAGGAAGGCAAGGAGAGCAGCGGAGAGCGAAGGGAAGGCAGGCGAGCCNAGGGGACCCTGCCCGGCCCTGCCCGGCCCTCAGGGGTCCCGCTGGGTCCCGGTCCCTGCTCCGTGCCCGGGGCCGATGGAGCCCAAGGACCGAGTCACTTGTGGGGTGTTTGCGTGGCCCCAGTTAAGTTTTGTCGTGGGGAATCACATGGCCTTCTGTGAGGGAAAAAAAAAAAACCAGCCAAACCCCAACAAACAGGGGTTGCGGTTTGCCAGAGAGCGGATGTGCGCTTTAATTGGTTTTTAAAATTTACTTTATTTCTGCGCTCTCTGCACCTTCTAGGTATTCTGTATATATGTTTAATTCCCGTTTATTCCTCCCTATATTCTTTCTGCCTCGAATTTCTGTCGGGATCGCTCATTTTTCCCCTAGCCGTGCTGAGGCTGCCGTGTGGCAGCATCGTGTTCCATGGAGCCGCATTCCCGGGATTTGCGCCTTCCCAGCGCCCTGGGCTGGGGGCTGCCCTGCCGGATCCCCCTTCCCAGACAAGCCCAGCCCCATCCCAAAAAAACCTCGGGAGCGATCTGCTGCCCGGATCCTCGGAACTCCGAGTGGGATGAGCCCTCCCGATGCTCCTCTGCCGGAGACATTTCCTCTGCATCATTTCCCTGCCATGTGCTTTGAGTCAGTTTGTTTTTCCTGAGCCTCCTTTTCCCAGTTCGGAGCCTGGTGGGAGTTGTGAGTTCAGAGAGGATCTGGGAGCTGTTCCCTTGGTGTGGCTGCACAAAGAGGAGCTTTTCCCCCTCCTCAGCTGGAGGTTGATGAGTTATAAATCAATTCTGCTGAGGGACGAGGTGTTTGCTGTGATCTCTGGGGCTGGGATGGAGCCACGAGGGCACCGAGTTGTTTTGTGTGATGCTCAGCATCTGTTGCTACAGGGAACATCCCAAGGGATCCTCCACTAACGAGAGAATTCCTGGTAAATCTCTCTTGTGTGAGACTCTTTCCATCAGAATCCATGCAATGCCTTTTATTTTTTTCCTCTGGAATCCTGGTGTCCATAGGAAGCTGCAGTGAATGAGCTGAATAATTGCATTTGCAGGTCGTAAATCCAGTGGAACAGGGAACTTTTTTAGGCCACTGTGAGAGAGATGCTCGTTTGTAGTGTGCCTCATTATCAGCTCCAGAGAAGGAGCTGATGGTGAAAAAGGTTATGAACAAATCTGTGATCTATAAATCATCTGGAATAAAAGCTTGTTAGCACAACAAGTGCCTTTCCTGGCAGATTATTCATTGGAATTCTCTGTTTCTCTTGTCATCTCATCTATTTTAATGTTTCCTGGTGCCTGCTCAGGTGCTCCAGGTACAGCTGTATCCTACTTTATTCTCCTTTTTGGACATTTTAGATTCCAGGAAATATTTTTTAGTGCAATGCTTTAATGTGAAGGTGAAGTAAAGGATGATGTTGAGCCTTTTTTTGGCTGTTTTTCCCAAAAACATATTCAGTTTTTTTCTCTACCACTTCTGTATTTACTTCCCAGCTCTTCCCACGTCACATGGAAACCTCTCCTTATTCAGCATTCAAATCCTGATTTATCCATCAGGAAGCTTAACCTAGATTAGCTGAGTAATCATCTCTGGGAACACAAGGCTCCTTTAAAAAGTCATTCCAATCAAATCCCTGGAATTTCCATATTTGAAATGGATAGGCACAAACAGAGCTGGAAAATCCTGCCTAAAATGGCATTTTTTAATTGGAATTTAATTGTTCAACCCAAACATCCTTTCCTTGGAATGATCCACGTGGAGCTGTCCCTGGTGAAACGTGGGAAGTTTTAAACATTTGGGAAAAATAGTGACAAAAGCAGTGCTTGGAAACACCTTTATTCCTTCAAATTGAGTGCCTGTCTTTCCAATTTTCAATCTTTATACGGTTCCCTCAGCAGATAAAATTGGATAATTGTGGCAGTGGGATAAATACAGCCTTGGCAGATCAGAAAGAAAATAAATTAGAAAGGTGTAGGACAAATAATGAGGTGAGAAAACTCCCTTAAACTTGATGCCTGTTGCAAATAGATGAGTGGGTATTTATATGAAATATTGCTTTGAAGGAAAAGGATTTTAACCTGCTGTTATTACTCATACTCTGGGGTGGTTTTTTTTCCCCTTTTCCTTCAGTTTAGAGAATGAAAATAATTTGTCAGCTTCACTTTGGGCTCCTTGCTGCTGCAGTGTTTTGGTTTCAGGCGATGCAGGGGGATGCTTGAGCTGGGGTAGGTGAAATTCAGCAGAGTTTCTTTAATTATGAAAACAGCTCTCAGCTTCGAGCTTGTTTTCACCAAAAAAAAGAACAAATTGATACCATCCTGTTGCTGCTAAAACAGGGGAAGCCAAGCTGTGCTTCCTGTTACATCTCGGAGTGTTCCATTCATCTGTGAGCCCTTCATAGCCCAAATAATTCAAGGGTAGATCCATTATTCAGGTTAAAACCTTAGAAAGAGTTTGATGAATGGCACAGGGAAAGTAAATTAATAAGTAAATTAAGAACTTTTCTCTTGGTTATGCAGGAAAATTGAAAAATCCAAGCCTTTGAATTTAATTTTTAACCTAATTTTTCATTGGATGTCTAATTAGACCAAGGGCTCATTCACCAGAGTGTTCTTGAAGCACAAAACTTGGCAAAGCAATTCCTGTCCGTCCCAGAAGTCTCCAAAATCTGAGAAACTTTTCAAACAGAAAAAGGCAATTTATAGAGAGCAATAAAGAAAAGGTGAAATGGTTCCTCCTTTGTATTTCAAACCAGTCTGAGGGATAAGAGGGAACTTCCTGGGAGAGCAGATTATTCCATGCCTGCCTCCCGTGGAATTCCTGCACTTTCTGCTGCAGCATCTGGCACTGCTGGCAGTGATGAGAAAATAGATTAGAGGATGAAGCTGGATTAAAGCCCTGCTTATTCAGGTGCTTAAAAATGTCATTTTGTGCACCCCGAGTTTGGCTTTTCCTCGTGTGTGGCCACTTAAGGATACACTTTGCTGATAAATAACTCAGGAGGAAAATCCAGAAAATTCCCTTTTTTTAACTTTGTTTCTCCCTTTTCTGTCTGTCCATGTAGGATTTTGTGTGTGGATTGTGGGATTTTTTTTTTCCCTGTTCTCCATCTATTTTCTTTCCTGAATTTCTCTCCTCTCTGGAAGCCAAGCAAAGAGGGTTGTGAATATTTTTACCCATGGGAATGAAGCGGAACCAAAGCAGATCCAGGCCCTGGGAGAAGTTAAGGACAATCTTGGTGGTGCTGAAAATATAGGTTGGGAATTGGGACAGCGTGGAGCAAAGATAAAAGCAAAAATTCATAGAGTGAATTATTTTATAGAGCAAAGTTAGAGAAAAAATTTCTATATTTGGTGTAAAATTATAAAAATTGGTAGCCTCTGGGCTGAACACCAGAAAAAAGCTGAATTATGGACTTTAAACTGTGGGGGCTGAGTGGGTGAAATCCCTTTGGATTGGAGTTCAGACTCAGTTTTCATAGAACCTGCCCTGGTTCTGGGATTCCCTGGGGGGATTTTTCCCTCAGCTTTTCCTCCTGGTTGGTGGGCTGCAGGAGAAGTGAGGCAGTGCCAGCGTTTCAGTGGATAAATCAGATGGATTTCTGGTGGCAGGGAAGCAGCAGAAGCCCCCAGGATCCTCCACACCCGAGCAGCTGGGGGCACTGAGGTCCCCTTGGTTTCTCAGAGAGTCCTGGGAGAGGCTGGAAAATCTCCCTGGAGGTTTTGTGTTCTGTGGAGGAGCTGGGCTCAGTTTGATGGATGCAGACTGAGGGGATGTTTTTGAGGAATACTTGGAATATTCCTTTGCAGACAGCTGTTGAGACAGACGTTTTTGAGGAATATTTGGAATATTCCCTTGCAGACAGCTGTTGAGAACATCCCACTGAGCTGTGCAAGAGTTAACTCAGCCTCGTTTGCTCTCTAATTAATTTGCTGAGGGATAATACCTCACGTTTGACCTGATTTTGGCAGCAGATTTGGTGGGAGCAGCTGCTGGTCCTGGCACGGGCTTTGCCTCCTGTGCAGGAGGTGTTGGGGAGCAGGGGGACCACAATGAGCACACAGAACCCTTCTCCAGGTGCTGCTCCCTTCCTTCCAAGCCTTCCCGGCCTGCAGGAAGTAGGACAGGGATTGTTGGCAATAAAAGGATTTTTTTATTTTTCACTGTTGAAGGCAGTGGAACAAAGGCAGAGCTGGCTGTGCTACAAGCGAAGGTGTAGGAAGAGAGAAGAGGGGAGAGAGAGGTCAGCTAAAATAAATCCAAGGAAACAACCCAGCCTTGGAGACTCCAGGGGAGCACGGCACAGAGGGAACAGTGAATAAACTGCTGCCAGGGGGGGTTTATAAGCCAGAGAATTCGCCTGAGCTCTCCCAAATCCAGAGGGAAACTCCACCTGCTGTAGGGACAACAATCCCTGGGTGTTTTTGGCACAGGGAAGCTGAGTGGAGCTGCCAGAGGATTTGCTCCTCCGGGTTCTTTTGGATGCTGTGCTTTTATTTCAGTGGTTCTGAACCTGGAAACAAGAGGTTGAGCCTTTGCTTGAGTAAATACCCACCAGATTTTCAGTTTGGTTTCTGCCTGCGCTCCTCTGTGAGCTCAGGTGCCTCAGGCACATCCAAGGAATTCTGTTTCTTCTGGGAGCTGAGGCAAATAAAGGCACTGCCTGGAGCTTGGAAGGAGTCTGAGACTTGTTGGAGTTTTCTCACTGATGTGCAGGAATCAGCTTTGATGCCTAAAATCTGAAATGTAAAGGAAAAAAAAGGGAGAAATTTCCCTTGATGGAAGAGAACCTTTTCTAACCTTGTTGTTGCTAAACAAAGCTCAGCTTCTGAGTCACTCCCGTGGATCTGGATTGAATATTTGCTGCCTGCAGGATGGGCACCGAGGGATAAATCCCTCCTGAGCTTTGGGGAAGGATTAGGACTGTGCTCAGCTGGAAAAATAAATTCTTGTCATTGATTTTTGTCCCATTCATGCTTTTGTAATTCAGTGATTGCTCGAGGAAGCCACAGACAGGATCCCTCTGAAATAAACAGCACAGAAAATCTGGGATTGCCAGAGCTCTTGGGAGATGTGGGGGATAAATCTGGAGAGGAGCTCCTTGCAGCAGGGACTCTTCCAAGGGTGTTTATAAATAGTGGAGCAGGAACTTCGGGAGGAGAGGAATCCAGAAGGATGAATCCTCGGGAGTCACCGTTTCTGGAAGCTGCAGCTCAGATGAGAACAGAAAATGATCCAGCAGCACAAGAGCTCTTGAGGGGAAAATCAGGGTGAGACATTGGGAAACCTTCAGGGCCAGGCTGCTGTGTCTGAGGGGATTCTGCTCAAGGAAAAGCAAATCCTCGGGGTGCCCAGCGTGCTCAGGAATACTCATCAGGAGTCTCCCACCTCCCAGGAGTTTTCCATCTTCCTGATGGAAAAAGCTCAGTGTGGATCTTTTGGGATCCTAGGAAGAGCTGGAAGTTTGTCCCAGATTATCCTTGGAGAGAGGCCTCTCCATGATCTCAGTGATGACGGACAGAGCAGGAGGAGCAGAGCAGGATGTGGGATGTTCTTGGAGAGCTTGGAATCACAGCATTGCTCTTCCCCCTGGAAAGCTCTGTGTGGATGTTTTGGGATCCTCAGGAAAGCAAGGAGCTTGTCCGAGGCTGTCATCCCCTTCTCCAGGACCTCAGTGATGAGGGCCAGGGCAGGAGGAGCAGAGCAGGATGTGGGATGTTCTTGGAGAGCTTGGAATCTGTGGCACTGGGGCTAAGCCCACTCCTGCCCAGGAGGAAAACCATCCCATTTAACGTTGGGAAAGTGTCAGTGGAACAGCACAGGATTCCCTGTGTCCCCTGTGAGTGGCTGCTGGTGGTTGAGCTCCCAGGAACACCAGCTTGGACAGGAGCAGAGCAGGATGTGGGATGTTCTTGGAGAGCTTGGAATCTGTGGCACTGGGGCTAAGCCCACTCCTGCCCAGGAGGAAAACCATCCCATTTAACGTTGGGAAAGTGTCAGTGGAACAGCACAGGATTCCCTGTGTCCCCTGTGAGTGGCTGCTGGTGGTTGAGCTCCCAGGAACACCAGCTTGGACAGGAGCAGAGCAGGATGTGGGATGTTCTTTGGAGAGCTTGGAATTCCAGCATTGCTCCTTCCAGAGGTGCTGCTCTTCCTGATGGAAAGCTCAGTGTGGATCTTTTGGGATCCTAGGAAGAGCTGGAAGTTTGTCCCAGATTATCCTTGGAGAGAGGCCTCTCCATGATCTCAGTGATGACGGACAGGGCAGGAGGAGCAGAGCCGGGTGTGAGATGTTCTTGGAGAGCTTGGATATTCCAGAGGTGCTACTCTTCCCTCTGGAAAGCTCTGTGTGGATCTTTTGGGATCCTCAGGAAAACAGGGAGCTTGTCCCAGGCTGTCATCCCCTTTTCCAGGATCTCAGTGATGAGGGACAGGGCAGGAGAAGCAGAGCAGGTGTAATGGGTTAAAATGGGTTTTTTGGTTACCTAACCCAGGACAGCAGGATGTTCTTTGGAGATCTTGGAATCCCAGCCCTGCTCCTTCCAGGGGTGCTGCTCCAGCAGGATGTTGGGATGTTCTTTGGAGATCTTGGAATCCCAGCCCTGCTCCTTCCAGGGGTGCTGCTCCAGCAGGATGTTGGGATGTTCTTTGGAGATCTTGGAATCCCAGCCCTGCTCCTTCCAGGAGTGCTGCTCTTCCCTCTGGAAATCTCTGTGTGGATGTTTTGGGCTCCTCAGAGGAAAGCAGGAGCTTTTCCCAGGTTATCCTTGCAGAGGGGCTCTCCAGCAGTGGGTTCCAGGGCAGCAGGAGCAGATCTGGGGTTCCACCCTGCTGATCCCAAGGATTCCATGGCAGGCTCTTGTCTGAGACAATTCCAAGAGAGGCTCCTCATGGAAAACTGCAGGAAAAGTGTCTCCCCCTGCCAGAACTGTTCTCGTTCATCCCAAATAATTGTTGGGCTGCCCTTTCCCACTGGTTCTTCCCAGGCTGGGAGAGGGGAATATTCCTCAGTTGTTTTCGTGTGGCTTTTCCTTTCCCTTCTTTCTTTCCTCTGCACTCAGCTCTCAATTCTGCATTTCCTTTTTGGAATTCATCCCCAAATTCCTATTCCAAGCCCCTTTCCTTGCACTTTCCTGATGAATCCATGAAATCTCTGCCTGTATTTCTGTTGTTTGTTGGGTTATTTGTGTGTGTCCAGTTCTGGGGGAGAACTGGGCCCACGTTTTTCCCATTTTCCTTATTTCTGCCAAAACCATGGGAACATTGTGGATTTTTTTTCCCAGCTGCTTGTGGGTCACTGACGAATCAATTCCATTAAAAATGGAAGGTTTTCCATGCCTTTTTTCCCAGAAAAGCAAGAACAAGGCAGTGTTCAAATGAAGTCAGGCAGAAGAACTATAAAAATAAACATTTATTTCACCTCATTCTTCATTTCCTTCTGGAGCCATATTCCCAGAAATCCAGTTATTTAAAAAAAAAGGGAAAAACAATCCAGTCACAGGCAGTGAAAAGAAGTAGAAAAATACATTTTTTTTCATCCTTCCATGTTTTTCAATCACCCACTCTCAGCATAAAAATATTTAGTGCAAGACTCCCGTCGTGTAAAATAATTGTAATTAATTCCTCGAGTCAGGACTGTGTAGGAAAATGCAGGAAGAATTTCCTAAGCTCAGGATAAGGGATTTATTTAGACTCAGAGAAAACCAGAGAAGCTTTATGATTAAAAAATAATGATTTCATTCTGAGCAGACTCCTCCTGACTTTTAAGAAGCTTTGGTGAAATATTGGGATTTTTTTTCCCATGACCTGAGGTGTTCCTGGTGTGGATTTTGCTGGAGAAATCGAGGCAGCAGTTTTGGGGTTGTTTGTTCATAAAACAGGAACAAGCAGGAGAAATCTCCCCAAATCCTCTCATGGAATTGCAGCCAATCCCCCAATTTTCCCTTTTCCATTCCCATAATTCACTGTATGACCAAGTTGGAACATTCTTGGCTATTCCTGGGATATTCCTGGCTATTTTCCCATTTTACTCATCAGAGTTGTTGAATTATTCCTTTTTTTGCTGTCTCTTGGATCCAACACCAGTTTGGTGCTGGCCATTTGCTTCCTAGTACAGCAATTCCTACATTTTTGCTTGGATAAACCAGATTTTCTTTAATTTTCCAGGAAACCAAAGTTATTTTGGTTTTTATTATTGATATTGTGCCCTTGGGAGCAAGCGTGGATTGATGCTGGGAATCCTGCAGCTGCTTTGGTTTGGATCTCAGATCCACACTTCCATTAATTTTGGTTTTTTGAGGGGGTTGTGGTGCACTGATGGGTTTTTGAAGGGTATTTGTAGGTGTGTAACAACTGCCCTTTAATCAGAGGGATGAAATTCATGGAAATTTGTCATTTGAGATGGAAAAAAAATGGAGGCAGCACAAAAATGTTCCCCCCGTGTTTATCTGTGACTTGGTGACTAAAGCAGCGCGAGTTTTCACGCTGGAAATAGAATCAAATCATCATTTCCATGATTTTTTAAAAGTATAAAATATCTGGAGAGGGTTTCTTTCCCAGCTGGAATTCTGTGGGCTCGGCTCCTCTTCCCTCTCCCTGCAGAGGAGGGGAAGGGAGTGTTCTCCATCTGCCCGGGGGCTTCGAGTGATCCCGTGTTTTGATGGCTCTGCAGATGAGTTCAGTCCTGCATTCCACGCCTAAAACTGGGAATTCGGTGGGAAAAGAGCAGGAATGCTTCACTCCTGAGCCATTCCAGCTGCAGGAAGTTCAGCTTCTCCATTGCACCCAGGGATTTCCGTAGTTTTGGGCTGGTATTTGAGGTGGGACCTTTTTGCTTTCAGCGAGCAGGAGACGCGTTCCTAAAAATAAATGGATCGAGTGGTATTGGAATTTTCATTTATAAATTCTCTGGGAATCTGCCAGAGCTTCCATCAGAGACCTGCAGTCGTTTGTGAGGAGGCACAGGCTGTTCCCAAGCCGAGGGAATTCAGGTGGGAGGGATGTGGTGAGGGGGGAAAAATTCCTTGCTGAGGGTAAAGTTGAATTTTTCCAGAGAATCTTTGGCTGCCCCTGAATCCCTGGAAATATCCAAGGCCAGGCTGGACAGGGCTTGGAGCAGCCTGGGATAGTGGAGGGTGTCCCTGCCATGGCAGGGGTGGGATGGGATTTGAGGTCATTCCAAACCCAAACCAGTCTGGGATTCTGGGATTCTTTGATTCCTGTGGGAATGGAGCAGGAAATGCCCTTTCCCTGTTCCCTTCCCTGTTCCCCTTCCCTGCTCTTCAGGCTGAGGAAACTTTTCCATTTTTCCCATTCCATCCCAATCTCATCCCATGGGGAGGAATGGAAGGGAACAGGGAAAGGAAAGAAAAAAGGGAAGGAAAGGAAAGGGGAAAGGAAAGGGGAAAAAGGAAAGGAAAGGGGAAAGGAAAAAGGGGAGAGGAGAGGAGAGGAGAGGAGAGGAGAGGAGAGAAGAGAAGAGAAGAGAAGAGAAGAGAAGAGAAGAGAAGAGAAGAGAAGAGAANTCTGTTCTCTTGGCAGAGGTGTCCCTTCAGCTCTCCAGCTCCAAAGCTGACCCAGAGGAAAATAAAAGGGGCTCACTGTGCTCCCTCCAACACCTCGGGGTTTGTTTCCTTTTCCAGCAGCAGAGGTTTCCCGTGCAGACCCCGAGGATGTGCAGTTCAGCCCCAATAAATCAAATTCCAGCTGCTCCTCTGCTCTGGCTCCCAGCTTTGCTTCCAGAGGGCTCGTTCCCTCTGTGCTGGGGTGGATTATATTCCAAGCTGTTCCCTGCTCCACATTTGCTGCAGGAAAACAGCCGAGGGCTCAGATTTTGCAGTTTTATTTTGGGCATCTTGTTTGTTTTGAGGAAAAAACCCATTTCCTTCTATTCTGAGTTTTCAAAGGGAGGAGGATCAGCATTTCCTTATCTCTGGGGAAGCAGATTTGTGAGGGGAGCACCTGAATGTGGGAGTGAACTGGGAATGAAAAACCTTTGGAAGGGAGAAGGGAAAAGGGAGAAAGGAAAAACCTTTGGAAGGGAGAAGGGGAAGGGAGAAAGGAAAATGGGAGAAAAGAGAAAAGGGAGAAGGGGAAAGGGGAGAAAAGGAGAAAGGGAAAAGGGGAGAAAGGAAAAACCTTTGGAAAGGAGAAGGGAAAAGGGGAAAGGGAAAAGGAAGAAGAGAAAAGGGGAAAGGGAGAAGGAAAAAGGGGAGAAGGGAAAAGGGGAAAGGGAGAAGGGAAGCTCTCCTGGAGTAGCAGATTAGGGCTGAATGTAATTAATAACCAGAAGAAATCCATGAAGTTGTTATAGTAACTGGGAAGTGAGGTTGGAATTTATGATCCGAGTGACTCAGCTCCGGGGGAAGGGATCTGGGAGCCCACGGAGGGAGAGCTGAAGCTTCCCTTGCCCTGCTCACCACTCTGCCCATTCCCAGGAAACTCTGGAATAGGCATGGATAAAGATCTGCCAGCCCCCGAGAAGGAAAACCAACTCCTCCCATCCCTCTTGTCTCTCTGCATGTCTTGAGATCCTGGAAAAGTTGGGAAAACTCTCCCCAAATAATCCATGCGGTAATTAAATCCTGCTGGTTTTTTCCTCAGGAATACAGGAATGCCCTTTGGCTTTCCAGCAGAATAATCCCAAAAAATGAGCATTGTAAAATTCCTCTCCTGATGCTCCTTTGGGGATTTCAGGATTTGGAAGTTGTGCATCCTCTTAATCTGTGGTTTTTGTCCAAGGGAAACAAATCCCAAGAATAAAATGGGAAAATCCCTGGAGAAGTTGGGTGGTTCCTGTGACTTGGAGAATTTTTGTGGTGTAATTTTATATTTGCAGCGCTTGCTGCCCAAAAATAAAATATTTGGGTGTTGTTGGGATATTGTTCTTTCCAAGTAGCCTCAAGAGTTTTGGGTTTTCCCATTCCTTGGGTGGAAAAATATCCTGGATTATGTTAAAATGGTTCTTTTATGCCTCAAGGCCTCAGCCTCCAAAATTCCAGAATTCCAGACTGGTTTGGGTTGGAAAGGAAATTAAAAATCCTCAAATCCCCCCTATCCCAAACTGCTCCAAGCCAGGGATCCAGGGGCAGCCACAGCTTCTCTGGGAATTCCATCCCCACCCTCCAAACCAAGAATTCCTTCCCAATATCCCATGGAATTCCATCCCCTGGCAGCTTTTTCCATTTTGAATCGCTGTCATTCCCCAGAATTGTGATTTCCTGGTGAGGCTGGATGGATCCTGGCACTCTCCTACATCCCAAAATTTCGGATTTTCCACTTTTTCAATTCCCTCTACAACCAGAAAAAGGAGATTTTTTTTTTATGGTGTCACACCCAGGACCCTGACCCGGAGCTGATCCCTGGGGAATGAGAATTTCTTGTGGGAAGCGCTGGGATTTTGGGGGCAGGGGTTACTGAACAGGGCTGTCCTCATTAATTGCAGCCTTTGAAGTGATGGAATTGGATAAAAACTTCCCCAAATATTCAGCAAGAGGCAGGGCAAGGATCACTCCAGGTAATTAAAGGAGTTTTTGATAACTGGGGAAGAAATTACTGGGAGAAAATGCTGGAATTGCCACTTTCACCTCACTTCAGAGCATTTCATTTGGGAGAAAATCACAGAATGAGCTAAATCGCTTTTTCATTAAAAAAAAAAATGCTGATCATTCAGCCTGGCATCGAAAATAATGCAAATATTTGCCCAAGAAGCAAAATATCAGATCCAGAAGGAAAGAAAACAACCACAGTCGAAGGAAACAGGAACATCTGCTTTGGCTCTGAGGGAAAATCCTGGAATACAAAAGCTGAAATGTCCCTCTAAATCAGGTTTTTCCCCTTTAATCTCTTGTTATAAATTAGTGCTGTCCAAGATGCCACTTCAAATATCCTGAAATAAAATATGGAAGTGGCTGGTGGAGAACGTGGGAGCATTTCCAGAATGCCAAATGCTTTTTCTTTAATCTCAATTTCCTTTTATTTATTGGACGGGCAGACAGAAATTTCAGACTGGAAATTGCTAACATGGGAAAAAAAAAAACCAGGGATAAATCAGATTTGGAGTTGACCACGGCACTGTTGTGTCTTGTTTAATATTCCTCGTGCTTTGCCTTTGCAGTTTGGGGTGAATATTGAAAAAAAAATGCAATTTCTCTGCTCCAGAATCCTTTTCCTGGAAAGGGGAGAACACGGAGGGCAGGATTTAAACAGCAGCAGGAATTTGTCGTGGCACAAATCCTCAGATTTTCCATTTTTGTTTGGATTTTTTGTGTGTGCCTGTGGTCAGAAAAGCTGGATAATTGATCTGGGAGTGTTTTTGCTCAGGCACTGGAATTGGTTTTCAGCTGGTGTCCCATGGATGTGTTTGGGAATCTGGGATGTGAGAAAAGCAGGATTAACTTGGACAGAAACCCAGGATGCTCCAGCCTGGAGAGGCCTTTTCCCATTGTTGGCTTGGTCACATCCTCACCTCCCGTTTTCCCTGTAAATCCTGGAATGATTTCTGTTGGAAGAGACCTTAAACATCATTTTTTTCCGGCTTACTCCAAGCCCCTTCCTTACAGGTCTTGGTTCTCCAAGGTTCTCCTAAAAAAAGTGGATTTAAAAGCCTTAAAAAGTGGAGTTGGGGCAATTTTGGCTCTGCAGAGATGGAATTTTGGGTTTAAGGACTTTGAAGTTTCAGCCTGTAATTCCGTGATGGAATTCCGATGTTCTTGTGGTGTTCCCAAGGAGGGCTGAGCTTGGAAAAGCCATACAAAGAGGATTTAAAAGCCTAAAAATGTTGATTTTGGGGCAATTTTGGCTCTGCAAAGATGGAATTTTGGGTTTGAGGATTTTGAATTTTCAGTCTGTAATTCTATGATGGAATTCTGATGTTCTTGTGGTGTTCCCAAGGGGCTTTAAACTTGGAAAACCTCCGAAAAAATCTGGATTTTAAAGCCTAAAAATGAAGTTGCTGCTCTAATTTTGGATTCCACCTTTCCCCACTATTCTTAGTGGTTTTCCCAACAGGAAAAAGGGGCGAGGTTTGGAATCTCTCTGTTTTCCAAGACTTCTGGAGATGAGGGCTGAGTTCTGATCTGATGTTCTTGCATGGCTTTGCTGCTTGGCTCTAAAATAAAATTTAAAAGAAAAAAAGGGAAAAAAAATCCTTCTTTTTAGGCAATTTGGCTCTTCCCAGAAAAACTCTTGAGGAAGGAGATCTTGAGGATTTTCAAACCTTTTCTTGTGGAGAAAAGGTTCTAAAACTCAGCCTGGGGGAGAGTTTAGGAAAGGAGGAAGGAAATGAGGAACAGGAGCTGAGGGCTGCTTGATTTCTCCAGTGTCTATCCCATAATAATCCCGCTGGATCCACAGCATTCCCAATTTCTGGGAAGCCCAGCAAGGTTTAAGGATGATGCTTCTTTCCCAATAAAAGCACAGGGGGAACATCAAGTCTTAATTTAGAAAAGCTCAGCCTAAAAAATCTACAGGAGGAAAATCTGCGTGGCTGAAATTTCTGGGGTTTGGTGTATTTTTAATTGGTTTTTAAAAATAAAAATAAAAAATAAATTTAAAAAAGAAGAAAGGATAAGAAAGAATAAATATAATAAAAATAAAAATAAAAAATAAG
>VWYN01011624.1:0-10431 GCA_013400075.1 Hippolais icterina
ACAGACACCAAGGTCAGTGAAAGTAGAGGGGGAGAATGTGCACCAGAGCAGAAATACCCCTGCAGCCCATGGCAAGGACGACAGTGGAACAGGTGGGTATGCCCCAAAGAATGCTGGAGCTTATGGAAAGTCCATGCTGGAACACGCTCTTGGCAGGAACTGTGGCCCATGGAGAGAAGCCTATGCAGAAGCATGTTTTATTTCTCTGTCTCATTCCATCTCCATACCACCTACCTGCCCACATATTTTCTACCTTTTTCACACCTTTAACACAAAGGATTTTAAAGGGTAAAACATACACTGACAGACTGGTACGACAGTAAATTTGTCCGTCAGTAACTTTTATACAAATCTTCACAAGAATTTCACAAACCTTTTTGAAAAATGTTAAGAGTTTGATTTAAAATAGTCAATTTTACCATGTTTAGCAAATAAAATTTTAAAAAATCAATATAGGATTTTATACCAACATTCATCTCAAAAAAAAAGTTAGAAAAATTGCTTCAGAATATTTGTTAGCTGAACCAAGAGAAGATAACAGAAAAAAATAAAAACAATGAAACACTGACCATCCATATTTTGGAACATAAAAATTGTCTAAATGAATTTAGCAAATTTCACATAGATACAAGAATCTCTACAGTAGGCAGTTATGGAATAACCTGTTCAGGGGAGATCTCTTTCTAACTGCATTAGTTTCACTTATACCCCGAAGTAAAAGAATTTTGATTCCTTCCAAAATATTTGTTTACTTGTTTAGCTGGTGACTTTTAAGAAATCCTACAATTAATTAATTTACAAGATAAGTTGAAATTTACAAATCTCCTTAAGTATGCATTCAATTTCTTATGTAATGCTCCATTTATTGATTCTTTATTTTCTGTTTTATCTCATAGTATTATGCTAGAAAAAAGGAAATTAGAAAAAAAATTCCCACCTCCACACCAAAACCTGACAGCCACTCATTCTAAATAGCTTTATTAGTTTTGGTGCCAGAAGTGCAGCACACGCAGCTTTTTTCCACGCAGAGAAGAGGAGGTGAGAACATGTAGGGAAACAACATGGAGACACCAAGGTCAGTGGAGAAGGAGACTTCCTATTTTGGAGGGACAAAAAGTTCCTTAAATTTAAACTAGTTTATTATGAAAAGAAAACCATTACAACTGTTTGTACTCTTGCTTTATTATTACATCTGACATGTCGCTCTTAAAAATTCAATCTGCTACTGTTGCTAGGAGTCAGTTGCTGTGCAACCTAAAAGGTATGTGGTGCTTTCAGGTTAAGAAGCACTAATAAATCTATAGTTCTCCCTATGCATTTCTGACAAATTTGCTTAAAGAGCTTAAAAGTCTTCTCAAATAGCAACCACACACTGACATTAAAAGGTTACACTAACAGATTTTACAATTGCACTGGGTTTTGGCTGGGATAGAATTAAGTTTCTTCACAGCAGCTTGTATGGTTCTGTGTTTTGGATTTGTGATTTAAAACAGTGTTGATAACACATCCATGTTTCAGCTATTGATGAAAAGTGCTTATGCAGCATCAAGGTCTTTTCTGTTTCTCATACTGCCATGCCAGCAAGTAGACTGAGAATGCTCAAGGAGTTGGGATGCGACACAGCTGGGACAGCTGATCCCAATTGTTCAAAATAATATTCTATACCATATGACATCACACTCATCAATAAAAGCTTCATATTGACTCCAAGTTGTTTTTGTCAAACTGTGTTTTTCTGGTTTTATTCATTATTTTCAATCTTGAAGATTCTACAGGCCAAATTACATACCTAAAAATTCCTCTACAAGATCAGTGTTTTCAATAATATTTTTGAAAATCCACTGAAGAAGGGTGAAGAAATGGCTAAGAAGTGAACAATATGGCTTTTCTCCTACAAATTGTTCAAAAGTAGCCTGATTGATGACATCTATAGGAAATAGGAAATCTGGCCTATGCCTCTTGCTCTTCAATTGTATCCATATTACAACAGAGAGTATAAGGTGTGGATGTTTGTTGACTGGCCAGATGTTTATTGCCAAATGAAATACATAAAACCTGAGAATTGACTGCATTTTCTTCAATAGTAGCATAAATTTAGTTTTACCTTTCCCCAGATAATTATTTTGATGAAATCCGTGTTTTTGAAACCTCTACCCCTTTCAAATAAGATGAAGGGCTCTACCACAGAAATTATTTCTTTAGCAACATAAGAATAAAAGCATGTCTTGAAAGTTATCAAAAAGGCTGAGATAACTAGTCTTTAAAACACCCAGTTTGTGCATCTCAAAACGTTTAATACTACTTGTTCAAGGTTTTCTACAGGGACCTCAAAAAAGAATAACATAAAGAAGACTCCTTTGAAAGCAAGAAGTCAGGGGGAAGGGGGGGAGAAAATTTCTTCCTAAGAGAGCGTTCATGAATGAGAACTGCTTTTGTAGCTGGTATTTTGTTTCTTCTCCATAATTCATAAGCTTGCAGTGTTTTTTCTAAAGCAAATCACAGAATCACAGAATTAACTGGGTTGGAAAATACCTCTAAGATCATCAAGTCCAACCTATGACCTAGCATCACCTTATCAACTAAACCATGGCACTGAGTGCCACATTCAGTTGTTTCTTAAAAACCTCCAGAGACGGTGGCTCCACCACCTCTCTAGGCAGCCCATTCCAGTGCCCAATCACTCTTTCAGTGAAGAAGTTTTTCCTAATGTCTAGCCTAAACTTCCCCTGGAGCAGCTTAAGACCTTGTCCTCTCATTCTGACAGTGGTTGCCCAGGAGAAGAGACTGACTCCCACCTGACTATGACCGCCTTTCAGGTAGTTGTAGAGAATGATTAGGTCTCCCCTGAGCCTCCTTTTCTCCAGGCTAAGCAACCCCAATTCCCTCAGCCACTCTTCATAAGGCTTGTGTTCCAGACCCTTCACCAGCCTTGTTGCACTTCTGTGGACGCGTTCGAGCATCTCAACATCCTTCCTAAANTTCAGTTATCTGTCCTTGAAAGTAATTATAAGTACCAAACACTATAATCTTTTTGCCTAGTGGGCTTATAAAACAAACCATAAAGAAAAGTTACTTCATCAGGCTAGTGAGGCACTGGAATAGGTTGCCCAGAGAAACTGTGGACACCCCATACATGGATGTGTTCAAAGCCAGGTTGGATGGAGCCCTGAGCAACCTAGTCTAGTGGAAAGTGTCCCTGCCCATGGCAGAGGGATGGAACTCGATAATTGTTAAGGTCCCTTCCAACCCAAACCATGATGATTCATGATCTCCTGCACTTTTAGGATTTGGCCTTGTAAAGAACACAGAGGAAAGTCAGAATCCTGAATCAAGCACCTATTTTCCTCAACACAGACAAAAAGATTATAGTGTTTGCTACTTATAATTACTTTCAAGGACAGATAACTGAAAAATTAAAAGCTATCCTATTGATTGTGATCTCAAAAGTGAGAGAAAACAGCTTGGAAAACAGTCTAAAATATTTTATCTACACATCTACAGTTAAAGACCTCTAGATATTTATACTGTAAAAAAAGTTGCATCTAAAAACTAGCTAATGATTATCTGAACTCCACTTGACAGTCTTGGTTTTTGTTAGATCTAGTTTCTACTGAGAGCAAGTGTTTCCTTCTGTGTTGCTCAAGGATACACTACAGACAGGAGGGACTTAGCAAAGAGCAGTTGCAATGCTATCCAACTTCAATTGTTCCAATAGTAATATTTTATTAGTACCATAAGACAGTCTCTTGAATGCAACTAAACTTCTGCAGACATATAGGTTTGTTTATATAAGAATAGGATAGAGTGTCAATCTGTGAAGTTTGGCAAGACAGCTTGGTTAAATAAGTATTCTTCACATGAAGAAATTCAACCAGAATCAGACCCTACCAAGATTAAACCAACATTTCCCCCTTCACTATTATGGAGTATCTCGCTAATCTGTGAGATGTTTCTACAGTACATACTAAGTTCAATGTTCCCTTTAGTCTTTTCCATTCAAATTCCTTCTCCCTCCTTCACTTCTCAGCATCAAACTTTTATGTACTTGATGCAAGTACATAGACCAGGCTTTGACACACATGCAGATGTTCATATCCTCAATCTCTCTAAACAGCTGTTTTACAGGTACATGATAAATATCTGCCCAAAATGAAATAAATATTGCCATCTACACTTAAGACTCTTGAACATTTTCCAACATGAGTATGTTTTCATTTCGTTATATCTTTACTAAATTTATTATGTTTCCACCTGGCATAGTGTCAAACAACCAGAACCTTCAGGAAAATTAACTTCTCTGCAATTCCAAGAACGGCATGTTTGGAAAAAAAACCACCACCTTAATCATCTGTATCTAAATGTACACATAGATACAAGTATATTTTTTATATATATATATAAAGATAGATATTAAAACTCCCCTGAAAACAGCTACTCCAATACTAAGTTCCAGTAAATCCCTGATTTTTAAATGGTAAATTTAATGTGGTAAAGGGTTATTACATCAAGAGATGTCAAGCCAGACACAGAAGCACTACTATTTCACAAAGGAATGAGGCTTTAATATGTTCTGCAGAAACCTAAGCAGATATCAACCAAGCACACTTCTATATTATCTAAAAAAGTAATTTTAAAACTTCCTCAGATTCTCCAACTTGACAAAAAGGCAAATTTCTCAATATGATTATTTTCACAATATGTTTGAAGATGTTTTAACTAATCTTCAGGTTTCTGGTGTGAAAAATAGATCCTGAACTGCTGAATAAGTGTTCTTTCTAGTAATTTGCAATTGGCTGAAGGAGTCTTCTTCAAAATAAATTTTAAATGTCAATTCTGTGTATATTGAGATGAAGCAGATAACATTTACACCTCAAAAGAAAACAGATTAATAAAGAAGCAACTGTAGGCTATCTCTGCAGCTCAGCTGGATATACTTCAGAGATGTCTAATATACAGTGCTTCCCAGCCTTGACACATCCCCCTACCTCAAGTAAACTGAAACATTAAACCATGTGGAAGTGAAACATCTAACAAGGAAAAGGAAAGAATAGTGGATAGGAAACAATTCTGCAAAAAGGAACCATATTGAAGAGATGAAACTAAGCAACAGCAGATAGAGAAAACAGAATTATAATATGTACATGAATAGAAGAAAAATGATCAGCAATAATAAAAAAGCAAAGTAGGACTAAAACATAAATTGCAAAAGCAAAGAAAATGTTGACCCAAAAAAGTTTTCAAGACTGGTATTTAGTTTAACTCATCTAGAAACAAAATCAACAAAATGGTGGACAAGGGAACTAGAGACATGGATTTGATTGATGGACCACTTGGTGAAAAAGGAATTGGCTGGATGGTCACACTCAGAGTTGCAGTCAGTGGCTCAATGTCCAAGTGGAAAGAAGTAATGAGTGACATTCCTCAGGGGTCTCTATTGGAACTGGTGCTGTTTAACATCTTTGTCAGCATCATGGACAGTGGGACTGAGTGCACACTCTGCAAGTTTGCTAACGACACTGAGCTGTGTGGTGCAGTTGACATGCTAGAGGGACAGGATGCCATCCAGAGGGACCTTGACAGGTTTAAAAGGTGAGTCTGTGCAAACCTCATGAAATTCAACAAGGCCAAGTGCAAGATCCTGCACCTGGGTCAAGGCACTCCCAAGTACAAGTACAGTCTGGGCAGAGAATGGATTAAATGCAGCCCTGGGGAAAGGGATTTGGGGCTGTTGGTGGATGAGTCTCAATATGTCTCAGCAATGTGTGCTTGCAGCCCAGAAAGCCAATCGTGTCCTAGGCTGCATCAAGAGGTGTGGTCAGCAGGGCGAGGGAGGTGATTTTCCCCCTCTATTCTGCTTTGGTGAGACCCCACCTGAAGTTGTGCATCCAGCTCTGGGGGCCCCAGCACAAGAAAGATGCGCATCTGTTGATGCAAGTCCAGAGGAGGCCACAAAGATGATCAGAATGTTGGAGCACCTCTCCAATGAAGACAGACTGAGACAGTTGGGGCTTGTTCAGCCTGGAGAAGAGAAGGCTTTGGGGAGACCTTATAGCAGCCTTCCAGTACCTAAAGGGGGGCTACTGAAAGGCTGGAGAGGGACTTGACAAGGGAAAGCAGTGAGAGGACAAGGGGTAATGGCTTAAAGCTGAAGGAGGGTAGATTTAGATTAGATATTAGGAAGAAATTCTTTAATGTGAGGGCAGTGAGGCACTGGAACAGGTTGCCCAGAGAAACTGTGGCTGCCCCATCCCTGAAAGTGTTCAAGGCCAGGTTGGATGGGGCTTTGAGCAACCTGGTACAGTGGAAGGTGTCCCTGCCCATGGCAGTGGGATTGGAACTAGATAATCTTTAAGGTCCTTTCCAACCCAAACCATTCTATGATTCTAAGAAAATGTTCCAAGGCTGTTCTTTAGCTTCCCCCATTATCTGTATTCCAAATATCCCTTTAAAAATACAGCATTTTGTCTTCCATTTCATGGGCTTGTATCTGCATGTTAGTAAACAGTAATTCTAAAAATTGAATCATTATTTTCCTGATACAATATTACTTTACAGTTAGCTTAAAATTAGGTTTAATTCAAAAGTATTCATAATGTGATAAAACAAACCAGAATCACTGAAGATAAAAAAAATCCTATTTTTGTGCCATGTAAATATGGGTGTAAGAGGCAATTAAACCTTTCATCATGGCACTAAATAAGAGAGAGTAAATTCAAGTAATGCAATTATAGAGGAAATACATATGGAATTTATGTGGCTAAGGGGTTGTGAAGAACTAGATAGTTACATGGTATCCGTGTTTTTCTCCTTTTAAAGTAATTTAAAAATAGGTTAAAACCCACACTAGATATGTTCTCTCATTTTTCTACATAGAACTTTTATTAGACAGCAGAAAGATGCTATGCTCATAAGAAAGATAGCATGTACATTTTTTGTAAGAAGAGGTACACTTCCTAACACAGTATAAGCTAGGGTTAATAGACTATGAAATTATTTTAAATCGTCTACTGAGATAATACAACTTGATACAGAAGCTGAATGACAAGAAACCAAATGGATCAACAACATGGCATGGTAGGGCCACCTTAATTAAGAAGGCATAGCCAGGTAGATGGCTCTTATTCCTTTGAAACTATACATTCAACATTTCTTTAGCCCTTCAGAAACAAATGTGTTCCTAAGAAAGTAAGACAAACACAGCATTGTGTGCTCTAAATATGCACAACTCCTTTGAGTTTACTGAAAACTTAGTGGTTTCTATACTAGCAAGTTAAATTCTACAAGTAGCACAAGCTGAAGAATTAAAAAAGGCTCTGAATCAGTGCATGAAAAAAATATTACCATCAAATATTCCATGTGGAACAAATATGTTTTTAAAATAAAATGAAAGTGTTAGCTGATGAGAAGAGAAGGTTAGCAATTCAGAGGTACAGCCATAAAATGAAATTATAAAATTAAATTACATTTGCACCCAGACATGACAATTAATTGCACTGAAGAATCTTATATAGTACCAATTAGCCCTTCAACATCTACTATTAACTACTAATCACAACTTCAAGATAATTTTAAAGGATCTCTAATGTGCACTAGAGGTAACATAGGCCTTTCCCTATTGATGTACAAGATACTTTGGAACATTACAAGTACTGCAGCATGTCAGATAACTTCTAATAATAATTTTTTTTAAAAGATAAATACCCTTCATAATAAACAACCACAGGGCAATTTGCATCATTTTTTCCCCTGTGGAAATTATGTCTCTTCCTATATTATAAATTGGGAAGGAAGAAAGGCTGAGGAAGAGAATGCGCTCGAAGCTTTTCTCTCTCCCTCTCCCCCTCCCCCCCCCCAATCAATAGCGAAGCCCAATGCAGCAGTCCCAGCCTGGATGCTGCAAGGAGGGAGGAGGTAAAAGCTGGGGTGGAGGCAGGGGGGAGAAGAAAGGGATAAAAAGGCAGAATTGCAAGCCTATACAGAACAGTTACATTCACCTGAATCGTGGAAAGCTGTGTTGTTCTTGCTGGTGGTGGCTGTTGTAGGTGATGATTAGGAAGCAAATAGAAAGCAGTGGAAGAGCAGTTGTTGATGAGTAACAATCACCAGGACTACGGTGACTATGGCGCTTGATTCACAAGGCAACAGTTGCTATAACTCACAAAAGAGAGAGAGCAAGCAAGAGAGAAGGAAGCAGTGGCCCAGCCGAAGAGACCCGGAAGAGGCAGGGCTTCCCGTATGACGGACAGCTTTTAGGGCCGGAGGGGAGGAGGATCTGTTTCTTCAAGGAGGAAAGAAAAGAAGGTTGGTAGGAACGTATTAAAACCCCCACCTCACTAAGGGCGTGCGAGAGTGCATTCTATCCCCAACAAGCAAAGTGGCACTGATATGACAATGGACTATCCATGGATGTTAGATCATACTACATCGGAGTGGGCAAGGAGGGAACCTATAGTGGTGGCTGATAGTTCAAACGGATAGCAACTGCAAGGCCGAAACATGAGTGGGAGGGAGAAGGAGGGAAGAGAGGGTGTGGTCATATAAGCATATCTGTCTCCCGCGTGGATCATGCTCACCGACATCCTGACGTCACATCGGATTAGCGACTAAAATAAAGGGGGGGGTTTGTGCAGACATTTCTGTTCAGTGATTTGCTTTGCTTTTCCACCCTGTTTGCTTCCTGCTACTTGGAAGCAGTTTAGAGTGAACAGGAAGTTCTGCTTTGTCCTAACAGCTTATCACCATCTCAATTTCTTTTTCCATCAGAAAGTAATAGTGAAGAGATGCTGCTGGATGGGGTATTTGTTGACTGCTGCCATCTAAAGTAGGTGAGGCTGTGGCAGCAGCTGTACTGCCCTCATTGGCAAAGCTGAACATTTTCTGTAACTGCTGTATACACTTGGCCTGCTGAACTCAGCACATGCACAACCAGCATGTGCATTACCAGCTGCCTTGTGCCAACCTTTCCCTTCAGCAATGTTTCTCATAGACCCCTACCCTTCCCCACATATGCCTTTCCTTAGAATGCAACCTGCTTCACTTTTATTCCTTCCCTGAACACACTTCATTCTGCATGCTGTCATGAGGGCAATGCTCTTTAAATTCCCTTCCTCATCCTGTTTCCCCTTAATCCCTCATATCACAAATGATTCTCTGTACCTTGTAGTCATGGGGCTACAAGATATTGAGCATTACTACTTGATTAAGGGATATAAGAGATGTTGCATACTGGAGTCAATACACAGTGTGAGAATTTACACAGCACCATAGCTATTTTTCTGCAATGCATCCACATCTAATGGTCACTGTGATTCCATATATCCCTGTAACCCAAATACATGCAAACCTGCAGCTCTTTTACACATTTTGTAACCTATGAAATTACTGTTGTATGCAACCCATTATACCATCTACATAACCAGTAATATTTGGCTGTAATACATATATTGGTCATAGTCAGCATGGGCTCATGAGGGGAAAATCCTGCTTAACTAACTTAATTTCCTTCTATGACAAGGTTGCACATCTAGTTGACCAAGGGAAACCAGTAGATGTGGTGGGTGGTTTGTTGTTTTTTTTTTTTTATTTTGGCAAAGCTTTTGATACTGTGTCTCACAGTATTCTTCTGGACAAAATGTCCAGCATACAGCTGGACAAGTCCATAATACATTGGGTGAACAATTTGCTGACAGGTTGGGGTCAAAGAGTTATAGAAAATGGGGTTACATTGGGCTAGTGGTCAGTAACCAGTAACCAGGGTTCCGCAGGGCTCAATTTTAGGGCCAGTATGCTTTGATGTTTTTATAAATTATCTGGGTACAGGAATCAAATGTACATTAAGTAAGTTGGATGATGATACTAAATTAGGAAGAGCTGTGTATTCCCTTGAGGGTAGAGAGGCATTCCAGAGAGATCTGGATAGACTAGAGAGCTGGGCAATCACCAACTCTATGGAATTTAATAAGAGCAAGTGCCAGATTCTGCACCTAGAACAGGATAATCTTGGTTATATGTACAAACTGGGGGGGCTGGATGCTATACGTACAAACAAGAGGCTGGAGACCAGCACCATGGAAAGGGATCTGAGGGTTTGGCTTGATGTCAAGTTGNGAGCTGGGCAATCACCAACTCTATGGAATTTAATAAGAGCAAGTGCCAGATTCTGCACCTAGAACAGGATAATCTTGGTTATATGTACAAACTGGGGGGGCTGGATGCTATACGTACAAACAAGAGGCTGGAGACCAGCACCATGGAAAGGGATCTGAGGGTTTGGCTTGATGTCAAGTTGAATATGAGTCAGCAGTATGCCCTGGAAGCCAAAACGGCCAATCGTGTCCTGGGGTACATAAGGCACAGTATCACCAGCTGGTCAATGGATGTGATTGTCCCACTCTGCACTGGTGGAGCACCACCTCAAGTACTGTGTGCAGT
>VWYN01011629.1:0-11061 GCA_013400075.1 Hippolais icterina
CATGGACAGGGTTTTCCCGCTGCCCCCCGCGGCGCTGCCCCCCGAGCTGCCCCCAGTGCTGTTGGTGCGCCGGTGGCCCAGGCGCGGCGAGCGCGGCAGGCGCGGGGAGCGCCCCGGGCTCTGCGTGCTGGGCTCCACCTTGCCCACGGAGCGGGCGCTGCCGTACATGGCTGGGCTGCTGGGGGAGGCAATCCACAGGCAAAAGTCAGGAACAGGAGAATTCCCGTGCAGCTCTTCAGTGCTTATGAAGTCAGCTTAAGGCCAATCAC
Organism: Hippolais icterina; assembly: GCA_013400075.1. Taxonomy (NCBI): domain Eukaryota; kingdom Metazoa; phylum Chordata; class Aves; order Passeriformes; family Sylviidae; genus Hippolais; species Hippolais icterina. Next base: position 270 of record VWYN01011629.1, read on the forward strand.
AACCTGGAACAGATCCGCTTGTCCATCTCTGAAGTCATGTGCTCTTGATGTTCAGGACCATATCTGCGTCAGTAAGAATAACATATTAAAATCTACATCGATAGAATAACACATTAAATACTTAATTATTGTTACGATTCGAGACGGCAGAAATAACAATACGAACTCTGGACCTTCATTGGAGGGTATTATAGCAAAAGTTTATTGGAAGACAGATTCTTTTATAAGTGTTTCAATACAATCAACATCATTGGTCATTGGAGCCTACACCTCTTTGTAAATATCTCAGCCAGTAAACAAGTTGGAAACACACCAGGTATGGAAAAGGATATCTACAAGGATTATTTGGGTTCCTATTTACGATTTCCCAGGCCAGAGTGAGAGTGTTATGTACTTAGCTCTGTCCACAGGCCTCAAGCTAGTGCCTGAAGCCTAAAAATCTATTTTCTGACCACTGTCAGTTCCCGCAGTTTGTCACCAAATGTTTGTCCCACATTAGAATATATTCTACTATATTTATACTTCTCCAGTATCTTTCCATTCCTCCTAATAAAAAAGCCATGTTTTATTTAAATCCTTATATTTAAACTCAAAAAGATGAAAGAATTCTAGCTTTTCTATTGTTATACTATCACAGTAAAGAGGAAAGGAAAAGAGAATCCATCAATCTTCAAGGTGTAATTTTGCTGGCCGTGACAAAAGGCTTCAGATGTCATCTAATCTTTCTTCCTATTTCTAACTGGCCCTAATGCTTTACCTGTTACCTTTCTGAGTAAGAGAGAATCATAATTTGAAAACCACTCAGTAGTGTATCTTTCCTTCAACGCTGCCAGCTTCCATAGGACACAGTTCCTAAACCCTTGTGCTGTGAAATCATCCTGCAAATGGGAAGGCAGCACAGACTGAAATGACTCTGACCATGATCTCAACCAGCAGGTTCCTCAGCACTGCTGTCAGCCCCACTCCAAATGCAGAAGTCAGAACCAAAACTAAGAATAATCATGAAATCATTACTGACCACACAACTTAAGCAAGCACAGATGCAAATCTGACAGAGGAGCAATGACCCAGCAATCAGACCAACGAGGTTAAGAGGAACAAGAGAATCACAGCTCCACTGAAAACTGGTTCTAGACTCTTATTTTCTCTCAAACTAAATGTAACTTAAATCCTGTTCAGCTTAAGAAAAGATTTCGATGGAAATATGCTTGTCATTAACCAGCTGAGATTAATTTCCATAAATAATATTTCAACAGCAGGGACCTCTTAAACACAGAACAGTACGACATCATCCTGTTGCTGTTCTTCTCCCCTCTGCTTTTTCTTTAAATACGGACCCTGGTGCCATATGCAACAGAATTCCTTATTTTTGCAGTGCAATATGATGCTGTAGTACAAGTGCTGGCAGGAAACTCTTCAGCACAGGGACTCTGGGCTGGGATCACACTTAATAGCCAAGATCTAGCAGAGAAGCAAGAATGTAACTTAACTGCTGCACTGTAAAACTTTTCCCACTAAACAGCTCTCACTTTATTTTCTCCACTGGTTTTTTCCTGTGTGAACTATTTCATGTTACTGCTGGGCTCAACTGAACTCACAACTAGAACACTGAAACATTCCTGATTCCATCAGATGAAAGAATACCAGCCAGTGTCCAAAGAGCAGCAGCGTGTAATATATCCCAACATCTTGCCTTTCACACCAGCTTTCATCTACCTGCCCCTCCTGCTCAGATGTCAGCTTTGCCAGATATGAGGAATAAATGTCTCCAAACCAGCGTGTTTGTGAGATAATAATTGGGCAAACAGGTTAAAGATTAGGTTTAAAACAGGCATACACTTACAAAGGAAATTGTAGGAGCAGTGCAAGTGGGTGGAAGGAAGAGACAAAAAAATAATATTGCAAAAAATACTGGAAAAGGGTAGAAAGAAAAAGTAAAATCCAGGAAGGAAAGACAGCATTTCTTCCTTTCAGAATGAGTTAGTGTAGGAAAAGATACAACAAGAAATAGTTTCAAAATGTTTAGCTAAACCTTAAACTTTAAATGGAAAACAAGGTCAGGGCAAGCCAACATTTCATCAATTTCACACAATTTCATAGAAGGTACAAGGGCACCAGGAATTTTACAAAGCCTATGGAAATTGATACTGTTTTGTGAGCAGTTCTCAAGATGTTCAAGTGCTCACTCTGGTTTTTTTAAATGCCAAGGAAAGCTAGCAACAATATTGCTACAGAATATTTTAGAGCACAGATGTAAAGAAGAACCAGCCAAGAAAAAACAGCCACCAGCATTAACTGAAATTATCTGCCAAAGCAACACCTACAGATGTATTCTTTTAATACAAGTTACATTTCTTCTATTTCAACTACACATCCTTATGCAAAACAGTACAGAAATATAAACTGTGCAACAAAGTCTACAGTGTTCCACTGCAGTTGCTTCAATAAGCAAGACACTGCGCCCCAGATCTGGAAGAAAAACACTTCTTCCAAACAGAAAGGCTATTTCAGACTAGCCTCACTGTTTGAGATATCAAAATGCTAAAAATGCTGCTGTGACACCACTTGAGCACTCAAAACAAGTCGGATATGATTTCTTAGACACTGCATAAAGTACATTCCACCGAGAGCTTGCACTCATTAGGATTCTCTTGAAAATTAATCCAAATCACAGCACTTAATTCACTCACTAAAAACTCACCGCAGTAAATCAGGGCAAACACTCATTAACAGCTTTGGATGAGTTTAACCTGAACCAAAAGATCAGACTTTGTGTGCTTCAGTTAAAGGACTTCACCCCAAAACCGCTAAGTTTAAAAGCTGCTGGAAGTACATCACTGTGGCACACAGAAGCATCACCTGGTGAAGTCCTTAACAACACACCAGGGGAGCTCCAAAGGTTTTAGATAATTCCTGAGAGTTCCTCCCCCTCAACATGGAAAATCTGCCATGGAGAACTGCCTTCTCCTTGTGTTAACAAACATTTTGTTAAACTCTGAACACTTCCCACCGGCCAGGGGTCCTGGGCAGGAACCAGCCCCAGGGGTCCCGGGCAGGGGCCAACCCCGAGGGTGCCCCGGGCAGGCACCAGCCCCAGGGGTGCCCCAGGAACCAGCTCCGGGGGTGCCCCAGGAACCAGCCCCGGGGGTGCCCCGGGCATGCACCAACCCCGGGGATGCTCCGGGCAGGCACCAGCCCCAGGGGTGCCCCAGGCAGGAACCAGCCCCGAGGGTGCCCCGGGCAGGAACCAGCCCCGAGGGTGCCCCGGGCAGGAACCAGCTCCAGGGGTCCCGGGCAGGAACCAGCCCCGAGGGTCCCGCAGGAACCAGCCCCGGGGGTGCCCCGGGCAGACACCAGCCCCGGGGGTGCCCCGGGCAGGAACCAGCCCCAGGGGTGCCCCGGGCAGACACCAGCCCCGGGGGTGCCCCGGGCAGGCAGGGCAGCTCTCACCACCTCTGCTGCAAACACCACTCCTGTGCTCCTTCAGCCTCACAGGCAGGCACATCCCCCGTGCTACTCCAGAAACATCAAATAACCCACGCTAGGAAAGCCAAGGGCTAGAATTAGCTCCTGATCAGGGTTATGGGAAGGGTTCCCAGAGCTGGCACAGCTGAAACTCAGGGGAAGGACTCTGTGTTGCTGCCATGCATTACACTGCACTCACTTTGCACACAAAAGCAGTAGATGAAGACGAAAAGTTGTCTTTGAAAATAAGCAAACGTAACCCTCCAGTATTTTTCTTGAAATGACAACTTGCACTACACCATTGTTAAACTTTTAAATTGTGAATATTCCAACTATTAACTACATACATTCTTCCCCACATGCAGCCAGTTTCAGTATTTCCACTGACACAGATTTGCTACAGATCAAGATGAAAAAAAATTACAAGATAGATCTTAACTCTTTTATTTTTCCCCTATTTTTTTCCTAGTAGCATTTATCACTGACCATGCCACTTTGCTGTAGAAGCAGATATTAATACAATTCACACCAGGAAAAAAAATCTTTCACCATGAAAACAGCAAAGTGAGGGAAGTGACAAAAAAATCTTTCCTTTTTTGAGATACCAATTAATCAGGAAGAAGGAATTCCAGCTTCCCTCCCAGAGTACCAGCAAAAGTATATGGAAGATTTTTTTCAGATAACATCATAACCAGACAAGTTAGTTCTTCAGTATTCTGAGCCAGAGTAGCATTTCAGTGGGAATCTCACAAGTATGGTCCCTTATCTTCCATGAGGCCAACATGCAGCACTGTTACTATTTTCCTCTTCTACTGAGACTAAATTTAGTCTCAAATAAATCATCCCTTAACCCTACAAGATGGTGGTAACCATAAGGAACAATGTCCAACTGTGAATGTACTGAATGTACTAACCATCTTCCCTTGGCCAATTCTCCTGTAGATTTCAAAAACCTTTGCTTTTTCTGCCAATATAGGAACTCTTACCCAAGATAAAAAAAAAACCCAAACAAAAAAAAACCCCACTCCCAACATAGAGCTTAAAAAAAACCCAAAACAGCCACAGCCAGTGCTAAACCATTTTTCCTCAAGACAGCTTGCAGAACTTCACAATTATGAAACAAAATTCTCTTGTTTGCTGTTCATTAAGAGAACAAAAACTTCAAAGAGCAACCTATATGCAAGCCAAATTAAAAAATAATAAAAAAATCACATCAGCCCAAGCAAAAACTTTATAAGTATATTTATATATATTTAAATTGGCATAGCACCTTTGCAGGCACAAAGGCCTGACCTGCTTTAGCATAAGTTGAAAATGCTATCTAGTGATTATGGAGAAACTTGTAAGAAGGACTATCAGAAAAAAAACAGGCAAGAATTACACCATAATGAAGAAAAACCTTTGGAAAAGGAGAGTTATGAACACATTTTCTGTATAAAAAATTTAAAATAGCTAACAGCACATCCTGCTTGAAGTGCCAGTTAAGAAAAATGTCTTCTCAGCTCCCAGGTGACTGTCCAAAAACAGAGACAGACACCACTAACTGTGGAAAATGTTTATAATCTGGCAGCAGACATTTAAATATACTGCAGTGCAACCTGCAGCAACTGAAATCCACCTGTTTCATTACAACAGCCCAGCCCTAGGCAGTGAGCAGCAATGGAGAACCCAGCTTCCCTCAAAGCATGCCAGCATCAGGAGCTGGCACGCTGAAACAACAGTAAAAAGGCACCTGCACAATTTCATGGAGATTCACCTGGAATGCAATTAGGACATGAGAGAGGGCAGGAACAGGAACAACAATCTGTCAGAAGATCTGCTGGTTTTCAATAAAAGCTATATTGGGGCATAGTAGAAATGTAAGAAATTCTGGAGGGATCACCTGAACATCACACTTCAGGATAAAGAATCCAATACAATGAGATGTGTTTAGCAGTGCTGTCACACTCAGCCCCTATATCTCTTATTTTTTGTGAACCAATGGCTCAGAGGGCAGCTCTTCCTGGCTACAGCTGACAGAAAACAGAAGATTCATTAAAAAAAGTTCTGTTACCCTCTGAAGATCTGTCACATAAATTAATAACGACTTTCATGTCCCCCACTACTCCAAGACAAACACTAATAGCACATCAGCTACCTCTAGGTAAGCAAGCAACCAAACACACACAAACATGCTGCAGAAACACAGGGAAAATCCAGCCTGCACTTTTTAAAACAAAAAAGTTCAGAGTAACTCCTTCAGCAAGTGCTGTGAATTTCTCTGCTGCGATTTCTGTTCAGGACTGACACCAGGTGACAAACTGCAACATCTATGGAGACAATTCCCTAACAGCATCACTGCCTGACAGTCAGGAATGGGGCAGTGGGATCACAGCCCAGGCAGGCAAGAGCATCTCACAGCCCAGGGAGCCCCTGAGCCCCTCAGCAGCAGACTGGAAACAGCCACAGATCCAGGAGACAGAAGCTCCCTGTCACACTGACTCCTGTGTGCACAAGGAAAGCTCTGAATGGCAGTCTCACAATAAAAAGCAAAGTCAGCCTTCACAAGAGGCATCTTAATCTGATCAAGGAATGTAGCAGACACATTAGACTTCATTAACAGAGGTAGCAATTGCTCCCATTTACATAATTCACACCCCAATAGTTAATGGCAAGTAAGTATGTCTAGATTACACAGTAGCACAGAGACCGCAGAGTGGAGGATAGGTAGGAAAAGATGGAATTCCAAAAAAAGAAAAGCTTACATTCCAATAAAACCCTGCCAGGAATCCAAACAGTGGGTACAATGAGAGAATTGACATGATGCACAATAACTTAGAGAAAAAAATGAATTCCTGTTACTTCCTAGTCCACATCACAGTTACAAAACCTATGGCTGCTACGTTACTTTCTATAAAAAGTGTGAAGCCTCTGTCTCTTAGGGCTGTTTTGTGGATTTTAGGTTTGACTAGTTTTGGAAGGTGAGAAGGCTCACTACTTTTCACCTTAAATTAATAACTATTCCACACAAAAAGGACAGAACAAAGTTTATTCTGGACACTGCACTGGACACAAGGCATTGAACCCATGGAATTCAGGGCTGGTTATCAAAATGTCCCTGTGGCCTTGACAGCAAGAAAGCAAAAAGGATGAATGAAATTAAGACAGAAATAAGACAAAAAAGTAACTGTACATATTAGGATTGATTCTCATTCCTAAAGAGCACATAAATAAATGCTGAAGCACTGCCATCTGTTTATATCCAATCCTTTTGAAAAGCTGGGGGGATGGTGGTGGTGGTGTTTGTTTGGTATTTTTTTAATTAAGTTCACCTACTTGCACATCTGCCAGGTTCACTGACTGTAACAGAGCCTTTGTTCTGTCTCACCAAACACAAAATGTGAACGGATACATTCTCCCCCATACACACAGACAGGGAAATCTTCCCAGAAAAGCATCTCAGAAATCCTCAACACTCTTCAGGTGACTTTGACATATTAAAAAAATATGTTTTGTAAAAGGCAGGTCATCAACCCTGACCCTAACAGTTTTGGGAGAAAAAACCAGCATTCATTTGTCAAGAGAGTGTTTTGTTTCTAAACAGAAAGTGACATTCCAGTTAAACACTTTTTACATCTGAAAGGTTAGCAGAAATGGCACCCATGCACTTTATGTTACCACAGAACTGAACACATCTTGATTCCTTGTCCTTTTTAGACCCCTTTCTGTTCCCCACTCCTACAAGGTATTCCATCCAGCAAACACCACCTGCAAGTCTGTAAATGGGAGCCAGAAATATCCATTCATTCATCAGTTTCCCAGTTAATTTCTTTCCCACAAGTACACGATTCCTTTCACGGGATCTACTCACTCACAAAGGAAGACATAACACAGCACATGCTCTGCTCCACAGCACTTTCTTTGCAAAAACAGTTTTCACTGCCATCAAGTTTTGTTTCTTATAACACCCTTAAGTTGTGATAGCACATAAAAGGTCTGCTGTCACCATCACAGTTCCCTTCCCTTCTATCTCCTTTCCCCCAAAAACTAGACCACAAACTAAAAGGCTAATTATTATAATAATAAATATATCAATTTCAGCTAAACCTTTACTTACTCATATGTAGGGAGTCCAGCTAGGTGCACCAGGATTTCTTTTGTGCAATGACTGGGATGTAATCATAAGTCTCTAAATTTAAAGCAGATATGAAGAAAGAAAAAAAATCATGTGCTCCTTTTTAAAGACAAAAGGCAAAAGGCAACAGGTACCTGTGGGGAGGCAGATAAAGATGGCGCTGAGGGCAATCCTGCCCTTGATACGTTGCAGCTGTGTTAATTAGCCAAAAGTGGGAACAGCCGTGCCCTCCCAGCTGAACGTGATTAAAAAAATGAGTGAGCCGGGAAAGAGCACCTGGAGTCTGCTGAGGAAGGGACAGGGTGTGAGAGGGACAGAAACGCTGAGAGGTTCTACAAGGGACAGAAAAGGTGAGAGGTTGTACAAGGGACAGACAGGAGCCAGCTGGAACCGCAGAAGGAAGGGAGAAGAAGGAGAGGAAGAGCCAGAGCTGTGTGGAGCTGCCCATGGGAGGCTACAGAGAAAAGTTAAGAAGGACTTGTAGATAACAAGCTGCTGATGCTGGAGGCCTTCTGAGGTGTTATTGAAGCACTCTGAGTGTCATGGCTGTCTCGACAACCACATGTATCAGACCTTCAACATATCACTTGTGTCACACATATCACTTCCTAGGGATCAACTGAGTAAATTTCTAATTTCTAAATTTCTAAAGATCTTCTAATTATCTAGAAGATTGAAGACCTATGGATGTTAATTTTCTGCCACTGTATGGCTAAAGAGCTCACAGGCTCACGTTAGAGTATAAAGTCAGTAAATACTGTTTGCATCCATGGCTGTTTCTCTCTTTCCCACAGGTGGCACACAACCCAACAACCCTCCTCCTAACAGCAGAAACAAAACATTAAAAGCACTGAAGGTATTTCAGAAGCACTAGTGAAGCCATGCAGCCAGCCAGCCTAAACTCATCAGAGTGCAAGACAAAGTATGCTCCAGCTACAGAAATTCCATCATCATCATCTGCCCCTGACAACAACGCCAGGCTAAGAATATTGACATAACTCACATGCTGGGACACATCACTATTGCTCCATCAGCACTGGGTTTCCTAGGACCTCCTGCTCTACTCCTGCCACACAGCACCCAAACTCCTGGCTTGAACAGGCAGCAATGGACAGAACCCTCCTCAGCTCACCCCTTGCAGCAGGGTGGCCAGCAAGGGTCAAGCAGCCACACTCTGGGTTGAGCTCTATTATTTAAAAAGCCACGTGCATCCCTCCACACTTACATTTCCAACCAAATCACACTCAGCTAAAACAAGCCAGACACTCCAAATATAACACAATTCTCCAGCAGCTTAGCCAGGTAAGAGTTGTAACAAAACTCTCACCCAAAATCAGCTTTCAGGGGAACAGGCTTAAAGAGAGGCAGGGGTGAGGGGATGGGAGATAACAATGGGAGAGTATCCTGCCTCACAAAGTAAGGAACAGCAGCAAGGAACTCATGCACTGCTTACGATAGCACGGTGAAATATTTCTATTCATACAGCAGCACACGACTGCTAGCAGGAACTGAGAAAGTGGCAGATTCAAAGAAAGGAAAGGAAAAAAAACTAAGAACACACTAAATACCAAAGCCCCCTCAAAAAACCAGCCAGGGTTCCTCTCATCATCAAGATTTGCCATTCAGTAAAAGGGAGTAGGCCACAAAAATAACAAACCTGCCTTTTTTGCTAATCAGGCCATTAGCCACATATTACAGATGAAAAGTTGCATGAACAGAATCTCAAGAAATCTCATGATGGGATCAAAAAGAATGCTAAAAATTATGAAAAACATGATGCTTTAATATAGCCCAGAGAGCAGGTTTTCTTCAGTTTAGGTTTCTGCTAACATCCCAGTAGCAATTTAATTACAGCTAAACTGGTTTCCCAGAAGTGGTGGAAGAAGTTCAAATTATATCAAAGATTACGATAAATTCACATTTCATTCAGCAGATCCCAACCTTTTTCTAGCTGCAGCCCCTCTTGCAGCTTGATGGATTCAGACAATTCCAAACTTCTGGATGATACAGTAGACTTTGACTTGACCATTCTGGGAACTGCTGTTCTGTGATAAAGTTCTGAACTGTGCTTCCAGAACTGAACTACATTCAGTACAGCTGTTACCTAAGTAATCACTGCTTTCATGACTGACAAAAACCCACTGTATTTTACTACCAACTCCAGTCACAGCAGCACGGGCAAGGTGGTGATTTCTCTCTTCTCACCCAGTTTGGGATGGCTCTGAGGGTGCTGACTCATGAGTGACCCTGAATTGGGGCACACACGCGAGCTGCTGCAGTTTCCAACACAAACCCCACGAACGTGTCAGGCGGTGGCTCAGGAGGAGATGTGTGTGCAGCCACCTACGGCTACAGACGCAATAATCTCAGGGAGCAAAGGAGGGCAGGCAGCTGGCGGAGGTTACTGCTGCAGACATCCTTGCCCAGCTGGCCATTGTTTGAGAATTACAACCCACCAGCCAACTTTCAGTGCTCACAGCCTGTTGGATGTGAGCTAACACGCTACCCAGCTACATCCACCCTGCACACTCGAGCGTGGCCCCCAAAATGAGCGTGGACAAAACGTGCAACACGCATTGTTCTTCAGAACAGTTCTGGTTTTACCCATTTGCTTTCATTCTCCCGGCTTCTGTACGGCTTCCCTCCGCCACCAGCACCTCCATAGGTGTTCCTTTATATCTTTGCATCTCCCAGTCTCTCCCATTTAAACCATTTCACGCCGTGGCAGCACCAACCACAACGTGAAACTTCCAGAGCGCACGCAACATTCCAGGTTAAATAAATCGTGTGCTTCCTAACTAACCTTCGGCGCTCACGCAACAAACGAGACAGATGTGGGAGGGCAGCAATTCCTGACACAGGCTCCAGGATGGCAGCAGACTCAGGAACAAAGCACCGTGTCAGCTGACGCTGCCTCGTAGTAGATGCAGTAACATACATGCAACTGACCGGGCAGCGCTCAGAGAAAACAGAGAAAACCCGGCACCGCCACAAGGTCTGGGCAGAGAGACACGGCTCACCATTCCCTCGGATGAGGTGGCGGAGATAACAAAAGCGTGCGCTTCCCAAGGACAGGCTGAATGAGGAGGGGCGGAAAAGCACGGCCGGGAAGGCGAATGGGCAGAGCAGGAATGACCGCCCGTGCGAGGCACCACCGAACCCCGCCCGGCCGCCGGCGCTGCCCGGCAGGACGCGGGCCCGCGGGGCGATGCG
>VWYN01011629.1:11538-27014 GCA_013400075.1 Hippolais icterina
GGGCAGGGCCCGGCGGGGGCTGGGAACCGGGCACCGAACCGGGCACCGAACCGGGCACCGAACCCAGCACAGATCCGAGGTCTCCCCTGCGGGCGGCTGCTGAGCGGCCCAGCCCGGCGGGCCAGGGGCGCGCGCGGGGCCGGTGTTTCCTGAAGGAGCCTCGGGCGGACAGCAACTGACCCCATCAGGAATCCTTCCAGGTTGGATTTGCTATGGTTTCAGGGTGTAAGGAGCCAACAGCAGCACTGACTTCCTTAGCCTTTACTCCCAGGGGACGCTAAAGTGAGAGATTATGGCAAATGGGTTAGGTCTGTCAGACTACACAAGGAATGACACATTGAAATGTAAATTATCATGTTTAAATTAGTATCTTCTTGCAATGAATACAGCTTATATTATAATTATATTATTGAATCGTATTATATATTACCTATATTGTATATTGTATATTAAGATATTATTACATTTTTATTTGACATTATAATTACATTTATGTTATAATTCAGACCTCTGGCAGGCTGATAGCCACTGAGGTCTTGATAACCTGAACTTCCCTTTCAATTGTAGAAGCAGAGGGTCTGTTTTAAATTAATTTCTGTAGACTCTTACAGTACATGTAAGTGTGTGCTATAGATCTAAGCCCTTCTGTCAAGCCTAAGGTATCCCCCCAAGAAAGAGATAATTTATACTTCCATTGCAGAAGGATGGAAATAGATGCAGGCTTCCCCACGCCTCAAGTATCCTGCCAATTTCAAGTGTAAATGATTTTCCATTTAACAATAAGCAAGTGTCAACCTGGAGCAAAGCAGAGCCTAAGAGCTTTAGGTTTTTCATCCCAGCTTAATTAGTGTGTCATCTTAATAGAGTCTTGCTGCCAGAAGTGTCATCTGTGCCTGTGATCACCGTGGGGTTTATACTGCACAGTTTGACAGATCTCCCACGGTGCTCACAGAGTTCAGACGCTTTCGTTTCCAGGCTGGATTAATTTCTTGCCTGGTAATTGCATTTGGGAAATCTGCAGGCTTCTGCTCACCACTGGACAGGCTGCTTTTCCCTGCCAGTCCCAAAGCATTACTCTTGGGTTAAAAACCCTGCTGTCTTTGCCTTGCAAGGACTGAAGTGACTTGTACATAAATGATGTGGTGATAAATCAAGCTGACAGGCTTTTAGAAAGAAGTGCCCACGTAAATAATTTATGATATTTGAGTAATATTCCTGCCTGGTCTGGTCTCCAGAACGAGCTCTTTTCTTTTAGCCTGCATGGATGTGAAACTCCTTGAAGGGCAGATTGTTCACATTTGGTTTTGTGACTGTGAGGTGTTACTGTTTCATACCTGGAAAAAAACTAGTATGACAGAGTTGTTTCTCTTTCAGTTCTACCTCTTGGTCACTGTTTATTGTTATAAGGATTTTTTTTTTTAATAATATCAAAAAGATTATTTGTGCAGGAGTACCAGTCAATCCCTTTAATGCAATATTTTTACACAGATTGTGAGCTAATGCAAAAGAATTAAGTAATGTGGGAAATTGAACAGGATTTGTGTTCTTGGAAAGCAAATGTATTTCAAATTTAGAATTGTTTGGAATGACCTGTTTCCTAGGATGCTGTTGGTGCATTTTGAACTAATGAAACTTTTTAGGACCCTTTGTAAGGCAAAAATCACAATGGGCAATGGACTTGAAAACAACAAGCAAAATTACATAGCAAAGGGGTAATTGACACACACCACTGCCATTAAAGAAAATGTTTGGAGGCATAACCAGCAATATTTGATAAATATGCAGGCTAAAACACAACAACATATGTGCTAAATTAAGCAGTCTGGGCTGGATTTGTAAGTATTGGGAAAGCAGGCCCCTAAACAACTTCCAGCAGCTACACTGACGTTCAGTGAACTTGTGGCAGCTGTGCAAAGGCTGCCATGACAGGACACAGCACAATGAGGAAGGAGGTGCGTTTCTCAAACTGTGTTCCAAAAATGCAGGAATTGACCAGGTAGGCTTTGTTTCAGATCTTAGGTGTATCTAAAAATTCTTAAATAGAAGCACACCCCCACAAATGCACTGTTACTCTTCCAAAATTGTATAAAGGTAAGGAGGAAAGAGCTTTACCCTGTGTTCATTACAGTGTTGAAGAAGTGGAACCAGAATTAGTGTTTTCTGTTCAGTGCAGGGAGGATCATGATCCTGGACATGCCAAGAGCAAACCTAGCAGTGCCTGATAAATCAGAGTTCAGCTGTGGTTTTGGAGCCACACAGATTCCAGTGGAATAAGTGGGACTGCATGGAGGTGTCCACCTGACACGTGCTGTAACTGAGCAGGAATTGTCAGAGTGGTGCTTGTATGCCGTGAAAGCAAATATATTTAACCTACTGCAGGCAGCCCAAGCATGCTATGTTATACCTTTTTTGCTCTTGCTACTACAGGATGTGGCCTGAATGAGTGAGGGGCATGAAAAAGGTACTGTCAGCACCAGAGGCCAGCTGCAGTCTGCAGCAGACAGCCAGTCTCCTGAGCTGCCACTGCAATTCCATGTTTAACCTATCAGTGAGTATCTGTTCCTTCTGTTGGAGTTAACAGAACATTACCTCGCTTTTCTCAAGGTTGTTTACCTGGGATATCAGAAATCAAAGCTGGGGAGTTCTATTGTGTGCAGCTTTTCCACAAGCAATGGCATCACCTCTTTTCCACTCCTTTTAAGCTGTGGAGTAGCACAGGCCTGTCTAGATTAGGCACATCTGCCCCATAACACTTGAAAGAGGTGCCTCAGCTCTGTGTTTACCTGTGCATAACAGGTAAATCAACTTATAAAATAGTTTGGGGTTCCTAGAGCAAAGAAAACTCCACAGAAATATAAAACTTGTAAAGTTTTTTGGATGTTTTCTTAGAGTAATACAAACCTTAGGTTAAGTATGTGGCATTATCTTTAGTGCTTGCTAAATCACTTGTTGCTGCCTGTGTAACTGTTTGCTCTTGCTGGGCTCAGTGGAATTGCATTTATTGGAAGAATGCTGACGATTTTTACTCAGCAGACCAAAGCCTCTCTGCGAAGGAAGCTTACCAGATAGAGAGGGTGAGGATGAGTGAAAAGCCCTCTGGATGTTCACAGTCTGTGCTGAAGTCCTGTCTTAGCTTGTGGGATGCTGTGATTAATTCCTTGGAACAGCCATGTTCTAGCTGAGCATTGCCCAGGCTGTGGTGCTTGCACAATGCATGGTATGCAAACTATTCTGAAGTGATGCAGAACTGCCTGCTTCCACCTCACAGTGAGGAGAACTGGGAACTGGCACTCCCACCACAGGATTAGAGCAAAGGGAATGGTTCAAAAACCTCGTTTGTCAAGGCAGAGTGGAACTGATAGGAAAAGACATGATTTAGGAGCACAATAAATTTGTGGGGAGTAATGGACAGTGGGATAGAAAGGTGTGTGAGGATGTTAGAAAATTAGAAGTTATGTCCACACAGTCAAGGCAGGGGAAGGTGTTGCTGCCATAGCCCAACAGTGGTAGATATACTTGAACAGATTAAATTCAGGATTATCTCTTCTGGAAGATTGTTTTATTTCCTGCACAGTAATTTGTGTACACACACATTTTTCTCAGCAGTGCTCAATTTCACCACCGTGCAAATAAATACCTACTTGTAGAGTGCTGTTGAAAATTAGTATTTCACATCCAATTTCCCAAAACAGAGATTTTTTTTCTGATTAATTCTGATTAATGGGCTTTTTCTGTACCTAATGTGTTCAAATTTGGAAAGACAAGTTCAAAATATGGTAGTAGTTAAAGCTGTTAAGTTTCTTTACCTGTTCTAGTGTGTCAAGGCAATGTTTTGGAGCACAGTGCAGCACCTCTAGTCTTGTGTGGACTCCTTCTCAGTGACAAGAAAACTTCTTGAGAACATTACCAGCTAAGCTCAAAAGAATTCCCTGTAAATAATAAATAATGGTCCCATTGCCACAGAGGCAGTAAATTATAATTCCTAGGTGCCTTTAAACTGATAAATTGCTTGTATCATCCTGCATATTCAAATGCATATTTGAAGGCTAATTTTTAGTCTTTCTGGTTTAAAAATAGGGCATTTTTAACACTGGTTAATGAGTCAGGCAGCCTCCTACTACAGTCCTGGCCCCAGGGGGTATCCAAGGCTCTTGGGCTCTCCAGTCAATAGTTTATTATCTACTTCAGCATTAATGTTTCATGTGAGCTAAAACGTTGTGGGGAGAGGGCAGGGCAGTGAGGAAACAATATTCCAGTGAGGAATGGAAGCACCTTGCCTTTCCTGGCCTCTGGCACCGAGATATATTTATAGCTCCATTTGCAGAATTAACTTCTCTCTCTTCCCAGCTCCTACTCTAATAATTTTTGGTATCGAAGTCCTGTCACTCTGAAATGCTCAAACAATTGCTTTAAGACACAGGGCTTTGCTGTGCTGCCCTTCCCCACACTGCTCTGATGGAGGGTTTGGGTTAAACAGGGCTCAGAGCTGAAGGTGCTCCTGCAGGTAAAGCCTGAAACTGAACTGGCATCCTGTGGCTCCTTCACTCACACTGGATTCACACATGATTTTAATACAAAGCACCGACAACTAAATTTAGACTGATAATGGTGCACACCATATAAAAGCTTGAAGGACTTTAACTAAAACCAGTATTAAGCAATTTTGCATCAAAATGCCACCCACCTACTCTGCATAAATTGGTCATAGTGTTTGTAGGCAAGTGACATTTCAGTCATTGTTTCTTCCCGAGGGCTCACAGTGATTAAGATCTGATTGAGGCAGCTTGGGGGTGTGAGTGGAGGCAACAGTATTGTTCAAATTTCAATTCCCTCGGCCACACACACTATTTATGTCTCTCTAATTGTCTCCCTCCCCATGCAATGAACTCTTTGCTGAGCAGAGGAAATAGCCTGCTTAAATCACAAGTGTTTCTCCCAGTTATGTTGCTTTCTATTTGCTCTTTTCCAAAGCCAAATGTATTTACAAACTGCTGCTAACTTCTGATTGAAACGCATTCAAGTGTATGAACACTGTACAATTAGACAAGTTTGGGACCAAAGAGGAATAATTCTAGCCAACCAAAATTAAGCAGAATTGTAGCTACACTTGGCATAACTGCCCGTGCTCACACTTGCCAAGGAAACAACCAGTATCCTTTTTCTGAAAATTGTTTGCCAAGTCCTCAGTAAACTTTGGATTTCTTGTTTAGAGACTGGAAAAACAACTTAGTTTAAAAAAGTGCCACACCTGGAATGCATTAGCAAAGCAGAGTACTAGCCAGGTGCTGACTGGCAAATCATGCTGTCTGCTGAGGATTTTATGCTTTTTCAGACTGTTCTGACATCCCCAGCTCCCTTTTATGTCTGATTTTGTCTTGTATTTGTATTGCCTACAAAAGTCTGACTGCCGGGCTCTCAGTTGTGCTCAGCATTGGTGCAAATACAGTAACAGATTATCTCTGTGGGTTATTTGGGAGTGCTGCTGCAGCCCCTGGCACAGCTGGATCCACAATGTCCCCAGGACCACTGCTCCAGAGCAGGGGGAGTGGCTGTGCAGTGCGGGGAAGAGTTGCATACTGGCTTGGAAAAGGGTGCCATCTACTGAATTGTTGGTACCACTTCTTACACTTCTGACAGGTTCTGTGGTTCTCAGCTCTGCATGGTTTATGTGGCACCATATAGCACCAGGCAGGGTGGTTACAGTCAAAACAGCAATCTTTAGATAAAATTGCCAAGTCAGGGTATAGCTGAGTAAAGTTTTAGAAAGTTGTCTCTACTTTTTATCCAAGTATTGATGGATATTGAAAGTGGTCCAGGAAGACAGTGCTAAAGNTGGGGACTTCCTTCGGACAGGTCAGTTCCTTTTGCAAGTTGCATGCTCACACTACTGGCAATCTGCTCTGCATGTTTATTCCTTCTAGATTTGGTACAGTAAGGCTGGAATCATGCTACACCCTGTTGTACTTCACATTTTTTCTCTGCAATAGTCTTGGCATGCCTCAAGTTGTCCTTACTGTATTAGGGACAGCGATAATAAGGACACAAGAATCTCAGGCTTAGTAGCAAAATGAGAGCAACTTTATTTTTCCAATCCATCTTTTATAGACAGTTCCAATAGAGTAAAGTTTCATTGGCCAGCAAACCCCCACCAGACCATCACTGGACAGTTGGGAACAGCACCCCTCAACCGTTTCTTGCAAGTAAACAACAAGGAGACAAACAACACCTGCAAAGGTTGTTTTCTTTCTCCAAGGACTGTTTGGGGTTCCTCCTTACAGCTTCCCCAGCCACACTTTATCAGCCCAGTGTGAGAAAGTTATGTGATTTAGTTTCACACAGACACTGTGCTGCTGCTGCCTGATTTTCTCACATTCAGCATCCACATCAAATTATAATAAATTGCTCTGGATTCTTCTCAAAAGGTTTTTAAATATTTTAAACCTTAAAAGTGGGTCTCATTTTATTCTCTATTATGCCCAGATGTCCTGAGTCATGCTTACACATATTCTCGATACAGGTTCAGAAAAGCCAACTACTTTCAGCTATTAAAAAATAATTTTCAAAAGTTGTAAAATAATTTGAAAAAAGAAAACTGTATCTGGACTGAACAGAGCTTTTGGTGGTGAATTCTCTTTTCCATGACAGGCATTTCTACATAGTTCCTGAATGTGGCACAAGCTTGTGCATTCTCCCTTTTTCCTTATGCTTTTTGGTTACAGACATGAATTCTAGAGTCAGAAAAAGATATATTTATTACTCTTAAGTTTAAATAGAACTAAATACAAATCAGAGTGGTTTGGCAGGAGTTGGAATTTATATGGTGCACACACACACAAGAAGATTCTGTGTTCTGGTGAGTTGTTAGAGCAGCCAGTACATGCATACACAATATTTATAATTTAAGTGTGAAACCTCTGTTCTGTCCCACTTCAGGCCATAACAACATGAGCTTTTTACTTCTTAAATCCTTAAACATACATTTAGGCTTTGTGACATTTTGTAAATTGGACTTCTACTAAGACAAACGTAAACTTACATCACTTTAGGTTTCCCGTGATGCTGGTGTTCTCCAAGGACACCAGTGATGTTGGAGTTATCCAAAGAAATTGGATAACTCAAGAAATTCCTATTCTGGCTGCTTTCCTGAGCTGCTGTTCTCCCTGACCTGGTGACATGTGGCAGTGGAGTACAGTTAATCTTCAGTTTGGTTGGAGTCTTTAAATAAACTTTTCTTGTTGGTCACAAAGATACTGCATTTTGGTTTGGAGCAGTAAAATAGAAATTTACATGTGTGTTTGTGGCTAGGATTATTAATGAACAATAATTGCTGCAGCTCAGTAATTAATGCCTGTATCCATCAAGAGTAACAGGAATAAAGAACAGACTAAAGCACGTGCATACCCCGAGGTGTTTCCTTGCCTGTTACATCCCAATCCCAAAAGCTGGGTGATGCAGGGTTGGAAGGGGTGGATAGAGCAGAGGGAGCTGAGGCAGGGCAGTGAGACGTGTGCTGCCTTGGCTTTCCCCAGTACCAGTACACGGCCGGCGAGTACCGCGCCATCCAGCACGCCCTGCGCCAGAGGCTGGGCCCAGACTACATCAGCAGCCGGCAGGCGGGAGGAGGCCAAAAGGTAGGAACAAACAGCACCTTCCAGCTCCGTTTTTCCCAGGAAAGCTAGGGCTTAAATTGCTACAGCAGTCCTTACTTGTTTGAAGTTCATTTCCCTCTAGTAGTTTAGTATGCAGATATGAATGCAAAGTGAGCATGGCATACGTTCTGGATTTTACTGAGATTTTCCTTTTACATTTAAAAAGAAACTTCATGTTTCAGTGCTTCATCCTTTACAAAGGAATATTTATCTACTTGTGCAATGCTGAGATGTTTTACCTATTTTTCCCTAGAATTGGGCTATATGAAACATGATATAACAGTGGCTGCATTTACCATCTTTAGTGCCCACTCTGCCTTCTGTTGATTAAGTCATATTTATTGTTATATTAATCCCCACTACATTTGCTGGAAGAGAGTGCACCTAAAGCTGCACCATTAGCCTTTTATTCACAATATCCAAACCTTGAACCTGGCTGGGTTTCCTCAGTGTAAGATGGTATGTGTAATTTCTGTTTAAAAAATAAACTGTTCAGAGATGTGTGCCCAAGGCTATGTATTTATATTTATATATTTATATATTTATGTGTATGTGCTCTTCAGGTCTGTTACATTGAGGGTCACAAGGTCATCAGTCTGGCCAATGAAATGTTTGGCTTCAATGGCTGGGCTCATTCAGTCACTCAGCAGAATGTTGGTAAGGATCTCTTTGCTCCCTCTTGTTTCACTGTGAAGGAAAATTCTCTCAGATAAGGGCCAGGGTTTCCATCACAGAACCTGACTGGAAGGGACCCCCAGGGATCACGGAGCCCAGCCCCTGGCCCTGGCAGGACACCCCAGCAGTCTCACCGTGTGCCCAGAGCGTTGTCCAAAGGCTCCTTGAGCTCTGGCAGGCTGCTGCTGTGCCCGCTGCCCTGGGGAGCTGTTCCAGTGCCCAAACACCCTCTGGGGGAAAAACCTTTCCCTGATACCCAACCTAAACCTGCCCTGGCACAGCTCCAGGCCGTTCCCTCACTGTGGGTCCTGGCACTGTCACCACAGAGAGGAGATCAGTGCCTGCCCCCTCTTCCCCTCTCAGGGAAGCTGAGTATCACTATGAGGTGATATTCTGCCTCAGCCTCCTCCAGGCTGAACAGACCAAGAGACCTCAGCTGCTACAACTTCATCACTTCAAAGCAGCTGGGCAGAGGCATGAGCAACTTCCAGATGTCTTAAGAGTTAGTAAAAATGAGAGAAATTGAATAATAATGGAACTTCTGTTTTCATTTTAGATCTGTCATAGTCCTTATTCTGAGTGTGTTTATGATTATTCTTGAGCTATTCTAATCAAGTCTCTGATCTCTATGGGTACACTCAGTCAAGAGTAATTACAATTAAACTACTTAACACCCAGCAGTCCTGAGCCAACTTTCATACTCACGTGTAATTTTTAGATTCTAACCAGTTCATATTCTCAGTTAATATTCCCCTAATCTTTAGGGACCCATCTTTTTCTGCAGATTTCTCTTCTAGCTAATACCCAGTACTGAGGTTTTTGCAACAGAAAACTTTGGGAAAATTTTTCAACCATAACACAGTGTTCAGGTTAAAGCTTCAGCTCTTCCATGTAGACAGCTGAAATAGAATCTGCCAGAGTGTCCTTGTTTGCAGATCTGCTGTGCTTATGCTGAAGACTGGTTGTTGAAGTAGGTCAAAGCAGCAGCTTAAATTACCTTCTTCCTTCTCCCCCACCTTCAGAAATCTTTTCTTAACTCGGGCTGGTAGATTCTAGAAATAGAACAACTTACTTCATTGCTTTCCATTTATTCTGCACTGTGGTTTTCTTTCCCCCTTTTCAGTCAAGAAAGGACTGACACCCTTACCTTCTTCAGATAATGCCATAACTAGTCATTCCTTAGAAATTCAGGCATTCTGTCCATGATAAAACCTTGTGCAAATTGTTCGCAAACTTCAGACTTCTACTAGATCATAAGAAAGAAACTAATTTCATAGACAACAGTTTCTTTTCCACTAGTGTTTTTATAAATTAACACTTAAAATATCTCCTTCCAGACTTTGTTGACCTCAACAATGGCAGGTTCTACGTGGGTGTCTGTGCTTTTGTGAAAGTTCAGCTTAAGGTAAGTGGGGTTTTTTGTTGGCTCTGACTGTAGCTGAGCAATTGCCTGAAGCTGTGAGTGCAAGTCCTTGCATGGGTCAGAGCACAGACCTTGGGTACTGCTCTGCGTTAGGGAACCTGCTGGTGTTCCGAGCATTGACCTTGCTGTGGAACAGACAGCCAGGAGCAAGTAACCAGGCTTGGGAAAGCACACCACCTGCACCTATAAAATCCCCTTTTGTTTGAAATTGTACTGCAGGACGGGTCATACCATGAAGATGTGGGATACGGAGTCAGTGAAGGCCTGAAGTCCAAAGCCTTATCCTTAGAAAAGGCAAGAAAGGAGGCAGTAACAGATGGACTGAAGAGAGCACTGAAGTAAGCGAAGATCAGCACTGGTACAGTTTCACCAGTTGTGTGGGAGTGAAGGGGTTTCAGTCACAGTGAGCCCTCTTGTTTCCCAGGTGCTTTGGCAATGCCCTTGGGAACTGCATCCTGGACAAGGAGTACCTGCGAGCCGTCAACAAGCTTCCCCGGCAGGTGCAGTGCAGGGGCTGCAGGGCAGGGCTGCAGGGCCCCTCTGCCTGTCCTCACAGGGGTTATCAGTGCTGCCATCAGTGCATCTCCTTCCCGGGGCTCCCTGAGACCAACACCTCCCTAGCAAACAGCTCACACACACAAAGCACAGTGTTCCTGAAGTGGCACCTCGGGAACCACCACAGATCCTGCCAGCTCCTGCTGTGCACCAGCTGGGGGCAGGAGGCCTCTAGGTGACCTGCTCTGTGGAAGGAGGGAAAAGGAAAGCCTTCTGCAGCTGCTGATCCATGGATTTTCATAGCAAAGCTGCCTGCACTCACTGTAGGACTTGCCAAACTCTTCTAGAGGCCTAGAGCTGCAATGCAGCCCTGTCAAACACCGTAGGAGCAGATCCTCACCAGGTAAAGATGGCCCAGGTCTCTGTTTGCCAGGGTCATTGTCTGTTAGAGGCACCGCCACAAACTGGTAAGGTGACAGAGCCAAAACATCCCATCTTTAATAAATAGGAATAGGGTACCTTCCTCAGAACTCAGTAAAGGTTGCCTGGGCCCTTTAGCACAAGCAGGAAAATGGACTGGTAAAACAAACTCACTCAGCAACAGCAACAGCTGTGAGAAGCTGTAAAATCCTGCATCGATCACCAACACCTGTTCTCGTTTGCAGAGCAGTGTGGGGAGACCTCACCATCTGCCCTGCAGCACTGAACAATTAAACCAACACAAAGTCACAGGAATTCAATGATTAACTGCCTGAATTACTGGGTACTGAAAGAGCAGTTTGGGTTTCTAACTTACTGTTCGAATTAGAGCAAACAAAATAGATTTTTGACAGTGCTTATTCCACTAACTTGATGATGGAAATTTCTGAAGCTTTTCTCTTTTCTCCTTTACCAGGTACCCCCTGAGTTAGACCTGGTCAAAGCTAAAATACAGGACTATGAGCCTGAAATAGAGAAGGCAAGATACAGCAGCTATGTGGAAAGGCAGAACGCAGCAGGGAGGCAGCACTGTGAGGTGACACCTGGCTGTAAGCCTGGCCAAACAGAGGCTGCTGTAGTGACAGCAGATCAGAAACAGCCCAATGCTCCCAGGTGAGACTGCTGCTATAAATTTATTTTTTAAGCTGTATTAGAGTTACTGGGCCGTTTAAAACGTGTAGACAGCTCAATTCCAAAGACGTCATAAAGCACTAGTTCAGTGGATTTTCTTTACTGTTATTTCTTACTGATTTTTTTCTTCCCAAAATGTAATTGCTGAGGTCCTGTTTAACTTTGTGTTTCTGGGGGGAGGACAGCAGCACAGACTCCCTGGCCATGGAGTGTGATGCCACTTACCAGAGGAAGCTGCGGCAGAAGCGGCTGCAGCAGCAGTTCCGGGAGCAGATGG
This sequence comes from Hippolais icterina, assembly GCA_013400075.1. Taxonomy (NCBI): domain Eukaryota; kingdom Metazoa; phylum Chordata; class Aves; order Passeriformes; family Sylviidae; genus Hippolais; species Hippolais icterina. The sequence goes on from VWYN01011629.1 coordinate 23,168, forward strand.
AGAAAAAGCAGCAGGGCCCAGGAGTTACTCCCAGCAGCAAACAGGGTGAGAAGTGGTGTTCAAAACTGGCACTTGCCATGAGAGCTGCTGGCAGGCACAGGTTACCCACAGTACAGGACCCTGGCCAGCTCTCTGTGTTCCAAGACAGTCAGCTCTAAACCTGCAACTTTCCAGCCACCCTGAAGCAGCAGTTGCCAGCACCATCAGCCTGCTGCACCCAAGCTGAGGCTGCAGCACTTGGCCGTGGTAGCTGCAGGCAAATAGATGTTGCCTGAGCTACTGATTCGTGGCCCTTGGCTCACGGGGAAGCCTGGGGCCGTGTGGGAGCAGGAACATGGAGGTGGACAGGCTAAAACCCACCTGAAAGTAGCACAGCTGCTTGTCAGATGTCATCAGGTACAGGATGTTACTTCCCACATTCTGCTTCCAAGCCTTAACCAGCTGTAGGACAAAAGAGGGTACCTGGTGGCAGTGCTGGCGGTCATTTCAGCCTCGTGCTCTGCTAAGAAGGCGCCAAAGGGTGTTTCTGTGTTTCTGGCATTAATCTCTCCTTGTGTTGCCTCCTTGCAGCAACATCTGATCCTCCTGTGAAGCACAGCACTCCAGCAGAAATGCAACAGGAGCTGGCAATAGAAGAGGAGTTCTTTGCAGGTCAGCCAAAGTGTGATGAATAATAAAGTGTTAATCATTAGCATTTAAAGCAGATTAATTCAGAATACAGTGTAAGGGTAATTGGAATAACAGAAGTGTGAGTGTGATTCTGACCTTAACAATAAAAATTTTGCTTGAGTGGGAGGGAGATGAGTCCATCACTGTGGGGGATTTCACTTAAGCTCTTCAGTAGAGTTGTTACATCTGTTTGATAAATGCTTTTCCTGAGGTGATACTGCACAACACAGAATCTGGAGGGGATTTGTGGTGTGCCTTTTCTCAATATAAATATGGATATTTGGGTCACACACCGTGGTGCCTGCACACTGTTCAAGCCCACAGCACAAGGGGCAGGTCCCTGCTGCACACTGACAGAAGAGATGCTTTACAGTTTAAATGTTATAGTGGCTTTACAGTTTAAATGTCATAATGGTCACTGCTTGTAGGAAAAGAATGTGCTGGTCCTGGAGCTACTGCCACTCCTGCAGTACAGGACTGTGCCATGGATCCCTTTCTCATTCCTTCCAGATGATCCTGAACTTTGGGACATCTCCTTGGAGAGCACTGACCTAAAGGTTACGGGTGCCAAAATATCGGAGCCCTCAGCAGCTGCACAGCAGGCACCGGGGACACCCCGTGGGCAGCAGCAGATGAGCACTCGCAGCAGCAGGACACCCCACAGGGGCCAGCAGCACAGAGCTGCAGCCAGGCTGGCACAGCTGCAGCCCCCTGCCGCAGCCCCCAGCGCCAGCTGTGCCCACCAGCACCCCGCCGGTACGTGCTGCCACGTGTCACTGGGGATCTTGGGAGATTGGGAAGTCCAGTGGGGAAAACATTCCTTTTTTTTTGGATCTGGCTGCAGGTGCTGGGACAGTGGCCTTGGAAAACTGGTTTTTTTCCATCCTACTGTCCTATCAAGGAAGAGTTAGAAAAAGAATTGAGGAACATAATTAGAGGTAGAAAAAAAAAATGTCCATTTCTCACTTTCTCCCCGTGTGGCAGGGTGCAGCCCCCTCAGGAGAAGTCAGAGCCTGAAGAAAAGGAAGCTGGAACCTACATGAGGCACCTGGTGGGATTTGTGCCTCTGTCATGGATTACATCACAAGGCTGCAGCTGGCTTTCCAAATTGTGCCACATGGACTATGCTGTACCTCATGGTGAAACAACAGAGAAGAGTTTCATACTATCAGCAAGAACTTCATGCACTCTTAGGTTATTATATATTTCAGATGACTTTTATAGAACCATGCCATTACCTGTGCTCTGCAGCCGAGCCCTGACTGCATTACCAGTGGGCAGGACCTGTAAATTGCCCGCAGCAGGACCAGAATGGATCGGTAACGATGAGCTGCAATGCCCAGCTTGTCTGGCCCTCGCTGCCGCGCTCCAGCACAGGCACGGGCGCTGCTCGGTGCACCGGGGAGCCGGGGCTGTGCCCGGGGACCGCACGCTCCAGCCGGGGCTGCGCCCAGCCTTTGTAACACCCGGGGCCGCTTTTAAATCACCTTTCCACCCCTTTCCATACAGAAATAAACGTCACTTTGAGAAACAAACCGCGCTGGCAGCTGTTCCTGCCTCCCTGCCCGGACACTGCACCTCGCTCCCTGCCGAGCGGCCTCCGAGGGGAGCGCACACTCAGTTATTTTTAATTCAAAAGAATTCAATTCCGGGCAGTCTCAGCCCGGAATTGCCGCTGTCGGTCCCGCGGGGTGCCGCGCACACTCGGAGTTATTTTTAATTCAAAAGAATTCAATTCCGGGCAGTCTCAGCCCGGAATTGCCGCTGTCGGTCCCGCGGGGTGCCGCGCACACTCAGAGTTATTTTTAATTCAAAAGAATTCAATTCCGGGCAGTCTCAGCCCGGAATTGCCGCTGTCGGTCCCGCGGGGTGCCGCGCACACTCAGAGTTATTTTTAATTCAAAAGAATTCAATTCCGGGCAGTCTCAGCCCGGAATTGCCGCTGTCGGTCCCGCGGGGTGCCGCGCACACTCAGAGTTATTTTTAATTCAAAAGAATTCAATTCCGGGCAGTCTCAGCCCGGAATTGCCGCTGTCGGTCCCGCGGGGTGCCGCGCACACTCAGAGTTATTTTTAATTCAAAAGAATTCAATTCCGGGCAGTCTCAGCCCGGAATTGCCGCTGTCGGTCCCGCGGGGTGCCGCGCACACTCAGAGTTATTTTTAATTCAAAAGAATTCAATTCCGGGCAGTCTCAGCCCGGAATTGCCGCTGTCGGTCCCGCGGGGTGCCGCGCACACTCAGAGTTATTTTTAATTCAAAAGAATTCAATTCCGGGCAGTCTCAGCCCGGAATTGCCGCTGTCGGTCCCGCGGGGTGCCGCGCACACTCAGAGTTATTTTTAATTCAAAAGAATTCAATTCCGCGCAGTCCCGGCCGGAAATTGCAAAGCCGCGCCGCGCGGGACCGGAACTGCGTACGGGCGCTGCCGCGAAATGGCTCCGGCCGGACACAGTGTCCTGGGGCACCGCTGCGAAATGGCTCCGGCCGGACACAGTGTCCCGGCGGCGCGGGGTCCGCTCCGCTCCGCGGGAAGCCGCGGTGTTTGCGGTGGCGGCAGCTCGGTGCGGGTGAAGTTTTATCCTCCCGAAACCCCCCAGCCCGTGTTGGTTCTCAGCTCCATGCAGAGTGCGAGCTCTGCAGGCGGCAGGAAGCGGAGCACATTCCCTGCAGTACCGCTCCTTCCCGGAGCCGCCGGCGCTTTGTGCCTTTTGTACCTGTTCCGTATTTATTTTCGGTGTTTTCCCCCTTTTGCGCCGCCTGTAGAGGGGTTTTGTGTCGCTGTTCCCCTCCGCTCTCCTCCCGCGGGTGTCTGAGGGCGGCCCCGGCGGGCTGTAATCCCAGATTCGGGATTTCTCCCCACGGCCGAGCCCCACACGGGTTCGCTGTTCCCTTCCCCACAGCAGCTGCAGGGCCGGAGGTTTTTTCTCTTTCTCCCCCTCTCCTTTTTCCCTGCCCCGCTCCAGCGCAGTGGGTTCTGAGCACCTCTGTTCAGTGAACCTTCGCGTGCTGTGTTTGTATGCCTTGAAATCGTGTTGATATACGGTTTTTTAAAGTTAATTTTGTTTTCCGACTGAATTCTAATTTTTTACGGTTTCACGGCTGCTGGAGAGATAGAAAGCAGTAATGCAGTGCCTTAGGTACCTGTAAAAGATTCCAACGTAGTCTGATTTCTTTAAC
>VWYN01011634.1:0-46539 GCA_013400075.1 Hippolais icterina
ACATTGTAACCTAGGACACTGACCCTTTTTTTAAGCAAGGACTGGACTAGATGGTTTTGAGAGGTTCCTTGCATCAGCAACCCTTCTGTGATTTTGTGAGCTTAGAGATCCTCCATCCTGCTGTTGCTAAAAAACAAAAAGGTACCAATACTGTTTCTATTTCTGTTTTCTTAAAAGCATCTACTCTTCAAAGAGTATGGGAGAAAAAAAATGTCCTCATTTGCTCTTGTGTGATGAAATAAAATTCAACTTGTGGCAAGTTGGCAGGTAATCTTTGACTGTACTTTCTGATACTTTTTTTCCTGAATAAAGTACTTTTTTCTTACCTTCTTTTTTCTTCTCTGTAATCATTGTAAAAATAACAATGTAAGGAAAACCCAGGGAGCAGAGAATAAGGAATTATTGTTAATTTAGTTGACATGTTTTCTTTTCAATCTAAATAAAAGTATTATGGCAGAGATTACAGGCATTTAGATTGAGGAGTCATATTAAAATACAATAATGAGTTCTTTACATGGCCATGAAGCTTCTAGTTTCAAAATTGCTGGTTTGCTCTTAGCTAAAAGTAGTGATTTTAAATGGTCTTAGTTTTACATCATTGAACAATTTGCTTGCTTTCAGGGAAGAGGTGGTTCTTTCCCAGTAATATCCTTTTGGATGCAATGGTACCCTGGGTTTTAATGTGATGTGACAAAGCTTCTGGTCCTTTGATACAGCTTTTCTTGAAGGTTTTGGTTTTCCTTCCTAGTGCTCTACAGCTTACTGTTTTGTATGGTACAGTGTATTTTAGTATTGATTTGTGAGAGTATGAAAAGTATATCTTTCTCTGTGGGGTAAGGAGAAGAAACTTGGTCTTGTTAAAACATGAGCAGACACGCAAGTGGGACAGACTGTTAATTGTTTCCAGTGCTTCTCTGTGACTTTGCACAAATCACTTAAATTTCACTTTATTGTCTATTCCCAGGTTTTGCTATAGACTAATACAGCCATCTGACAAAGTTGCAGTGAATATAATCTTCCAAATCTGAAAGGAATCACTACTACTCTACAACTCTGTGTTCTGAATTTAAAATGCTGCTTGTCTTTCCTGCATGACACAACTCTGTTACAATGCATTCCTTTTGCCCAAAATCACTAATAGAGCCCTACAAAGGACAGCGTTTATTAAGTGTATCCTTTGCACAAAGGATGTAAGTTTCATTGGCTTTTAACAATAACACAGAAACCTTTCCATTTATTTCCAAAGTTCAAATAGCTGCAGTGGTGGGAAACATCTTTGTCTAGGAGAAACTTGTGTCGCATTGATGTGGAAATGAGAACACCCTGTGATTCAGTAAGTGCCAGGGTGGCAATGTTCAGTACTGCCACACTTAAGTAAGCTTCTGCATTGTGCTCAAATTCTGTTCAGCCAGCCAAAATTCTTGCAGGTTTTCCTTCTGTGTTAGAAGTAGAGTTTGAAATAATACTGCTATACCTGACATCCAGACATGTAAAGTTATAGAATAAAATCATAGTCTTCTCTTTTTCTTGTGAATAGCAATATGGAGTTAGTTTTAGATGAATATTATACAATAGTGTACTTAATTTATAGTGAAAAACCCTGCTAATAATTTGGATTTCTGGCTTTGAAGAAGAACAAAATCTCTTCTTCAGACGGACTTTGTTTTCTATTGTTTTCTGTTTGTTTAGCCTTTTGTCTCTTTCTATTTCTACTTTTCTTTGTGAATTGCAATTAAAGGATATGTAGCACACTGACATGTTAATTAAGCATTAACATTTGCAGGCTGTTCTAGGGCTGGAGGCTACTGTTTAGAGGTTATTGTTCTTGCTATCTTGCAGAGCCCAACGTATACTAAACATTTGCAGAGACATAGAAAAACACTGCTATTTTCTGGATGGATTTGTAACTTTATATTGATCAGGAAGAAACAAGTGATGATAAAAACCATTTCAGACAAGTTGATAAGAGAGAGCAAGGGTTATCACAGGAAGATCAATCACTTACCCACCTGAGGCCTTGACTTAGAATTTAATATCAGATAGTATTTATTTGTGATGGATGATTACATGGAGCAGACATTTCTTAGGAGAGATGAAGTCTAGAGGGAATGCCTTAGTAGATCTCTGTGTCAAGTCTGACTGAGGAAGCATGGTAGGAAACTCCCAATCACAGAAATTATGGGGCAAGGCTGCCTCACAGTGTTTTCTGCCCTACTTGTCTTGCTGTCATCTGCATGTTTCCAGGGTCTGGAATGCCAATACCTTCCTTCTGAACTGCCCACATGCCTAATTTCCCAGTGAATGTAAGAGTATGGGAGGGAAGCAGAAGTTAGGGTTGTCCCAGCATGCTGGTAGGATAGAGCCATGTCTCACACCAAGATTGGGGAGAAGAGTCCTGGGTACCACAGTTCAGAGGCAGTAGTAGTAGTTTCACCTAGAAATATAGACACAGCTGATTACTGACATGTTGCAGCATTCCCCAAAACTCAATAATTTTAAATGAAGGAGAAAATTAGACAATTATATGAGTGAATAATATTCTTTATGTGCTCATGAGGAAGGCAGTCATTAGGATGACCTTTGAATGAAAACATTGCTGTGGCTGGATGTAATGGGAAAGGCAGGTGTTGCAAGCTTAGGGTGAGATGGCAAAAAACAAGGATGGATGTAAGAAAGTTAAGCAATGTTAGATGGAGATTTTCTGTCAGAACTGTCACAGGTATTTCAAAGGAGACATCATATATGATGGAACAAATGCAATATTAGAATGGTCAGGTTTAATCAGAAATCAATAATGCCTTTCACCACTACAGGCATTGTTACCCACAACTCCACAAATGCATACTACTGGCATAATTGAAAAAACCCTCTTATTTTTTGATGTTGTTACTTTCATAAGTGTTCCTAAATGGTCTCATGTTATTTTGACTCACTGTATGATATTGAAGTTTCAGCATGAAGACCTTGGCTTATTAGGTCCAGAATTGACACTGCAAATTGTTTTAATCTTTTAACAAAGATATGGAAAAAAAGAAGATAAGTAGTTGGACAATTTGTGATATAATTTTAGTGGGTTTTTTAAGGATGCATTTTAAAATAAAATCTGTAAAAATATGTAATACAATAAAAAGTAAGAAGTGTTCATTTAATTGGCATCCCCTAATTGTTTTCCTTTGTAAAGGTTTTAGAAAGGAGTTATTCTAGTTAAACTATATTATAGGTAATATTATAGACTTTATCAAATGTCTTTTTTGGAAAAGAAAAATGTACTTAGAATGGATTCAGGCTATTGTTTTCCCAAATTTTTTGCTCTGATATAATTTTGCTGGGAACCAAACAAGACAGAGAGACATAAGAGGGAAGAGAACAACAGAAGCTGACGTTGCAGTTTTTTTGTTTATGCTGTTTTTAATCTTGCAGCTTCATGAATTAGAATGACAGGTACACTATACCATCTCTGCATTTTCCAGCCCAAAATCCAGGCTAACCTGCATCAACCACCCTTCGGGGCATGGGTTGACAATGAAATAAAAAGCAGTTCTGTCTTGGTTGACTAAAACAGATTTCCACCAAAATGAAAATGAAAAAGTGAAATAGGAAAGAACAAAAATAAACCAGAGCAAGGAGGAGGAGGAGGAAGAGGAGGAAGAAGAAGAATGTTACATATAGGACCCAAATCCTATATTCTGGATGGTGTTGCAGATTAATCTAAAGACCAGTGAACAATTTTGGGACAAAGGGAACTGGACTTCTCTTACTTCATGCAATGTAGAATACAGGATTTTACTCCACAAGGCTCCTTGCCTGGTATTCAATGGAGCTTTTTTGGTGTGAAATGAATTGTGTGCAGTGATTTGAACGTAGCAATCTGACTATTGCGTAAGAGGGATGATTGAGAGGAAGCATAAATGATAACCTTACTATTTCTTTCTGACATGTAGATCATGCTGCACATTAGATGATGAAGGTATTTCTGTCCTTTGATATCCTGTACTCTCACAACAAATTATTGCACATCAAAGAAATGAGCTCTGAGTCAAAATGATAGTAAAAGTGATGAGCTAGAAAATAATGTAAAGAGCTAGTACCTATGAAATTACTGCAAATGTCTGAAGAAATGGGGTAAAGGAAATTGCGCACAAAGTTGTTCAAAAATAACTTAAGCTGCTCTCTGAAAAATAAATAATCTGGGAAATGACTATTAAAAAGGAAATGTGATTAGAAGCTGAAGTTTTTGAAGCATTGTATCTGATACTACATTACAAGCCATCTTTCCTTAACCTCCCTCCCTGATGAAAGTTTTAGAAAGATTGTATTGGGGGCAAGTAGAGGGCAAAAGGTTTGCCAATATCGTAAAGCATCTTTCTTGTCTAAATCATTAACCCTTTTCCAGCCATGTCAATTGTGCTTTGAAGTTGTCATTGCCAGGAGATTATTCTATTGGTCTGTTTGGTATGAATTGATAGTTTTGTTCTTCTTCCTGTTAGATATTTACATTTAAAAAAAAAAACAAAAAACAAAACGTTGCCTGGAGTGATAGCACCCAATTGATACCAAGGAATAAGCGGTGGTTGAGGATTCATTGCAGAGAGAAAATTGTAGTTAACATGACAGACAGTCATGGTTGGGAGACTTGTCCTTTTTGCTGACTAGATTCTTGTGCCATCTGGTCTACTGTCACATTAGTGGAGTGTCTTTCCTACCCACTCAGGAACAGGGCTTCTTCTTACCTTTGTTTAGCCATCTAAACTTATGTTCGAAGTGGATATCCCTAGTAGCCCATACCAAACAAAAGCATTTTCAGAGGGCTTTGGTTTTTTCTGCGATAACCTTTTTATGAGATTCTTTTTGGATCATTTTGCATAGGTTTCCATGGACATAGATGTTGGACTCCAGTTCATCCACGGCTGGGTCTCAGGTTTTTTTGTACGCAACAACTCTCAAGTAAAATGACATATGGGTTAAACTTTTTCATGAGAGTTTAATCCACAAGATTAAGAGCAGAGATGTACAGATGTATAATGTATTCTGGGGGATACTCTTCCTGTTAAAAAAAGAAAAGCAAAAGAGGAGAATGTGACATTTTAGTGAATCTAAAATATTCTTGCTGAAAATTTTAATGATGAAATTCACTCTGAAGGCAGAAAACAGTGTTTCTTGTTACCTAAGTGCATGGACTTTCCATGACTTCCTGCAGTGAAAGTTTGTCTATAATAACTTTTCTTTCAGGGGTCTCAAATTAGTCATTGAGGTGTCTGTTTCAGTTTTGGAATCAATAAAATGGGAAAACCAGTATTTTCTCTCTCCCTCAAAAAATGTTACTTAAGAATTCAGTGTTAAATTACAGGTCAACAGTGGTAGGTATGTGCTGTATGTGTTCAAAGACCCAGACTAGCACCAAGATCTCTTGAAGTGGATGTCACAGACTTAGATATCTAAGTATCACATTTCTATCAGGCAACAAATGTAAGTTAGAAATTTTTCAACTACTGCTTTCGAGCCCTCCCTTGTCCTTCCTTTTCAGCCTTAGTTTTCCTTTTTTTTTTCATTTTCAGAGGGAAAATACAGGGGAGAAGGGTTACTCTGAAGTGTGCTCTTGGTTACATGTTTGGATGCTATGGGAAATTGAAGAACGAATTATTGTGATGTTTTGTAAAAGATCGATGTGTCTGGACCAGATGTTTGTTCTAGAGCCAATGCTGCTAATGAGGAAAGAGATAACTAACCATAACATGATTGATTTCTGGGTGAAGGTCCATCTTTGCCTCTACCCCTAACAGCTGTATGTACTTTCTGTACTGCAGAGAATTCACATTTTCTGTATTGAAAAGAATATTATGTAGCCTGTCCACTACCAGGACTTAGGGAAGAAAATATGCTGGTGAAGACCAACCAACACATGAGCACTCTTTCTTTAGGACCACATCCATCCTTATTTATTAAACTCACCTAGACAAGTGAGTTTCTTAAGCCAGGGTACCCGCTATAACATGGGAGACTGGACAGAGCAATGCAAGATACAACCAATATGGCTAATGCATGCATTCTGGTTTATTATCTCAAAATGGCAGGTTAAATACAGTTTCAGATAGTTTACAGTTACAGGTGCTTTCTAATTGGTATTCAGACAGAAAAGAATGCAAACAATCTCAGCCTTAAGGCAGCAACCATGAAATCGCTATAACTCTACTAATTAACACTAAGCATACCTTAATCTAATTTCTTACTGCGCCACAGGTTTATCTACTACTATGCAGGCCTGAATCTGAGGCCTAGCCTGGGATAGCTCAGATCTCTTTCCATAGCAAATCATGTCCCCTCTCCCTAAGTTACTATTCTACAAGTTTCTTTGATTATACTTATTTTACTGCTTCTATTGCCTTGAAGTGTGAATTGTGATTGCTTAGATAAATGCACTGAAACACTGTCTGTTCCCACTTTGGCTTCCTAAAATAGCTCATTATGTTTTTCAGTGAGATACTCTTTTGCAATTTGCAGCATCAGTCTCAATTGTGTGAATCTCTACACAATATCTCAGAAACCTCTTCAGGAGTGATGGGTATGGGTAGCATTTCCTTCTGCTTTCCAACAGTGAAAGAATAATGCTCTCACAAAGCTGTGTGAAATTAGAAGACTATCTTTTTCTGTGCTATCTCCCTATTGTCATGTGTGATTTTAAGTCAATGTGGTTAAAAAAAAGGATGAGGCATCCCAGCTTTCTGGGTGGTCTGAAAAAATCTGTTGTCTCCCCTCAGGTTTTCCACAGATGTGCTTGAGCTTTCCTTTAAGTCTCATATCTGAATATGAGAATCCCCATAAAGGAATGGAAGATTCAAGGAGTCTCTGAATGCAAGTTTTAAAAGCTGGAAATAGGACTAATGGAATCTCAGTTGGTGTCCCTAAAAGATAATACAGTGGTAGGTGCAGAATAGAGCATGTTGTGTGATTTGCTGATGAATGCTGTAATATTTACTTAGATGTAGGATCAACCACATGGAGAGCAGATCCCGAGGTGACAAAACTGCTGTCTTCCTGTAGCTGAGTTAGTGCTGAAAGGTGCAACAAGCTAGCTCATATATTTTCAATAGGATTTTTAAAATAAAAGTCAAAAAAAAATTTTATCTATTCCATAAAGTCATTAAAAAGGGACAGAGTGTAATAAATTGTCCATCATTTATTTTCAAAAAAGTTTTCTAATGAAACATTAGCACTAACTGAATTTAATCACACTGGGAAAAAACTGACAATTTTCCAAAACTTTCAGACCTTGTTCACAGTTATTCTACTTTAACACTCTAGATTTCTATCTCACTAACAGTATCTCCGCTTTTTAAAAAAAATTGCTTATTCCTAAAGACCAGAAACTACTTCCGTTATGAACTGTAAGTGTTTATAGGCAAAATTTTGAATCATGACTAACTAGTCCCAACTACAGAGCAAACTTTTCCTTTTTGCCACAAAAAATACATGGTCATATTAACTGCTAGCAATGTATATTGCTCTCTTTAATCTCTTTCTCCATATTGGCCTATCTTAGCATTTTCCTGTTCAACAGAAAAAGTTGTGTGATTTTAGAGAGTTTGGGGTGTTTTTTTTGCTGCTAGTCTCATTCTAAATTTATCTCCATTTAATTGCATATGCTATCTGCTTGCTTAGTTTAAAACTCTTCTGTTCTTGATTGCACTTGCTATCATCTTTGGCTATGTTTTCAGTTAAGTATAATCTGAAAAATTTGCCATTTCTCTTTTTGCCTGCTTTCTTTTGTTTTTCTTTTCTAACTCTTAAAACTAAAACAAAGCAAAATTTACCTGATGTTTAGTTAGGTTAACATGCCAAAAAGGAAAAAAGACATTGTTAAATAAATGAGTTCATACTGGTTCTGAGAAAACTGTCTTCTGTTTCTACTTAATTTGCTTCAATATGTTTGAGTCCATTAAATTATTTCCATTGGTAAAAAACCAAAAATGTGGTTTATTGCAAAGTAAATACACTGACACATAGAAGTTTGCATTTGATACAATTTACCCTTTACTTCTTATCCTCCATGCAAACAGAGGATGCTTTCAAGGCCTGTGACAGTAAAAACTTGGCACCAGTGAAGTACATGAAATGGACTGGTTTACTTTTTAAAAGTCTTAAAAGATTTCTCTAGACATTTCTGTACATGTTTCTGCATGCTGAAAAGACTTCTACCCTCATAAACTCTCTGTAATGGACTGAGACATCAGGGCTTTTTAGCACTGATAAAGTAACACCCTGTCAAATACTTGATGATGGAGGGAAGGTAAGTTGAACACTCAGCTGACTGACCAAGTCAGTCTTAAGATTTCAGGGTAGAGGCATAAATGTTGCTTTTGTTAGGGCTTTCTCTCACCTTAAGGTGCCAAGAAGTCAGGTGATGTGAAGCCAATCTTTTTAGGAGATAGTTTTTTTGCCCAAAGCCACTTTTACATTTCTGCCTTTTACTTAGTTCACACTTAACTCTTTTAACCTAATTTCGCATATCATTGGTAGAACATGAGTTAATTTCCTTCAGAGTGAGTTCTCTTAGGCAGTGCTTACTTTTTTTCAATGACAACTTTCTCATGCTGAGTTTTGAGCCATGCTTCTTTGGGTCCCGCTCATGTCTCAAGGCTTATGGTAGACGTTTTATAAAGTTTGTAGTAGAAAGCATCAGGAGAGCTCCTATGGTCTCAGTGACTCCCTCTGGTGGTCTAAGGGTTGCAGTTGCTGCTGTTGTAGGGCATTTTCATTCCTCTCTTTCTCTGCAAAGATCTACATCTGGACATTTGAACGTCTGATAAAGGAGTGGAGCACTGACTCTTGGATTCCTTTTATTCCTGTTATTTAGCCATGCACATCCTCTAGTCACTTGTTGTCTGTCTGCTGTGCAGACACCACCTGTGTCCATCATTCACACTCTGTACCTTGCTAATGACTGTGCAGTATGCATGCATGGTGCTGGTTTTGATCTGACGTTTGCATTTCCACCCATTTCAAGGTCCTTTTATACTGCCAGAGCAGTGCAAACGGGCAGTGGTGGCATGTATCTACAGATTAAGCCCCCTTTAAATAGGAAGTGTTCAGTTCTGTCACCCTGACTCATTTCAGGTAGTAAAATGCCTTGCTCTAGAAGTGCTTCTTGGTTCAGTGTATCTGCTTACGTGACAAAGTGCTGTTTATGTCAGAAAGGGCGACAAAATCAGAGTGTTTGCGCTTGAGCCCAGGGTTAGTATATTAACTCACTCTGCTGTGGAAGAAGAGCTGTCATAAAAGAAATGTTTGATTCTGAGAGAGAAAAAAGAAGTCAATAGGATAACGCACCTCAAGGAACACAAGCAGTGATTATACTTCATTATTTGTCAATATTCCCCTTCTGTAATCTGGAGCTGTGTTGGCAGAATTGGTTGCAGAGCTCAGGATTAACTAGTTATGAGCATTACTCTAGTAATGCTGGCATGCAAGTAAACAGGATGGCTTAACTAATGTGAACTGAGTGTGATTGGTAGCAGGCAAACAGAAGCCAACTTGGTCAAAATGCCTTCCGTTATATTTTCAAGGATGTTCCCCATAGAAAACATGACTTTGAAATGTATTTGTTCAGAAGAAGGTGCATCCACAGGGCTCATGTTACCTCTGAAAACTTGAGACTGAAAGTTTGAGAGGAATCTCTGTGCATAACAGACTTATGAGCTACGTTTTCGCAGCATGCATAATTCTAATATTGAATGATGGCAATTACTAAGGGCATTTGAAGAGTGAGACATTGAGGAGTGTTGTCATATTATATTAGTTATGGGTAATAGCTGCTGACTTTGGAACAGTGATGTGAAAATTAGACCACTTCAGAAGCTCAATTTGGAAGCTGGGAGAGTCATGCAAGGTGACAGATCTGTACCAATGAAGGAGATGTCTTGGAGGCAGATGACTACTGTTTCATGCATAAGTAGTCAGAGTCCCAGTGTTTTTTCTATGCAAATCAATGTCAAAATTCAGGTTAACCTGATTAGGATCATCTCACAGAAAAGAATTTTCTGTTGCTGCGTCACAGATAAGAGTTATACTTGCATTTTAGATGGAGAAAAGTTATGAATACCATCATTTACATAATATGCTGGATCTAGCGGCCCTAGGAAAGGTTTTAATATCAGTTATTGTCTGTATAGAACAATTCTTGTTCAGAGAAACAAATGAGGAAGGTGCTCTTCTGTGAATTTAGGAAGGCAATTTGAATTGGTATGCATGGTGTGCAATTGTGCTGATCCTGCATTATGCATTTCTCATAGATGTATCACTAACTCACACTTGGTGAGAATACTTTGAACATTCCAGCAAACTGCTTGCTCATCTTTGGTAGTTTGCCTAAAACAGTGTGATCTCAATAGCTAATGATGCTTAAAGTTTTTTGTTGCATCTCATCCCTCATCTACATGAGGTCACCTTTGTCATTTTTGAAGAAAGACTCCCACAAAAGAAGGGTGTTCAGGAGACATTGACAAAGACCTGCAATATTTCTCAGGGAGGAAGGAAGATTCTCTCTAATCTGTGCTATAAGTAATAAAATGTGGCCAGGCAAATAATTATTCTTCTCTGGAAAAGTTCAAATAAACCATAAGGGAAATATTATGAGCTCATCCAGCATATAAAACCCCTCAGGTTCTCGTTCATTCACAAAGTGGCAATAAAGAACTTGTGTCTTGCAAATTTATCATTTTTGGATGTCAGAAGTATTGCTTTCTGTTATCATTTTAAAAGATTTTCTGGTAAACCCCTCATGTCTTCCAAGGAAGATGTGTATTACACCAGGAAAAGAATTCTTTTGCTATCATAATATATTCTGTATTTTAGAATAGAATTAACTGTATTCACAAAGAACTGTTTTTAACATCTGGTTATCCAGGTTAGGAGTGTTGCCAATGAAAACAGAATTTTCAAATAGGAAAATTTTATTGATATGGAATTACCATGGACTATGTAGTGGCTTCCTGAACACAAAGAATGTCAGTGCTAAGATTTGCATAAACTGTGTGTTGTTAGAAAGAAGTATATGTTGCAGTGAGACTGCTTTAGTAGGTTGTTTTGCTCAATATAGAACACTCAACGGTCTTGGCAAATATATAATTTCAAAGTTACTACCCTTGATTTGTCTCAGTTTGTTACCTCATTCCACCTTTCCAACAGTAAGGCTCCTATTTCAAGGATAGTCCTTGCATTAATCCAAACATTATTACAATTTTTTGACCATTATAGAAATTTTTGAAAATTATAGAAATGCTTTTTTGGATGTGCTCTTTCAAAGTAATTTCTTTGCTTCTTTGCTCCTGTGTCACTTTTTGCTTTTGTAAAAACTGATTTTCTTTAAGTGGTCTGACAGAAAAATACATGGGCTGCTGTTTAGATTATTGCTCTTATTATTTTAGGATTAAAATGGGAATGCTGTGTTTTAGTGTGCTGTCAAGTATTTACAGTGATATGCATCCTTGACTATTAGCCTTTTTTAAGACTGTAAAAGAAAGGAAAAGCAGAAAAATGAACAAACTTTGAATACATGAATTCTTATTGTTATGTCTTGTATATAGCTCCATTTTCTAAGTAGTAAGGGTCATGCTGATTGTAAGTACACAAGAACTGTGCAATTTTTTGGTACTTAAAGTAAGGTTTGATTTTGTGTCTTTAGACAGCTCTGGCCCCTATTGCTTTATATTTCAAGCAAAATATAATATACCTAAAACTCAGATATAAAAATGGAGTAAAATATGCACTGAAGCTGTGCATCCATTATATGATGGTAGGTGTTGGTTTTGACAAGATTGATTGTATTTTTACCTGGCCTACTTTTTTTGTAATTTCTGTATTAATTTTCATAATCTTTCCCTTTCTAAATATTTGTCTAAAAGGGGTTTTAGAAATGGAATAGTGGGGAGAATATTTTCTTTTCAAAGCAAACACTTTGCTTTTCTCCTAGAGAGTGCTGCTGGTATATTTATCTTTCTCTTTTGATAATTCTGGGGTAGAGGGGTTAAACCACAGGAGATCTTTAGTGTATACTGTGTATTGCATATTTAATTATGTCTATTCCCTGATAGACAAGTAAGAACCTTAACATAATCAGTTCTGCAGTCTGAAGTTATTTATTGCATTTTTTTCCGTAAGTGAATGCAGTGATAGTAAAATGAAGCTTTTTTTCTGGAATCAGGTTGTTGATTTTTGCCACCATTTGAGAAACTTGAAAACAATAGGAAACTCTTGAATTTGGTGCCTTTGCATGTACTTGGAGAAAGTGATTTTAAATAGGACAGCACTGTATCATTTTAAAGCACTGAAGAGTAAGTAATACAAAATCAACCAAGAGGATAATCTCTGACATTTACAAATATTTATAATGGCGTTAGTTCCAATTAAGTTAGCTGAGGCAATTTAAACCTGTAGACCCAAACAAATAAATAAACATGGCTTGCCATTTGCTTTTTCAGTAACATACCATATTGCTGTGGAGCTTTGTGCATCCAAATAAGTAAGGATATCTACCAGATTTCTCTTGGGCTCCCTTCAGTCAAAACACTGTCTGCTTTATTAGGAAGCATTTCACAAACCGGTAAAAATGTTATGGTACAGAATTTCTGGCCTTTCTGGAATTTGTGCTGCAGTGTTTTAGAGCTGGTCTAAAACTAATGGGTTTACTAAAGACTTGGAGACAGGACTTAAAGTTGAAATTAGTTTTAATGAAATGTCCCAGATTGGCAGGTCTGGCAATAGTTTCCCTTGCTTGCCCACAAAATGACTTTGTTCTTTATGCAACTCAGTGCAATGGTTAGAATGTGTTGCCAGTGTGAGCCAGACCTTGCGCTTGATCCCAAACTAACTGTACCAAATTCACTGAACCCAAGCCAATCCTGAAGCAGTTTTCCACAAGCTCTGAGGAGTGCAGAATACTAACTGAGCTGTGTAAATTTTTAGCGTGAGTGGAGTGTTCACTTAGGAAGGAGAGCTAAGCATGGGTGTGCCTGCTTTTACTTAGCATCTGTCCCTTGCCAGAAGGCCAACGGCATCCTGGCCTGTATCAGGAATAGTGTGGCCAGCAGGACCGGAGAAGTAATTCTTCCATTAGACTCAGCACTGGTAAGGCCATGCCTTGAGTCCTGTGTCCAGTTCTGGGCCCCTAAGTTTAGGGAGTATGTTGAGGTGCTCTAGCATGTCCAGAGAAGGATGATAAAGCTGGTGAAGGGTCTGGAACACAAGTCTTGTGAGAAGCAGCTGAAGGAGCTGCGGGTCTTCAGCCTGGAGGAAACGAGGCTCAGGGGAGACCTTATCACTCTCTAAAACTGTGTGAGAGAAGGCTGTAACCCCATGGGGGTCAGTTTCTCCTCCATGGAAACCACCAACAGGACAAGAGGATGAAGTCTTAAGCTACACCAGGGGAAGTTTAGGTTGGGCATTAGGAAAACGTTTTTCACAGAAGGAGTGAGTGGACAATGGAATGGGCTGCTCAGGGAGATGGTGGAGTCATCGTCTCTGGAGGTGTTTAAGAAAAGACTGGAAGTGGCTCTTAGTGCCATGGTCTAGTTGACATGGTGATGTTAGGTCACTTAGGTTGGACTTGATGATCTCAAAGGTCTTTTCCAACCTAGCTGATTCTGTGTGAGTCAGCAGTCTGAGGGCCAAAGGAGTCTGAAGACTAATAAGGAGACATTGCAAAAAGTCCTGTTCAGAGACTCAAATATGCAGGGTGAGGCTGACCACTAGCGGAGACCCTTCATAAGACAATATGCATCAGAGTCCCAAGTCTGTGCATCAGCAGTGCTCCTATAACCTCTAGTCCTCCAAACTCAACTCCAACGCCTAAATATTTGCCCTGAGAACCATCTAAGATTTAAATTAACCTGATGCAGTGTTGAAAACCAAAAGCTTGATTTAAAAGAAGGGAATTTACAGAAGTACAACTGAGAGTTAAATTTGTCTTCTGAAGCGTTTATTTCTGGTAATAATGTTTAAGATGGAAAAAACCCAGCTTGACTTCCTGTTCCCCAGAGTGAATTTGTGGGCCTGAGATTTAGAAGAAAAAGTAATTTTGCTGGTATATTAAGATATTTAACCTGCAAATCTGTAAGAGAAGACAAAAATGCAATTCTCACAATGCTTTAGTTGCATTTATTTTGAGGAAAACCACATTTAGAAACTAGAGACAATGCTAAATGTCAGTTGTAAGATGCATGCTTTAATGCTGATTTCCTGCTACCATCTGTTCTGTAACAAAAAGGCAGTCTCAGTTTCTGGGTCAGAAAAGGCTCTGGTAGTAACTTTGTACTTGGAGGATGCCATGTGCTTTAAACCAATTCACTCCTGTGGTGCTGTGCAGTAGGAGATCGTCTGAAAAGTTTAAGACAGCCCAGGACTATTTAAATCACACAGTTTTAGCAAAGATCTGTTAGTTTTAATTTGGCCAAGGACTATGTGTAGATTGATTCTTCAGGGCTAGTGCACATCTCAGTAGGACCTGGAGGCTTGCTGGAAATGGGTTTACGTTTATTCTTTTTCAAGACTTCTTTATAAAAGTTTCTAACTAGGTGATACTTTCTGGTTTATATCAAACTTCTGTAATGGTGAAATTTAGAGTACAGGATGATCATCCATCCTGTCTGTAACTGCAACTACAGCCTCTTGGAATATAAATCTGTTGTCCCATTATCTATAGTATTGTTTTAATGAATAGCAGCTTTTTGTAGAAGATGTCACACAAGTAGTTGTCTGAGTTAACAGCATACTATATATTCAAAGTTTTTCAATTGAGTTTTTATAGGTACCTGAAAGGGCAAATTATTCTATTGCCACAGTGCGTGATCTAATGGTTGTGTGTATGGGGTTTTGTGGGAACTGAAAGACTTGCTTTTTGTTACCAGTTTTCTGAAATTACTCTTCTGACCTATTTTTTGTCCTGTTTTTGTCCTTTTTCCAAATGAAGTTCATACATTCTTCATGAAAAAAAAGATACTAGCTGTTAAAGATTTTTTTTTGCTGAAGTACTGCTTTATCAAGTTTAGTTTGGGTTGTTCAGAAGTAACCCAGGAGATCAATATCTAAAAATATCACCACTTTGGAAATGAATTTTGAGTATTCTAAGTAAGGGTGGAAATGTCTTGAAATTGGCATAAGAAAAGCCACCAGCATTGAATGGGGATCTAGTCTTCCTAAGGTGAAGTCTTTCTTCCTCTCTCTACTGGCAGCCTAAGGAATGAAGCATCCCCAGTGTGTGTGTTGGAATTTACTTGCACTGGGACATTTCATCTGAGAATACAGGAAACCCACAGGACAGACAGGGTGGCCCTAATTGACAGTCTAGTGTTGGAATTGTCACCCATCCTCTACAAGAGTCAGGGAACACTGAAAGTCAACATCTTTTACACAAGAAGCAAGGTAAACTGAGATTACAGGCCCTGTTCCTGGGGAGTGGCATGTGCTTTTGCATGGCTGGGTCGCTACATAAGCACAGGCATTCTTCCCAGGGAATGGACTTCACTGTCCCGTGTTTCCCTTCATCTGTGGAATGAGTGGGCTTCTTGAAAGCCCCAGTGCCTGTCACTGCCTGTCACTACCCGTCATGGTTCTCAGGATTGTGCCCTGGGGGCTGGCCCACTATCCTGCATCAGGATAGTGGGCTTGTATTCTTCCCTCTCATGCCAATGTCAGTAAATCACTTGTAACTTTTTCAGGGCCTAGAGTCTTTATGTTTGTCTGAATTGTCTTTTCTTGCTTTGGATCTTCACTTTCAGTTTCAGTGATGGCCTCCCAGTGCATTTAGCAGCCTGTAATGTTGATAGGTGGATTTAGTCACTGAATTGTATGTTGCGCTAGAAAGTAACTGCTTGGATTGCAGTCTTTGACATTCAGTGCATTTTCTGGAAATTTCTGAGTAATTTTCTGTCTTTTTTTTTTCTCCTATTAATCTTTGAATGCTAGTAATTGAATCCTGCCTTTATTCAGAGAAACATGGTCAGTGGCTCAGCAAGGCTGCACATATCACAAACACTTGTGACTTTACCTTGCTGTAGTGGAAGCTAAGGACAGAATCCAAATGGAGAGATTAGAGCTTCAACTTGGAAGTAAAATGAAGTTCACAAATGGTTTATTTGACAATTTCGTTTATTTGTCTAGGTGCTGCCATCCTATGTAGTCCACCTGTTCCATCTTGATAAAGTGATCATTAATCATTCAGAAACATGCCTCAGATTTTTCTGTGCTGGTGCACACAACTAATGCATTTCATTAATGCCATCCAGAGGGAGCAGTTTGGAAGATGAGAGGATAATTTACTCACCATGTGCATTTAGTCCTTGGCCTCCTTGCTGAGATATCCCTGCTGGTTTGGAGTCTGTTTTCATATATAAACCTGCCCTACTTGTTATTACCAGAAATGTAGTTAGCCTACTAGTTTAATTCAGGGATAGGATGGTACAAATTCTGGTTTCAGTCTTTGGAAATCAGAAAGCTCTGTTCTGCTTTAATCTGCAGACAGATGCCTAGTTCTGGTATTGCTACCTCAGTAGGAGTTGAGAGCTACATTAGGAAAGACTGTGAGATAATTACAATCGCTAAAATATGAATAGACTTTCATCTATATTAGAGAAACCAAAGACTTTGTACAACAAGTAGAAAATAGTCATCCAAAAGCTCAGTAAACAATATCCAATAATATAAGTGGAAAAAAGCTTAAAAATCAGTCGAGGTGCAGTGCTGGTATCATATTAGTGTACTCTGGTCTTTGCTAACACCGTCATAAGCAGTAGCAGTCCATAGGGAATTTGAGTGAGTTTCAGTGAAATTTTAGGATGAAGGGAAAAGTCCTCCTCCTTCATCATCACTGGGGTCACTGTCCAGAGGATGAGGCTCACCTGAGGACCCCACAGCTACCCTTACTGTCAGGCCAACAGAGAGTTTTTCTTCCTCCTGTGCTGCTTTGAAAGCAAAACCAGTGAGAGACTCCAAGTTAGAAATACAATTTAATAAGAGGAAAAGAAAAGAAGTAAAATAAAGTAAAATAAATGCAATAGTACAAAAAACCACTGACAGAGTCAGAATACAACCTGATACCCTGTTAGTTGAGGTGGTGGTAGCAGTCCAGATGAAATGGTCTTATTGGAGCAGTGATCCTGTAGAAAGTTCTGGTAGCTCTTGTCCTCTGCAAATCCAGTGGGGTAAAGGCTGTCCCAAACCCTGGATTATATCCAGGTGGGAATGCTTGGCTCCTTCCCCTGGGTGGAGCATCTCACAATGGGATGATATCATTCTGTGAGTGATAGCAGTGGGTCCTTGATGGCCCATTAAACAGAGATAGCTCCTGGAGGGAGTTATCCTTGAGTCATGCAGCAAGGCATTGATGGGCCCATTAACAGAAGATAAGGGAAACACTGCCCCACCTGGTTTCAACAGCTCATGAAGATGGTGATAGAATACATACTTTGGGCACATCTTACACTGTAACCTAGGACACCCCTGCTCTGCATTTTCCTCTCTCCTTTTCTCTTTTCTCGGCCTTCTCTGCTTTTGTTTTTGGTTTTTCCCTCAAGATTACTTTGTCTACTAGAGTCGATGTGTGTCATCAGCAGTGGATCCTGCTAATAAATCTTTGTGCACATTACCCTGCCTCAGCATTCTTTGTGCAGCAGGGAAATTGATGATCAAGACTGAAGGAAAAGGCTGTAAGAGAAAGTGAAATGTGGTAATTCAGATAGGTGAAAGCTGAAGACAAAAGAGGGGTCAAGGTGCAGGACTTTAGGCCAGACATAGTGCTGGTATGGATATGCTGGTGTGGTTGTGCTGATCTCTGCTATCAAAGTGCTCTTGCTGAGGGTACAGTTTGTAACAGGAAAATTATGGGATACTTTCAGCATTCTCTGAAAAATTGCAGTTTTTCTGGAATAAACACATCTGAGCAAGGACACTGGGGCACTGGTATGTCAGGCACAAGGGCTCTTAATGCCAGCAAATGTTTGTAGAGGACCAGAGTGTGTCTGTGCATGTTGAAGTAAAGAGAATGCATGCCAAGGCACAGGCTTGCATCCTCAGCAGGGTCCAGCATGTTTCCTCTGACAAAATAGGATGAAGAATGTGTCAAAATTCTTCTTCTGCCCCTGAATCACTCTGACCTTTCTTATTTGCTTAAGTGTCTGTTAAATTGTTTCTCCTCCTTCCTGCTACAGAGGGTTATGGACATTGTGTTATCATAGATTCACAGAATTTTTAAGGTTGGGAAAGACCTCCAAGAGGATCCAATCCACCATTAACACATGCAGGGAGTTGAACATCCCAGTCAGTGAGCATTCCTGAGGCTGTGTTAGCCCAAAGGCTGGATCATTTGCAGGTGCTGCAGGGCTGAGATCCCCACTATGGGATGGGCTGGGCTGGGCTGGGCATTGCATAACACCAGCAATCCCTGCCTCTGCCAGTAACTCCCAGCAGAGCTCCCAGCACCCATCAGAAGCCTGTCTGCAGATCTGTAAGGCCAGGACGCTCTGTAAAATAACCTATTTTTACATTTGCTACTCTTTTTTGCTTAGAAAAGCGGTCTTAGATTGATCCTTATTTTAATTTTGTTTCTCTTGTGTGTATGCTTAATTGTATATTCCATGGAAAAGTATAACTGGGTGACATTCACAAAGAGATACAATATCAAATATAGTGTTACTTTTTTCTATTCATAAGTATTTGATAGAAAACAGCAGGTGTTATATTTTATCTTGGAGCAGATAACATTCAAGGAGGAAGAAAAGAAAAACCTCTCCTTTTCCCATGGGTATGGGACTGATAAATTATTCCAATGACAGATAAAGATAGAACTCACCCAGGTAAAAAAAGATTTGGGAAAGAAAATCACATAACAGTAATAGTGATAGTAATAGTAGCAATAATAAAAGATGAATGCGTGCTTTCACTGCTAAAGCTTTATTTGGATGCAGAACTCCAAAGCTTCGCATGTTATTAATTCTAAAAGAAAACTTTTTATTTCCCTTAAATTAAAAGAAGCAGCTAAACCAATCTACTGTACAAATGGAGTGGATTTGAGGCTTTGACTGACAGTAGATGTCCCAAAGTCTTTAATTTTTACTTGCTTTTCTACATTCATGTGTGGCACAAAATTGAAACCCCAGTATATAAGAGGAATTTGTAACTCCAACTGTCTTTGCACCTATAAAATAAGGAGAATAAATATCCAAATTCTTCTAAGACTCAAGAAAATTCTCAGGGAGGAAGTTGAAATAAGAGAAAAAGAGCCACATACCTCTCCCTGTTGTTTCCATTGGCTTGCTCTTGATCATGACGAATATTCCTTCAGCATGTTTCTCCCACTGCTCTTGAGCTACTCTTATTATCTAGTAAATACATCATATACACAATGAGTTGTTGGGATTCATTCAAGGATCCTGGTCTATTACACAACATCTCTAAGTGAATCCTCAGAGTGCTTGGCTTGAGAACGGCATCATAGTTTCCACCCCATTTTTTGGTCACTCTGGACCCTTCTTTTTAATTTGATGCTCCTCAGGCCATTCTTGGTGACTTGCTGGCTGATCTTGCCAGGGTCTGCTCTGCATGAAGCTGTGTGTTAGGTCTGGGTCTGCTGTGCAGTCTGCTGTCCTGTGCCTGGGATCTGCTGTGTTGCTGGGGCTGTTCTCAGGGGCTGGAGGGTGGTGAGAAAAATCCATGTGGAGAGTTTCACCAGTGAAATAGACACCTAGACCCTAGCCAAGACAAAATTTACCAGATGGTCTGAGGGTTGGCTAGTCTGTCATTGGAATAATTCTGTGAAGAACAGTAAAAAAAAAAACAAACCAAAAAAAGCGCACTGATTTTTATGGACTAGAGCAAGGGCACTGTGCACAGACTTATACTATTTAAAAAGTTTTGTCTTGTTCACTCCACCCAATTAATCAATATGAGGAAAAGAAATGATTGAAAGTTGTTTGTAATAAATACAAGAGAGTTAATTCTCAAAATGGGTCCACATTCTTATATATTCATGCAGTCCCTTGCTGATTATATCTTTTATCAATATCCATCTGAATTGTTGATGAATTTCTTCTGTGTATTCTTCACTCCTTCCACACCTACCTCAAGTATATTTAGATAACAAGCTGGCTGTGGTCCTGTGGAATTGATTTTAAATTAATGCTGGATAGTAGAATAGTTTCTTGTGGTACAAAATAAGAAATGTAGGCAGCTCTGAGGTCTGCTCAAAAGCATTTTAGAGATCATTGTTTAGTCATACCTTGAGGAATTGGGCACAAATCTGTGCAAGTCAATGTAATTGCTTACACAGGGCTGAGTGTAGTATAGTGAGCTATGAGTTGGGTTTGCAAAGCTTCTGAATGCACAGAACACCATCTGAAACAAGCCTTTCTTGAACATAGGGAAAACTTTAGATACCTTGAAATTTGCTAGAGAATAATGATTGCAAAGGTGAAAACCTGCTATAATGGAACAGAAAGTATTCAGGTATTTAGGACATTAAAAGTATATAATGGTAAGTAAAAGTCTGAATCTCTGCTTTCCTTGGCCTGAAAAAAACACTTAAACATAGTTATCTCTCTTTTCTGAGGTCAACACAACATAATTTGCCATTTGGCTCTTCTTTAGGTTATTCCTCAACTCCTCTGTTCTCTGACATGGCAAACAAATGGCAAACAAATCTAAGACATGCTTCCAACACAAAAGTACAAATTCTTCATTCTGTAAATCTTTGCATGTAATAAAGCTTTGCTAGAAATTAGGTTAAGCTTAAGATTTTTTTTCACGTAGCTTACTAGTACATCCCCTTACCTGAGTAAGGCCTCTGACCTGTGTCTTCAAAGCAAGTGAATTTTGTGTTAGGCACCTACTCTTTGGAGGTAAAAACAAGTGATACCTTGTGATTTTAAAAGTTGGAAGTTTCAATATGGATGTCAACATAGATGTTTAGGCATGATGATATATTATGTAGAAGCTCATTGCATCTTCACTGTTATCGAGGCTTTGGACCTCCAGGAGGGTCCGATCCTGGCCTGTAGGAGTCCCGGATAGACTGGAAATGTGAGGAACCACTCAACCCAATGCTCCTGGTGAGGTATCCAGCCTCAGGCAAACTTAGCAAGCAGCTATCAGTGAATTCAGCTCTTAGCAGTGAATTTCAGCTTGCAGTGAGATTCAGCTTTTGCTTGCTAAGTGCCCTGGCAGACACAGGGAGAGAGAGGAGAAGAGCCGTATGCAGTTCCTCAGAGATGTCCTTTATTATGGCATTCTCTTCGAAGGGTGGCAGGGACAGCTCTTCTCATTTAACAGGGCAAGATTCAGGGTTTATATAGGGTAGAGGGGTTTTGAAAAGTGGACCAATGGGGGAGTTGGGGTACAATTTGGCCTATAGTCTTACAGATAGATAAGAGAGGTCCGGGGGCTCCAAGAGGTTTCTTTTTGGCCACTCATCGTGACATAGCATTTCCTTATCTCAGACCACTGACCGCCAGGGAGGCCTCACAGGCTCCATGGCTGCAACCCTTCACCAGTTGTACTTATCCTGGGAAAAGGATGCCTCTCTGCTAATTTCTGTATATTAAAGACAAGGATGGGCTTATTTTGAGTTTAGTTTATTAGCAAAAAACTCAGGATCTACTCTCTTTCTTGGACTGATGGATTGTAAATAGGCTCAGAATAGAACCAGGGATTTTGTGTTGTGTAGCCATTCATGAAGGAGACTGAAGTAAGAAGAAAGGGCTGAAGGTCTGACTTGCTTGGCAGGCAGCAAGGGAGAAATCCTGAGCTTGCAACTCTGCCATTCAGTTTAAAAATGCTGAATGCATCTGACAAAATGGAACATTATTCCTGCCTGGTTTAATTCTCTCTAAAACTTTTTTAGTCTGACTTTCCCCAACAAATGTGAAGGTTTCTCCTCTTCTTTGGGCATGTCCTGGAAGATACCTTTTGTTTCCAGCTACCTTTGAACTAAGCTGCAGCTCAGTTAACAAGACTGAGTTTTGCCAGTTGTATAATTTGAATTAGTCAAGCAGGTGAGAAGAGAAATAAAAATAACTGAGCCAGAATTACATTTTTTGTGGCAAAATTTGACATAATTTTGACACAAAAATTTGACATGTGAAAATGTCCTTTTTGAGTTCTAGCTGAAGGAGAAGATATATGTCTTGGGTTATGTAAACAAAAAAAAAAAGTGTATTCTATTTCATGTGTTGGAAGCAGATGAAATAGAATCATCAGAACAATCAACAGATGTTTATCTCTTGTAACTCCAGGAGGGAGAAGAGAGGATTCTTTGTGATAATGGTCCAGCCGTTAAGACCAGGTAGGGCAGTATTTCTTATCTCTTTCACAACCCATCCATCCTCCGGGGGATATCTTCTGCTAATGGGCCATTAAGGCTCACCAACGACATGACACATTACATCATCCCATTGTGAGATGCTCCACCCAGTGTGGGGGGAGCCAACCATTCATATCTAGATAAAAATTGAGACTCAGGAACACCAGCTACCTGGTTTTTCCACT
The DNA here is from genome assembly GCA_013400075.1 of Hippolais icterina. Taxonomy (NCBI): domain Eukaryota; kingdom Metazoa; phylum Chordata; class Aves; order Passeriformes; family Sylviidae; genus Hippolais; species Hippolais icterina. Next base: position 22,525 of record VWYN01011634.1, read on the forward strand.
GGAGCCCTGGAGACTGGACCCATCTCTCTATCACTGGACTTTCTACTGGATCATCACTACTCCACAGAACCACATCTGTTACTCCAGGAGGATTTATTTGGACTGCTTCCAACACCCTTACCAACAGGGTGTCAGGTCATATCCCTGACTCTGTCAGGGTTTTCTAGGATTTTAGTTTGCTTGCTTGCTTGCTTGGTTTTTTGTACTACTACATTTGTATTTTTAAATATTCCTAATAAAGAACTGTTATTCCTATTGCCATATCTTTGCCTGGAAGCCCTTAATTGCAAAATTATAATAGTTTGGAGGGAGGGGGTTTACATTCTCCATTCCAAGGGAAGCTCTAGCTTTCCCTGGCAGATACCTGTCTTTACAAACCAAGACAATATATTTTACAAATGCAAAGGAATTTTTGTTGAACCATTCTCATCCATTTTTCTTGAAGTGAAAGGAGGGAGCCAATTTCTGAAGCAATTTATTTTAAAATCAAAAACCTGACAAGGTTTCAAGAAATAATATATAATAAAAGTATGTCTGGACTAATTTATGTACTTGGAAGATTTTTTCAGTTATTTCCTTTGATGTTGTCCTCTGTTTACCAGAGATCCTACATGGATAAGAATGTTTCACTTTCTTGACACACAATAGTATAGATGTTTAATATAATTCAGAAATTTTTAAATAATAATATTTTAGTAATATTTTGCAGACCCTAATGATGACTTTGAATTCTTACAGTCTTGGTCTATTGATAGCTTTTTTTTTTTCCTATCTGATCAGTGGTTCAAACATTATAAAATGGGTATGTTAAAGTAAAACATTTGCATTGGTTTTCACATTTTTTCAGTGATGGAGGCATGCTTCCTTATTGTTAGAGCATTGCATTTCACCTTATTGCCTACTCTTCTATCCAGTTGCAGGGTAAAATTACTCTTGTAATAGATAAGATGTTTTGATGTTAAAATTATTGAACTTACTAACAGTAAGACTAGTGCTAGTGCCAAGCTCTGGCATAGACATTTTTACTGGTTCTGACCCTCCTTCCTTGTCTGTTAAAAGGAAGGAGGAGTGTTGATAGTTCATCCTTTCTCCTATTCTTCTAGAAGAAACTTATTTTGCAGAGTGCTTAAACATAACTTAGATGCCACTATATCAGAAGTTTGAGTTTCCAGCTTTGCTTAAAAGAGCATAAATATATGCCATTAAATCCTTTCTTAAATCGGGATTGTGGGCTGAAGGTTATTCAAGGTAAGAAGCACCCTGAGAGTGTGCTTGTGCTTGTACCCCATATAGGAGCATCTGCAAGGAGAGAGAGTTCAGAAGGCTTGAGTGGTACAAATGGTTGTGAAGAGTTTTTAGTACAAGGCCACTTGGATAATCACCACACAGTGAGAACATTTTGTTTTGTCTTGGGCTCTCTTTGGAGAAAGGACTTCTCTTCGTGTCTGCACAAACATTTTCACCTATCACTCTTCAGGCTGTTCCTGGTGCTCTGACCTACATCAGTTCTGCTACCACAGTGAGTCTGGAGGTTGGGCTGAGGTTTCTATTTATCACACTGAAGGATTAATTTATGGTCTGTTTCTTTGATTTAATCATGATTCTACCAGGGTTGCATGTGAAACTACTCTGCAATCTTATTTAATTGGGAATGATTTTGTCCCACTGTCTGCAAAGGAGTCAGCAGCTACTGTCAGAAACTACTGAGAAATTGAGACAATGAGTTCTATCCCTGTTTCTGTCTCGCTAAACTAATGGTAAGCCAAAAAGCCCAGCAGGGAGTCAGGTCTGGTCTGGTCTCTTGCCAATGCTGACTGTGAACATAGTATAAATAATGATCCAAGATAACAGTCCTGGGAAACGTTGGCTTTATTGGCAATCAGTGTGAAAGAAGTATACTTGTTTCTTTGCAGAATTGGGCTGCTTATGATTGGAGTTGGTGGAACAGAAGTTAGACTGTAATTTTACTTACTTAATCCCATGCTTGAACATTAATTTAAAACTTCTTTTTTCTTCCCTGGGGAGAAGATTATCTGTTTGGCTAAACATTCAGTGACATTTGCATGATTTCTGGATTGCTCACATAATTTCATTTTAAAGTCTGAAACTAATTTTTTATTTTGAATCCCCTTTCTCCCCCCAGTACTCAGAAGGGAGCTGTCTCATCACCTATGGGCAGTTGCATTATGTTTAGTTTTAACCAAGTTGTGTATAAACAAAATGCTTGCTCTTAGGCATTTCTCCTGAACATTGAGGAGCTAGGATTCCTATTATTCTGTAGGAAATATGAATTGATAAACACGTGCTTTTCCTCAATACGTGATTAATAGGAGCCATGTAAGGGTAGTGAGGATTAGAACTATCCAAACAGAAAAAGAATTAAAAATAAAAGTCTGCCACTATTTTAGTTTTTTAGTTATTTAGAGAAGAGACAATAACAAACTGTGTATCCCTTCTCAAAAAAATTTATTTGTATTTTCAAAAATCTGGGTTATTGTTGGTGCAGCTGAGTGTTTCCTTCAGGGACTGTGTATGTTGCCATGGATTTGGACCAATTTTCTGTGTGGAGCAAGGCATCTTTCTGGAAGACAGTAAACACACCTACATTTATCTTTTTCAGGGGGAATCAACCCCCCACCCCAAACTGCTTAGAAATGTACTGATGCTTCCTTTTACTTCTTTTTAGTTACATAATTTTTAACCCGTGTTCCTTTTTTTATTTTCCAGTATAAACTATGTGTGATTAATATTGTGGGGTGGCTAAAAATTAAAGCATGATGTAACTTACTGTAATTGCACTTTCATTTGTAGCTCAAGCTGTTGTCTCCGTATGTCCCATGAGATCAAGATCTGCCATCAACTCTGAAGCCAATTTCCATCAGACATTTTAAACAAGAAAAAGAGAGTAATGTGTGCAAATCTGTAAACTCAAAACTAAAAAAGAATTCCTCTCAGAGTTGGAATTAATTTCTTGTTCTTTTCCCCCATCTCATACACCATGGTGAAAATGCTTCATTCTAGATGAATGAAGAATGTGGGTATGTGAAAGGGTATGTTGTCCCTTTGGACAACTTGGTGTACCTTTACGTGTTATGAAAGCATGCCTGACATTTATTTCCCAGACTGTATTAGCAGACAGGGCTACTCTATTCAGTGACTGTGTTTTGTTCATGCTGAGAGTCAGAGCATGCTGATATACTTCAAAACCTTTTCTTACAGGTCCTAAATAAATTGCACTTGGATTTCACTGACATAGTGTATCAGGTTTCAGCAAAGTAAATTTTATTAAAGATTTATGCATATTCAGTAGTGGATATTGTGATGGTGGAAATCGAAGTTTTCAGAATGTGTTTTGGAATTACTGTGCTCAGAAACCCATGGAACAATACTGGTTCTTTTTCATCATACGAAATCATCTTTAGAATACAGAATTCAAAGGTAGGTAGTTTTATTGCACAGATATAGCTGCATTGAACCATCAAAAGCCCACATCTACCTTTAGCAAATTTTGTTATTTTTCCTAATGGACAAAGAATCAAATCTTTCTGGTATGGATTCTCTTCTGCTGTGTGGAAAAGGAAAAAAGGAGGATTGCTCAGCTGCCATTATTGGTGGTGGGGCAATATGAAGCTTGAAGTTATGAGTTTTCAATATCTTCTATACTAGCTGGAGACTTCCAGGAAATGTTGTGTTCCTGACAGTCTCCATAACTGTTTTTAGAGCTTTTTGTAAAGGTGATGCTGAGGGTCTTTTTCTTCTGAGAGCTCCCTTTACTTGGGGGATTATGAGAAGGAGGAATATACAACTCATTTTTGCACACTATGAACATGATTGTGGAAGTAGAGCATTTGGCCTTACATGCTGTGGATTTATTAAGCTGCTCCTTGCCCTCAGAAACTGAGAAAATATATTTAACAAAGTTAAATTCCATGCCATTTTGATGTTTTCTCATGAATACCCTGAGAATGCCATGGTTTAACCTCAGACAGCAATAAATCCCCACACAGGCTCTTCGCTCACTCACCTTGGTAGGGCGGGGGAGGGAATCAAAAGGGAACAAGTTGAGAAAACTTGTGGGTTGAGGTAAAGACAACGTAACAGGTAAAGCAAAAGCTGTACACCCAAGAAAGGCAAACCAAGGAATTAATTCACCACTTCTCATAGGCAGGCAGGTGTTAGTTGTGTCCAGGAAAGCAGGCCTCCATGGCACATAGCAGTGACTTGGGAAGACAAGAACCACAACTGTGAATGTCCCCCCCACCACTTCCTTCTTCTTTTCCCCAGCTTTTTATGCTAAGCATGATGTCATATGGTATCAGATATCCCTTTGGTCAGTTGAAGTCAGCTGCCCTGGCTATTTTCCCTCCCAACTCCTCATGCATGCTAGAGCAGTGGGAGAAGCATAAAAAGCCTTGGCATTGATCAGCAATAACAAAAACATCCCTGAATTATCAAAACTGTTAACATAGTCTCACACTGTGAAGAAATTTAGTTCTACCCCAGCCAGAACAAGCAAAAAATGTAATTGCGCTGTTGACTTTCAGAGTATTGTGAGCCAGAAGCCTTCTTTCCCAAAAAACATGCAGGCTAAACCCAACAAAAGAAAGAGATGATGTGTGGGAAAGACATACAGCATATATACCATTGCTGTGCACTAAATTCACTGACTGTCAGATGAGACCCTAGGTAATTTTACTATTTATACCAGTTCTTGGAAGAAATCAAGCTATGCAGGATGGGCCTGGTTTTGGTGACTCTGAGCCCACGTCTCAGCTATCCTAAATCTAAAGTGGTGAGTTCTTCCCAGTGGCAGCTCTGTCATGGCTGGAGATCACAAAGGGACTGTTCTCTCCAAACCTCTTCCTTGAAACACAGACCAAATAGGACAAACTTTTGCATAACACCTGGTTGTAACGTGTGATTGAAATTTTTAGCATTCAAAATTTTTGAAGGAATAGAAAGAGGCACTTATTTTCCACCTCTGCTTTAGAAGCTTATCTGAGCCTATAAGCACTGGGAACAGGTTGACCTTGGAGTTGTGGAGCTTCCTGAATATGGAAATATCTTTTTCTTGTGTTTTGGTAGACTGTCTCTAGCCCTGTAGTTCAGGGCTTGTCCTTGTACTGGCCTCCTCCCTTATCTTCCCTGAGCCTGAACTATGCTCCAGAAAATAAATTTTCATGTGGGAAAAATGTGCTTTCAATCCTTTAGTTGCAGAGGCACATTTAAAAGTATAAGTGAGGTAAATCTGTGTGAGCTCCCAGGCATCCTGGCTAAATCTAAAATGAAGATATAACCAAGCTGTCTTTGAACTGTGGAGAGCCTGTATAGCAAGGATAGTGTGCTGAATTAAAGTAGCTAATTAGCTGTCATGAAAAGCTGATACACAGGGCTGGGTCAAGGCAGCTGCCTTACTGCTGAACTGGCTTGTTCCAAGGAGCCTTGGGACTCTCTCTGCAGCACTGCACCACGCTGCTGAGCAGGCACACCTCCAGCAGTGGAAGGCTGTACAGCTGTAAGCTGCCGTTGCTGATCTTATTGAGGGGCTGTCAGAGACTGCATCCTGGCTCCTGGTCAGGCTGTGACCCTGGAGCACACAAGGCTGCTTCCTCCTTTCATCTCATTGCTCTGATTTCTGCAGAAAGGGAACGGCAAGCAAAGTCCTGGAGGATCCCAGATCAGCAATCCTGGAGTGTGCCCTGTTTTTTTTCTTGGTAATTAGATACAACCTCAGGCAATCAGTCATCTCATTTAACTGAAGCTGTTAGAGGGTTAGCTATCAGTTCTGGACTGGTTGGTCGCCTCAAAAGGAGAGAGGCAGGTACTTCCAGTGAACGCTTTATCTCTCCTGGAACAGAAGAGATGAATCACACTGTGGAGGTGTCTCTTTCTCCATTGACTGCAGAGAAGCCTCAATGGTAACATTGAACTTGATGCTGGTCTATGCGACAGCTGGAGTTCGGTGAGGTGCATCTTTTGGTATTTGGAGTGTCACCTCAGCCATGGGCTGGAACATTTGATGTCCAGGGTATTGTAAAAGAGGAAGCATATTCCTAGTCTGAAGAAGTATACTACTTAGTAAAAATAATAGCTTATTTATTGAAGTGATGAAAAGGTGATATGTGGGAATAAACCATCTGAGACCGTTTAAGAAAAATACAAAATCAAAAATCCTACAAAACCTAGGAGTTCAGACAAATCAGTCTATGAATCTAGCTGAAGCAGTAGCACCAGTAAAAGAACTATTTTCTTATTGGATCAAGTCAGCAAGGCATATATTATGGGTAGTATTGTAGGCAGTATGCTGCTTTATTTTTATTGGTTTGGCTCTTATTTTGGAGGTACATAAACCAAATGCCTATCTATTTAATTTCCAGTAGATAGCAGAAGTTCACAGAGGGTATTTTTTTTTTCTTTTTTTTTTTTCTTCTTATTTTCCAGTGAAGGTGCTTGTGATTCAATGAGGACCTTAAAATGTTTCCTTTCTACTCAGAAACTTCAGTAACATTTTAATACATGCAATATGTGTTGCGTTTGTCACTGCAGCTAATTTCTGAGGAGTATTGTTGAAGTATTGAATTTATCTTGAGACTGAGTCAGTTAGAAACACTTTTATTCACAACACCACGGAATAAAAGAAAAAGAAGAGGAAAACAGGGCTTTTCTTAGTCATTTTTTTAGATTAACATTCCATTAAGTTCATTAGTTGAAAGAGAGTGCATTTTCCTCAGAAGCTTGATTAAACTCAAAATTTGTTTTAGGAGCGAGAATCATTGATGGTTTGAAATGTCCCAACAAACCACGTCTGACTTCTTGAATGAAATTCTTCAGAGTTCCTGAGTTTGGTGCACTCTGGCTGTGTCAGAGGGATAGTTTCAGGGTGCTAAATTGGAGTGGCTATGTCATCATGCACCTGCAAGGTATCTCTTGAAGTGATTGTACAGACCAGGTGGGAGCACAAAGGTGTGCTCTCACAGGAGTTGGTTCTTTTTGGCTTCAGCCACCAAACAGACCTTTTTGAACTTTTTTTTTAGTAGATCTAGAGCTGATTTTGGGGAAATGATGAGAAAAATGATATTACTAGATCAGATCTGTAATCAGATGCCTAGAAGGTAGGAAAAATAGATTGTGAAACAGGAAAGTGAGTCATTATCATTCTTGTGTCACACTGTACATTTATTCCACCTAAACCTTTAAGTAGACTTAACACACTTTGATTTGAATAATTTCTTTAGTCTTGCCATTTGTATAGGTAATTTTATCTACTCTAGGTTTTTCAATATGTCCAGAATTAAAACTGCTATTCACTTGTAATTGTCTGAAATTCCTGCATAGCATTTTTCCTCTGTAAAATTGGTTGCAGCTGGGTTTGACAGAGGTAGCATGCTGTGTACAAGCACCTCACTTCCAACAACTGAAGGCAGTTGCATAAAGGTCAGTTGTCTTTCATATCTGCAGAACAATTTTGGCAGTCTTAATTTGAGTCTGTGTTCTGATAGTTTGGAACATCTTTATTCAGCAGAACAGTACAAGATGAAAAGCCTTAAAATCAAGGTAAGTTCCTTAGCTTTTTTTTTTTTTTCCCCGACATTTAGCTATTGCAGTTGTTGTTATGTATTTATTGCAGCAGTGAGTTGAAAACTGGGATGTTATATTCATGGCTTAACTTTTCATGGTTTTTTTTTTGTCTTCAGACCACATGAGTTGTGAGGAGAAGGCATGCTGCATATGGTGGAGTCCTTTACTGGGCAGTTTTCCTGACACAAAGGATGACAAAATCTGACTGACTGGAAATAGGATTATTTTTGAATTGTTGAAGTTCAAATGATGAAGTTCAATACAAGAGACTGATAAATGCATTTCTAGGATATGGCCTAAAAATGTCTGAAGGCAAAAGCAAACAGCTCATTTCCAGCATGCTCAGAACTGAGCCTGGATTGAGATTTGCTTTATGATGGTCTGATCTACCTCTCTGGCCTATCCTTATTCCAGTTACCAAGCAAATGGATTAATTATTTGGGCTTACTTTTTTTTTATACTTTTGAAAACACTGAGTACATGACTTAGCTTATTTGTATCAATCAGCTATATTAAAATTTTAGGAAAATGTGAACTACTTCTTTCTTGTACAGTAGTTAAACTGATTTCATCATTACTTGAAGCTTGGTTGGAGAGCTACCACTGAGGTCTGCCTCAACTGCTTCGTGGACAGGGACCCCACCATCTTTGGACTAGTGTGTAAAGCTCTAGTTTTAAGTGGAGCAGAATAAAAGCCACTTAAACGTTTAAAATAATTGTCTGAAAATGTGAAGAACAATTGAAAAAGCTTTGAATTGATACATTCTTTCTTGGCTAGATTTATCAGAGCTTGATTGCACATGATTAATAAAATTTTTTGCTGAAAAATAAAATGGTAGTCAACTGCACATCCAATACGTGAAAAACCTAAACGGGTCAAATTTGGTCCAATAACTAGATCTTATTCCATTATTTTTAAGAGTGACTGAACCTGTCTCATTGTTCCTGTTTCTGCAAACAATGAAGCAGTTATTTCCACATATAAACAGTGAATAAAATACATGAAAAAGCTTATATATAGTACCTTGGAAGATTCTTCCATACAGGTCTATAAACACCTCTGTGATTTGTTTATTCTCAATAAAAAAATTTTGATATAAATTGATTTATTCTCAAGCTCCACAGATACATTAATAAGCAGATCTTTGTGTGGCACAGTAGAGCATACATTTAGGTGACAGCAGCAGTACATTTAAAATGATTAATATTATTTTAAGTAGATTTAATTACAGGAACACATTAATACATAGGTAGTATCAAGCTACACTGAAAGATATAGATTGGTAAATATCCAGCCTAATGGTTGCATTTTGCTATTGTGGAGTAAATTGATTAAAAGGAGAAAGTTAAAACTAATGGGAAGCTAGAGAAAAATGAAATTAAATTTTACATCAAAATAGTAAATTTGACGTTTGGAATGGCTTCTGGCTATCAATTCAAAGTCCAATCCATATGGAACAGGGAACCCTTGGAATTTAGAAGATTATAAATCCTCACTAGTGATTTCTTTTCATATTTTCATCAACCCTGCCCCTGAAGATTGCTATATGCTTCTTATGGAAAGGAAGAGACTTAAGCCACAAGTATTCACTGAGCATTTATACTTGCATGTAGTATTGACTAGTGATTTTTAGAATTTGTGTACACCTCTCTCAGAATGGAATATAAATCTCTGTTATTAGCAGAGGCAGCTTCCATGTATTTAAATGTCTGGAGTTCCTCTCAGATAAACTTTTCATTATTATTTTGGTGAGCAGCCACCACATTTAGCGAGATGGCTCAGTGATATGGGTAATTCAGCACTTATTCACCAAAAGGGGAAAAATAAAACTCCTCAGCATAATGGGTAATGAATGTGTCTGACTTCAGTGACTACAAGGGGCAGATGGTGAATCATCTTCCTGCAAGACTTAATATAGCTTTTTTCCCCAATAATTTCTGACATCTTTCATATGAGAGAATACGTAAAACTGTCCTTTTTTTCATGCAGTTTAGCTTTAACAGCATCAAGCAAGTTAGGCTGAACAAATCAGTCTTACTTGATGTCTGTTGTAAAAGTGTTTATTATTCTTTCAGATTATCATACAAGCTAGTAATTGCTACAATTCCAAGTGCACAGTTTTGTCTATATTCACAGTTTTATCTAAATCCACTTAGGCAGTTATTTTGCATTGTTTTAAGGAAGTGATTGATTGTAAAATACATAATACATCAGGCCCTCGATATTACTTTAGAAGCTACAGAGTTTTCCCTTCTTATTTCAAAACGGAGGCCTATGACTTCCCTCCTAACAGCTTCAGAATTCTTTCCATGTACACAGAGCTAATTTCTTTTGTTGCTGACTGCAGGTTTTGCTTTCCATGTCCAGATGAACTGATTTATCCCACAGCAGAATACAATCCTTTCACTAACACCAGGCAATTTTTTATCAAAAACATGCCTTTGAGTTCTGACAAATTTTCTAGGATTTGTCATGTAGTAAAACACTATCTTGGTCCATGTTCTCCCTTTCTCCCAATCTTACCCTTTCGCTGCCTTGAGAAGATTCCTTTTTCAATCTCTTTCTCTGTACTTCCAGCACTCTCCAACGCAGTTCTTACTGGTGTATGTCGGTAATAGACTTTGCTGTTGGGCAACATGACTGGCTCTGTGCTGCTTGTCTCTGGACAGGACTGCTATGTGGACTGTGTCACACATCCAGTTACACCATTTATAAATTTTTTTCTAGTACAACAATATAAAACTTAGTGTAATTGTTTCAGTCTCACTGTTTGTTCCAAACAGTTGTATAATTGACATTATTACTTATTAGTCCTATTTATCTGGGATAGTCTTTTTAGTCTAATGAATTGTAGCCCCCAATGAAGTCCCACAAGACAACACAGAGTTTTAAAAGCAAAGGGAATCAGGCCTTATTTTTCCCTCCCTCAACACTTCTGTTTTTCAGTGCCAAATACTGTCAACTTGCCAAAAAAAAGCATATATATATATATTACATTTATTCATCTGCTCATCTTGGTTATCTCGAAAGACATGTCAGTCTCAAGCTCTGAGCTGGAACTTTACCTGCTGACAGGCTGATGTGGAAGTCATCTGAGTTAAGAAGAGAACAGATAAGTTCTTGATGCATCATCTCAGTAAAGGCCTGGGATAGGAACCCATGGGAGTCATCCAAGCTGCAGGATCTAACTGGCCACATAAGCCTTTATTACCAACTTAAATCCCTTCAATGCCAGTCCTAGATGCAATTTGTAGGCGAGACATCACTTGACTTTGAAAATGTTCCTGAAGGACACTGCTCTCGCCAAAATGCAGTCTAATAGCTCTACTTTGGGACTCTAAGAAAAAGGGGTTGTCATCTTGGTGAGAAATTGCTTATAGATAGAGAATTTTTCTTAAAGCAAATTGATATTTTTTGATCATTCCCTTTTACAGGAAGAAAAATGCTCTGTGTAGAGCCTTCACAAAAGGCCCGTTAACACAGGACCAGGTGAAGTAACTTTGTTCGTCTCTGAACAGCTGACTTTATCTTTTTTCTTCTTTATCTAAAACCAGTTTTCGTCCATGTGGTTTCATTTTCAGGGCCAGGGCTTAAAAGGAATTTGTTGCTGAGATTTACTCTGGTTCTAGGTTCCACTTTAGAAATAAATTATATTATTGTGTTTGTACAATTAATTGGTCAGTTAATAAGCTCTTTAGCAGTTACTAAAAATATAAATGAAAACCTTACAGAACTTACTAAAGGAGATTAAAAGACCTGATTTAAAGGAAAGATTGTTTTCTTTATCAATAAAATTTCAAAACCCGGGTTGATGTTTGATGGCAGATCTGAGTGCTTAGAAAATTGACAAAAGTTGTTTATACCAGTGTTTGCTGAGTTTGTCTTTTTAACTAAGGAAAAACTAAATAACAGGAAGGGTAATATCAATTAGAACTAGCCTAGAAATGACATCAGGATTTTGTTAATTTGGGATTGAGTATGAAACCAATAGGAACAGAGTATTCAGTCCTTGTTCTCTGACCTCCTTCACAAATTTGCATTCAGAATCACTCATGAACAAAAGCTCTCAACCAAAAGCTTATTTCAACCAAGTATATAGATTAAAACCTTTGAACAAATGGAATTTTACATCCGGAAGGCTGCAGTTTAATGGAGACTCAATCTTACATTAGGAAGATCTTGGCTGATAACCTTCTAAACATCTCATCCTAGCTGTGATTGTAATAAGGCATTGTATGTGTTGTAATCGTGCTGAGTCGGCCTCACTCTGTGGAGATTACAGACCTGTAGTCATCTGCAGAAAGTTAATCTAGCAGTGCTCAAGGCTATAGAAGTCTAGCTTTTTTCTCGTCACCCTAAAATACTGATCTGGGAAAGACACATTTGGTCTTAGTCTTTGGCAATGCAGCTGTCCATTTTAGCAACCCACTTGAAAATGTAGACCAAAGCATTCTATGCATTAATATTAGCTGTGATGAGATCATTGGGCATATTATTGGTGGTTTTATAATTTTTGCATAATCTATTCTGCTGATTTATATTATGAGAAATGATTGTTTGGAGCGTTGGAATTTGGAGAGTGAAGCTTTTTTTTTTCTGTCCTTCTGCTACCCAGTACATGATTGGTTTCTCTTTGATTCTTTCTTGGCATTCACACTCATATTATTCCTCTTCCCTTAATGTGGATACATGCTTTTTGTTTCTTTTTGACCTTCAGAAAAACTCTTTTAAGATGATTGATCTTAAGACAAACCAAGCATGAGGATGTGTCTTGAATGAATGCTGCGCAAGGGAGTGGGGAGGGTGGAGGGGCAAGGCAGCCTAGTGGAAACATTCAGTGTATTTCTTGATCATCTTTTCACAAGATGTTTCTAAAATTGTTCAAAAGAAGAACAAATACTTTGGGCAGAGAGCACTACTTTATTAATTTTCCATTTTTAAAAAATTTTTGCCTTGAATGACCTCCATGGGTTATTTCTTCAACTGTGTTTATGCAACATTTTCTCCTTGAAATCTTAAAGATAATGTCTTTACGTAAAGAACATAATGAATTCACAATGTATTTTTAGACACATTTGGTCATATAGCTAGACATGCCTGCAGCAAAATAACTGGTGCTGGCAAAAAACAGGTAGTTAAACAGGTAGGTGGTCAATATCTACAGTCGTTGCTTGCAAGATATCAATTATTTGTGTTCCGAAGTTTAACTGTTAAACTGAATATTTACCCTACAAACGGAGAAATGGCAGCCAATCTAAGCAAGGAATTTGCTTTTCAGTATTAATTTTGCTTCTTGTTCCAGGCTCTGTAAATATTTCCTCATGTATCATTGTGACGGTGCCATACATCTGAAATGTCAAATTATGCAGTGTCTGGTGTCATAAGAATAATATCAGCAGCAAGGAGGGACAAAAAATACCATGCAGAGAATAAATACTTGTTTTCAGTATCTGCCTTGCCTGCCTGCCAGTGCTATGGGCAGAGTAATCTAAGGGTTATTTGGATATATAGAAAATACATCCTTTGAGTATTTTAGCCACCCCTTGAGGAGCCTTTTTCTTGTACTGAAAACAAATGGTTTGTGCAGTTCAGCAGCAGTATTTCTATCTTTCCCATCCTATCCTATCTTTCATATCCTTATGCTCTTGCATCCAAAGTGAACATACCAGAAAGGGCAGAAAAATGCTATTCTTTTTAGTACTTATTTTCCAATTATTGTTAATTCACTAGCCTTTTGTGAAATAATATAGTGCCAAAGCAATGTAAGAGGTGAACCTTCAGATGGTTCAGAACCTTTTACATGGAGCACTTTATTCTGCTCTCCTGCCACCCCATTTACCATCAGATTTATACCATACTAGGACAGAAACTGAAGATTAAACAGGGATTAACCTTTTCGGTTATCCACAATGTCTCACATTATTTTTAGAATTAATATAATTTACCACTGTGTTATTATTGTCCTGGTGGAGTAATACTTCTAATACTTCTATGGAGGTTAGAGCAGTCAGGGCTGTGTAACAATATACTTACAATAATAAGAAAAAAGTGATCACATTATTATTCTCAAGACGCTTCACAGGAGGAGGGCCATGTTATGTTGTGTTCTGTCATTCAGGCTGTGTATTTCTACCCAAAGAGATTCTATGCTATCTCTGGAGCCAAGCAATGCCATCTTGCTTCCACCATCCCTGACCCCTTTTCAGGCCTCTTCCCACTTAATCAGAAGATTTAAGAAGGAGGCACAGAGCTATTTCTGTCAGCATTTTCTCTTATGGTTTGAACATTTTGGGCTAGTGTATAAGTCGAAAGGGCTGAAATCCAAATTTAGTGTCCCTAACCTTGATTAATTTGCTCATGCTTGAACATCCTAGTGGATGAGCTATCGAGAGTATCCAGCAGCGTCTAGAAGCAAATGGGTCTCATAGAGGTCTTGTGAAATATATACCAGCCCTCCAGGGATTTGTCAGATACTCTGGTGTGTCTCAACAGACACTAAGGCATCCAAGTATGTATCACCACACCAGACCCTGAATAATCAGTTTGCAAATTGGAAATGTATCTCCAATTTCTGAATATCCAGTTCTGTAGGAAAGCAGTGAAGAGGCTGTGATGTTCCTGAAGGGAAAAAAATTGCCTGGCAAAATGTCTAAATGTCCCACACTTTTGGTCAGGTCCAGGAAACCAACACAGAGGAAATTTTAGGCATCTCAACCAACTGTTTCTGTAGGTGCACGAATGAAGTGGAACTGTCATCATGGTGCTTCTATAACCTTATACATCTTATTCAACCTTGTAGATAAGCTTAGAAAGTGTGGGCTGGATGAGTGGAGATCATGTGAATTGAGAACTGGCTAAATGGCACAGCTCAGAGGATGGTAATCAGTGGTGTAGAGTCTGATTGGGGACCTGTAGCTAGTGATGTTCTCTAGGGATCAGGACTGGATCCAGTCATGTTCAGCCTGGAGGAGGATATGGAGCGTACCCTCAGCAAGATCACTGATGCTACAAAACTGAGAGAGTTTTGGGCTGATACCCGAGTGCTGTGCTGCCATTCAGTGAGACCTGCACAGGCTGGAGAGTTGGGTGGAGGGCAGCACAGTGAACTTCAACAAAGGCTAATGCAGGATGCTACACCTGGGGAGGAATAACCCCGTGCACCAGTAATGCACGTACCTCCAGGATGGAGACTGACCTGTGGAGAAGCAGCTCTGTGGAGAAGTGTCAGAACCCAGGACATCCCTCTGGGTGTCCTGGGTGATCCGAGACCCTGGCAAGGGGTCCAGAGACAAGCCATGAGAGTTTGATTAGTAGAATGTTAATTTATCACCGGGTGTAGATGTAGAGTTTTGGGGTTTAATGGAGGCTCATAAAGGCAAGATGGAGGAATTTGGGCATGTCCCTGTCCTTCTACTTCTTCTTGCCCTCCATCTTCTGCTGTGGTGGTGGCACTTTTGGATTGGTTTAGTGTGAAAGTACACTGTTTAATAAAGGTGATGGGTATTGGTATGATATTAAAAACATAGAACACATAGTACATAGTATAAGAGATAACGACCGCCCGTGAGCGGGGCAGATAGCCTTGGGNTTTCCAGTAGGTTGGGTGAGACGATCCTGCCCTTCTGCTCAGTCCTGGTGAGGCCTCACCTGGAGTTGTGTCCAGTTCTGGGCTCCCCAGTTCAAGAGAAACAAGGACCTAGTGGAGAAGAGCTGGCAGAAGATGATGAAGATGATAAGGTGACTGGAGTGTCTCTCTTATGAGGAAAGGCTGAAGCCTGTTCAGCTTCAAGCAGAGATGACCCAGAAGGGTTCCAACTGATGCATACAAATATCTTCAGGGCGGGTATCAAGATGATGGGCCAAGGCCCTTTTCAGTGGTGCCCAGTGACAAGACAAGGGGCAACAGGCACAAACTGAAACACAGGATATTTCATCTGAATGTGAGGGAGAACTTCTTTACTTTGATGGTGGCAGAACACTGGAACAGACTGCCCAGGGAGGCTGTGGAATCTCCTTGACTGGAGACACTTACACCCCACTTGGATGTGTGATCCTGTGCAACCTGCTCCAAATGAACCTGTTTTAGCAGGAGGGTTGTACTAGATGATCTCCAGCAGTCCCTTCCAATCCCAGCTGTTCTGTGATTCTCTTCATATCCACATAATTTCTAGTATCTTTTCAATATGCTGAAGCTCAGTGTCTGAGATTTCCAAATAGCGCAAAGTGCTGGATTTCATTTTTTAAACATGTGATACATCTGTTTTCTATAGTCGTATGAAACTTACAGCCTGTAATGCAGAAGACATCTATGAGCTATTGTACACAATTCAGAATTAATACTAATGTGTTAGGTTCCTATTTTTGGTATCTTCACTGGCTCCTAGTGTTTCATCTTGTGATAAATCTTTTATTTTCTATAAAATAGTCCATTTCAAGCAATATGGTTGTATTACATTGTATATATCTAGTTCTCTGGATGTCTTTGAGAATGTATAAAAGCACATTGTGTTACTCAGGTTTGAAATATACAGATGTACAAATATTACACATACTGAACAGTGTATATGTCTTTGTTTCATGTGTGTCTACCTATTAAAAAAAAGAAAGTTGAGCATTTAGTGTTGTTTATCTTTAATAAAGATATTTGTTTTGATTCCATTGTGGTTATTCTCTCAGTGTTAAAAGTTATGAGCCAAACTGGAAGTTGTGGAAATATCTTTGGCTTCGTGAAATGTGAAAAAGAAATAATGTGCATGTGTTCTCCTTCTGTATTCATATTCATACATTCATATGTGTCATATGTCACACTAGGACACAAAATGAGCACGCACCACACGTTCGGTTGCCCAAGGCAAAAAAAAAAAGGATTTTATTTACAGTTTTTCAGAATTTATAGATTTTCTAAGGTGAGAGTGGATTAGAGGATGAAATCCCTCCTTTCAACCACACTGGCCAGAAGAACAGTCTATCAATTTTCTCTTCCTCCAAGAAGGAATGTGAACAACACATAGTGTTTTGGTAAAATGTGTGAGAAAGTTTGACTCCAAGAATGTAAACATCAGAAGGCTTCGAAAAACAGGGCAATAGTCATATTATAATTGCAATATGGCCATGGCTTTTTAATCTGCCCACAACTAAAGAGATATTTATAAAGAATCAAGAGAAATTTGGAATCTCTCTTGAATTGACACTGTAAGAAGTCCAAGAGGAAGGAGTCCAAATAGTGCTACATTTTTTCTTAAAAATCTCTGAACACAAGGATTTCTTAACTTCCCCAGATGCTTCAGCACTGAACTCTCCTTATAAACAGATTTTTCCTACACTTTACAGAAATCTTCTTCTCTGCCAACGTTGCTGATTTCTTGTATAGATAGTACACAGAAAACAATTAATCACTGACGTGTTTATGTTGAAACAAAGTTAATCCTATTGCTCTATACTCACTTCTGATATACTATGTTTATCAGTCTTGTTGATTTCTGCTGAACCTAATTTCCTGAACTGTCACCTCTCTGTCTAATGAACCACATCCACATGTCCCAGATTTGCACTTGCCTTTTTGTGTCAGCATTGTACAAGTGTTCCAGTGCAGTTTATAGCATCTCAGTCCACTTCTGCAAGAGGGTTTGGGGTTTTTTTCAAATTGTTGATGATGATGGTGGATGCAAGGTACCTCAAGAAGGGTCAAGAACAGGACCCAAGTGCATAGGTGTTCTATGAGCAGAGCACATCAGACAGCTCTGCCTCCAGGCAGGCCCTATTGCCTTCTTACACACGCCACTGCTGTTCTTAACCTAGGAAAGTGGGGCATTTGTTTGCTGTGCAATGCATATTGTACCTCAGCTGACACTCTGTCTCATATCTACTACTTTATTTGAATAGATTGATTGTACAAAACCTCCTTTGTTTCTAGTGGTTAGTAATAGCTGAAAGGACCAGTACTCTGGAGAATGTGCGCAGATAGTTTTTCTTTGTAGCACAGATATTGCTGCTGTTTCTAATCCAGCATGTCCTCAGAAAGCACCACTTTTCAACCTGTGTATGGCATCAAACTCTTGGAGTTGCTTTCTGCAATATTCATTTTTGCCCTTGACATTTATAAAGCCTCAACTAGGAAAAATCTCACAAAGTCATTATATCCAAACTGTGGATATAGCAGGACAATCATATGGATTGGCGAAAGCTTTGCCTTGGTAATCAGGATGGCCAAGAATCCACATGGCATAGCATAAAGTATATTTTTGTGTTCCTTGATTCTCCTTCCCCCTGTCTTAAAAAAGCACTGAAAAGATACCCAGTGTCTTCATCTGACATGCAGCTGATTGGCAGAGTTAATTACATCATCCTGGGGAATTAGACTCTTTGAGAGCCAACTAAGGCAGTACTTCCTCTAAATCCTGTATTTCCTGTATCCATCTTTAATTACAAATACATCTTCTTCCTCTCTCCCCTGTCGCATTGATTAAACTAAAGTGAGAATGTTAGTTCCTTAAGCGGTTTATGTGCCTGGCATTGCCTGGGACCTACCAACATCACAGACACGGAGATTTATTGAACACATTTACCCTCTGTGGCTTGTTCTGCTGGGAGGTAACAGTCCTGCCTTTTCTCAGCAGTGCAGGTACAGCTTTATCATAGGAACCTGAGGATTGGAAGGGACTTTAAAGATTATCTAGTCCCAGCCTGCCCTACCATGGACAGGGGCACATCGCACTGGACCAGGTTGCTCAAGGCCCCATCCAATCTGGCTTTGAACACTACCAGAGTTGGGTCATCCACAACCTCCCTGGGAGGCTTGTTTCCAGTATCTCACCATCCTTCCCAATATCCCAATATCTAGCCTAGATTTTCCCTTTATCAGTTTGGACCCATTACTCCTTGTTTTATCACTACAGCTCCTGACAAAAAAATCCCTCTCTAGCTTCTCTGTAGGCCCTTTTCAGATACTGGATGTTGGCTGTGTGGTCTCTATACAGCCTTCTCTTCTCCAGGCTGAACAGTCTGAACTTTCTCAGCCTTTTTTCTTAAGTGAGGTGCTCCAGCCCTCCTACCAACTTCGTGGCCCACTTCTGGCCTTGCTCCAGCAGTTTTATGTCCTCCTTATGTTGGAGGCATGAGAACTGCACTAGCACTGTGCACAGCATTCCAGCTGGGGTCCAAAAGGGAAGTACAGGAAGAGAATCTTTTCTTGACCTGCTGGCCACGCTGCAGCCCATGAGGCTGTTGGCTTTCTGGGCTGTGAGTACATTCTGACTGCAGATTGTTTTTCGTCAAACATCACCCCCAAGTCCTTCTCCGCAGGGTTTGTGTCCACAGAAAGTTATGTGCCCTTGGCTTCTCGGCTTGAGCTGGCGCTGAGAAGCCGCGGTGGTGAGCGCTGGAGGAGGCAGCGCTGTCGCGGGGCCGTCCCGCAGGTGGCGGTGCGCGGCCGGGATTCGCCGCGACGGGGACACGATCCGTCCGCAGTGCTGGCACCATCGCGGCCCAGCGCTGTCGGTGCTGGCCCGTGCTGCAGCTCGGCTCGGTCGGAAAGGGGCGATTGTGGTCCTGCTTTAATCCCTTGTTGCATTCGTCATCTTTTCTTCATTTGATTGTGCTACGGTCAGAATCGTTGGTATACGGGGAAGGCTGTAAAACACTTACCAGCCAGACTATAGCTTCTTTCTCTCTAGGTGCACCAGTGGCTTTTTTTTTTTTTTTTTTCCTCCTGGTAATCTTCTGGCTGGTTCTGGCTCTTTGCTCCCAGATCAGTCCAGCTGTTTCACTACAAACTCTAACACTGGCCTCGTTTTCCAGCCTTGTTACCACAGTATTTGAAATTCGGATGTCCCCTTCACCATTGACTTGGAGCTTATACTTATGCTTTCAGTACATTTAGAGCATTCTGCAATGCACTTTCTTTGTAAAATGTGAATATTTTTAAACACTGACAATTTTTTCCTTACAGAAAATTTCTTTTCCTAATTAAGCCTCTTTTGCAGCTAAAAGTGACATTTACAAAAGAAAAGCTTGAGAAACTGAAGCAGACCACTCACTGAAATCTAGCAATCGTTATAGACTTCATTATTCTTCATGTAATATTATTCTTTTCTTGTTTGATTTGATTTAAAATGTGAAACAGGTTGCAATATTTGAAGTACTTGATCTTCTTTAAGCCTTCTTCAATGCTCGAGGAAATGTAGGAAATCTAGGAATTTTTTTTAGCCTCTATTGTTTTCTGCTGTTTTTTGTCTGTAGATTTCAGAAACGTTTGTAGGGCAAGCAGCAGCTGTGAGTATGAAACATGGCAATGGATATACATGGCTGTGGTAGTGCAAAGTCTCTAAAATGTGCCTTGTGCAATACCATTTCTGTTCACAAATGCAAAGTCTACAAGATTATAATTTCTGAAGAGATACTAATGCAAATAAGGCAGATTTGCTACTATAAATGTTGTAATTTGCATGTCTGGATGTAAAGCTAGGAATTTAACTTAAATTTTGCAGATATAAGTTGACTTTAAAGTATCTAACACAGGCTGCAATGTAAATTGTAGTGAGTTATATTAAACAGAGTTGTATGTAAAACAGAGTTTTACATTATACTAAGGATGGTGAATGCCAGATTTTGAGGCAAAGTACATGATGTTTTTATATTTTTATGTCTTTCCTTTTATTTCTTTGTACAAAGCTTTGTTTGTTGACTTTCAGTTTTGCAAAGTCACATATTTTAGCCAGTGCCAACTTCCTTTGCTGTATTTGCATTTGATTTGTGCTTTTTCCCCAAGATCATATGAGGTGATTAATGAATTGACTGAACTATGTGTCTTTTTTCCATGTTTGCTTTTAAAGTAGTGGAAAGAAGTTCAAATTATCATCAGTAGTCTATAAAGAATTTGTTATAAACGACAGTTCTCCAATATTCCGTTTTAGAGGTTTATTGGAAAATGACAAAATGAGATCGAAAAGAGACAAGTCCCACAATCAAACAGCAGCTCTGAGCCCGGGATTCTAGCTGCCGGGTGAACTAAGACCCCAGCCTCTATCGCACTGGGTCCCACATAGTTCACACCAACCATCTCTCGAAGGCTAGTTTTTATAAGGTTTTTAGGCCCTGAGGCTAGTTTTCTGTCCAGTCTGAATATGCAGATAGGATTTCCGTCCACTTGGAGTGAGAGTAGAATAGAATTCCGGGAAATCTGGTCACATCTCCGGATCTGTCCATGAATTATTCCTGAAGTCTTCACTAAACATGTCTATGAATTATTCTTGAAGCTCCTGCCAGATGAACATATCTTGGTTTGGGTTTGGTCTCAGCGCAGGATTCCAGGAGTGATCCGGATTTTCTGAGAGTTGAATCGGTTCTGATGGGCCTTAGTGATTGTTATCTAGCACCCTTTTGGCATGGTCCACCTCTCATTGATATGGAGAATACAGGTCTATTGTTCTATGGGCAGGTCAGTTACCTACCCCCCCCTTGCTGGTTTCAGTGCAAGGGGATACTTTTAAACCATATAATTATAACAGTCATTGATAGCCGTCTATCNCAGCCTGTTCCAATCAGGGACCGAGTGTCTGTGAACACTCTGGAATGTGAGGAGGGGCTTCCCAGAGACTGGCAGCCCTGAGGAGAACAAAGGCAGGGACCAAATGGGGAGAAATACAGGGGGGGGACTTGGGAGAAACCATTACAGAATAAATTGATGTTAACAATAGGTAAAACTCAGAAAACGCGCCGCTACAAGGGGGTACCTTTTAGCACACTAATTATAACAGTAAAAAACTCGTTTTAAACTACATATTTATAACAAATTTAACCAAGTAACACTTCATCCTGTTGTGTGTTTTTATCACCTGTATCACACTGTATTTATGGTATTCTTCTCAAATGTGTGCTCTTCTTCTCTCTTGCTACAATTTATTACTCTGACAAATATGATGAATGTTCATGGCAGCATTGAGGAAGGGCATTCAGCAAGGTTCACTCAATCTCCCTGATTTTACAACAGCAAAGTTCCACAGCAGAACTACATCTTTGGTGATTTATTATATTGTAGCACTGATTCTGTTACCCGTTTCTTCTGTTGTGATCTTTCTTGGGTTCCCAGGCATTGCAGGGCACAGCTTTGCAGTTTTGCCATTGGAAAAAGAGCTGTGTAAAGATGAGTGTCCTAGGTTACAATGTAAAATTGTGCCCAAGGTATGTATTCTATCCCCATGAGCCCTTGGAGCCAAGGTGGGGCAGTGTTTTCCTTATCTTCTGTTAACGAGCCTAACAATGCCTTGCCACATGACTCATAGATAACTTCCAATGGGAGCTATCTCTGTTTAATGGGCCATTAAGGGCCCACTGTATGACTCATAAAATGAGATCATCCCATTGTGAGAGGCTCTGCCCAGGGGGAGGAGCCAAACATTCCCACCTGGATAAATCCA
The DNA here is from genome assembly GCA_013400075.1 of Hippolais icterina. Classification (NCBI taxonomy): domain Eukaryota; kingdom Metazoa; phylum Chordata; class Aves; order Passeriformes; family Sylviidae; genus Hippolais; species Hippolais icterina. The sequence continues at coordinate 44,518 of VWYN01011634.1, forward strand.
GGGTTTGGGACAGCACAAGCAGCTTCTATCCACTGGACTCCCAGAGGAGACAAGAGCTACCAGACATCTCTACAGGATCACTGCTTCGACAAGACCATCTCATCTGGACTGCCACTACCACCCTAACAGGGTGTCAGGTTGTATTCTGACTCTGTCAGTGGTTTTTTTGTACTATTACTTTTATTTTATTTTACTTTCTTTTATTTCTTTTCCTCTTATTAAATTGTGTTTCTGACTTGGAGTCTTTCACTGGTTTTGCTTTCAAACCAGCACAATGAGCAACTTGGTTTGACCCTGAGTTTTATGGGTCTATGCCCTGGGGCAAGGCACTGGATGAGGAGGTTACTGCATTTCAAGGAGTGCAGCATTTCTCATCCTTGAGTGGCACCCAAACATCTGATAATGCTGTGGGAAGGCAGAAAAGATCTGGGCAGTTCAGGAGATTCCATTTGATTCAGTGTTCTGACAAAAGCCAGAAACAGCATAATGTGGCACCAAACTGATGGCACCTAGCTGCAGTCATAATCTCAGAGCTGGTGGTGATGCAAAGAAGACTGCTTTTGTCTAGTGGCATCCATTTGAGTGCAATAGCCCTAAACAGCAATTTCGGCATAACTTCCCCCTTTAATTTATTATTATAATTCTATTGTTCTAATTTTAATTTTTTAATTTTAATTTTAATTGTATTTTGATTTTTATGCCAGATTGTCTTTCAATTTTTGTCTATATTTCTCACTCCCCTTACTGAATTAAGCTATATTTGAAACTCTTCTAGTGGAGTATTTCTACCATCTGCTCTCTGTAGCAATTATTCAAGTTATTTGCAACCCTCTGTTCCAGCAGGGGTGACTCTAGCACAGATTTCCTGACTGACATATTTTTGCCCTGCAATATGACCCAGCTGGTACACATCTGTAATTCTGTGGAGTTGGGTGGGGATGGAGAGTTATGCTTACATTTCCAGTTATTTCAGTGTCTGTCTCACAGGAAATCATAATCTCTTAAATTTTACAGAATGAATAAAGAGAAAGAGTGGTTTTTCAGGTTCTCCTTCCTTTACAATATCAGCCTGCACTAGAATCCTACAAGTCCTGAATGCTCTAAATTCTTCATAGCACTGAATAAAGCTCATCACATGCCTGCACTGGCTATTCCTTCTGTTTCTGAGAATACAGGCCCCTTTTTGCTTTGCCATGATTAAGGTGCTGCAGTAATCTGCCCTGCCTCTGGTGATATTCACCTGATATAACAAGAGGAATAATTTTCCTACTTCTTGCCCTCTGTCACTTTTTCTTAGTAAAACAGGGGTTTTGAAATGCAAACCCAAGGTATTCAAAAGTATCAATGGATCAACATAAACACTTCATGGTTTAATTTTTGTGAAAAATTAAAAGGAAGTCAGGAAGAGTAATGTGCATATTACTGTGAAAAGAGGAACCTTAAACTGCCACTTAAGAAAGTGCCATAATGCTATAAAGAGATAATTAAACACCCTCCATGCTGATGGGCATTCATGTCAGCTGAGAGGTGTAGGCAGTTCTGGTCCATTTGTGTCCTCCTCAATTAAAGAGACTTTAAGAACAGTACCAAAGTAACTTCATAGTGTTATGAATGACAGTAACAATATTCCGTTTTAGAGGTTTATTGGAAAATGACAAAATGAGATCGAAAAGAGACAAGTCCCACAATCAAACAGCAGCTCTGAGCCTGGGATTCTAGCTGCCGGATGAACTTTCAAGCAGCCTCTATCGCACTGGGTCCCCCATAGTTCACACCAACCATCTCTCGAAGGCTAGTTTTTATAAGGTTTTTAGGCCCTGAGGCTAGTTTTCTGTGCAGTCTGAATATGCAGATAGGATTTCCGTCCACCTGGAGTGAGAGTAGAATAGAATTCTGGGAAATCTGTCTATGAATTATTCCTGAAGTCTTCACTAAACATGTCTACAAATTATTCTTGAAGCTCCTGCCAGATGAACATGTCTTGGTTTCTGGGTTTGGTCTCAGCGAGTGTCAGAATTCCAG
>VWYN01011641.1:6103-38608 GCA_013400075.1 Hippolais icterina
TTTTTTTTTTCCTGCTCTCTCCCCACTTCTCACTAGAGAAATTCCGTGTTACCTCAGCAATTAAGGAGAAGAGGCAGCGTCTAGGGCTCCGGGCTGTCAGGGGGAGTAGCAACTTGTACCAGGTAGGAGAAGCCCTTTCCCCATCCTTTTCCAGGCGCGCAGCTCAGTTCCCCCGGCTGTGTCACTGGGGCAGCCCCGGTGTCACCCCGCCGCGGGTGACAGCCACCCCGCCGCGGTGACAGCCACCCCGGGGAGCCTGAATTGCCGCTGACCTTCAGGGTGTTTCTTAGAAAGGCGCTGCTGCTCGGGAGAGCAATCCATACTTTGATCTGCTGCCTTGGGGCGGGCGTTCAGCGTCAGGATGCAGCTGGGTGCAGCTGCAGCTGCTGCCCGTGCACAAACCCGTGTCACAAATGAGTCAAAATTACCCATTTTGTAATAACCGGAGCAGCTGCTCTGCGTTTTTAGCAACTCGGCTGTATTACTCCCCAAAAACTTATTACCATAAATTCTCCTTGTGCTGGAAAGTCGGCGGATCTGCTTTGCTGTGCTCCAAGTTATTTTGACAGTTATCTACGGTATTTTCACGGGTATCCATGCATATTTTATTGGGACTTGCCCAAACTTTCCCGGGGCGGCTGGCTGTGGTGAGTTAGCGTTCCTGCTAACGAATAATGGATGTGATAATTGTGGTGGGGCAGGAGATGTCTGAGGCTGGGCTGGGATGGAGCCCGAGGTCACAAATGCTCATTTATTTCATCTGCCTGGCATGGACAGAGCGAGGAGGAGGAGGAGGTGAAGGCTGTGATTGTGCCTTCCTCGTGCTTTTATTTGTGTTCACTTCCAGGAAGGAATGGTTGGGTGGCATCTGCTCCACCTGTACTCTGAGTGTGTTTTGTGGCATTTATTTAAAAATAAAATTATTAAAGACAGGAGTAGCATTTCCGTGGGTTTGGAGGGGAAGGGTCAGTCCTGTGAGTCTCACCCTGTGATCAGTTTAAGTTGTTGTCTCACGAGCAGCTAAGGGAGTCTGAGGCTGCAAACTCTTGCAATCTAAACTTTTGCAATCTTAATCTTCTCATTTTCTTCTGTACATCAGGCCAGAGTTCCCCAGACAGGGAATATCTAAATAATAAATACTTGTACATATTTTTAACGTGTAAGCAGTGGTGTCAGCAACTATACCGTGCCTGAGGATTCTGTTGCTTGCAAGAATACCTGAAAATAATGTTCAGAGCCCTCAGAGCTTAGATACCACTGCTGTAATAACAAAATAAATACTGGTAATGGCTCAGCTATCTAATACCCACACAACCTTTCTTGTATGTGATTGCTCTATGCAGAAATACCTCCGTATATTTTGTTTAAAGGTATCTTGTGGCTCTTATCTAGGAAAAAACTGTTGAGGATGTCTAAATCCTACAGTAGTAGTCTTTTTTTTTTTTTTTCCTGATGACCATAATGAAAAAACCAATTCTCAGAAAATGAGAATTGTATCTGATGGCAATAAAAGCTAAGGAGGTACAAAAGGAGTAGCTCTGAAAATTACAGCTGTGAAATAGAGGTGAGATCTAGTCAGTGACCAGCACTGCTGAGAGCATCTGGCAGCAGGTGAGAAGAGTTTCACCCCCTGGTTCATCCACCCTGAGAAATTCAATGCTTCAGAAAATTCTCTCTTGGAAAGCACGGGTTCAATTAACAACCTGGATGGGAAGGAAACTAGAAGGGGAGAGTGATGGCTTGACTCCTTTGATTTCTCTTGATATATGAAACCTGAGATGGTGAAAATTATACTCACGCCCTTCAGGTTGTTTGGACAGGTTGGTGTAAAACTGGAGTGAATCATCACCTTAAAGAGAATAAAGAGGTAATAGGCTGAGCACATCAATGCATTTCAGTAGAGACTCATAAAATTCAGATTTCAGAAACATTTCAGGTGAATTACAGTTGATGGGTTTGGGATGTACGGGGTTTTTTTGTTTGTTTTTATTTGTTTGGGTTTTTTTTTAACCTCCAGTACAAATGCTCACCCTGGGGATATGTAGAATTCTCAAACATTCTTTTTAAAAGTTATTAATTGACTCAGGCCTTAAATTCTGGCTTGAAAGGCTCATTATTTATTAATGCACTGTCCCACCTGGTTTCTCTGAGAGGAGGGGAGCACAAGGACTGTGCACTGGGATCTGTGGGATTCTTAGCTGGGTGTTGCTTGCAGGTCACAACCTTCCTGTGCCTCAGTTTATTCAGAAATGCAGGTGTGGCAGCTGCCTGTTTGCAAACATTGCAGATATGATGAGTTTTTCCAGATTATCTAGTAGTGCTTTATGCAGATTTGCTGTTTTTGTGGCTCTAGTTCACCTGGTAGCTGATGAACTTGGCTTTAATTATTTCTCTGGGTTTGTTACCTGTTCTTTACCCTGCTAAAAACCCACTGAGCAAACGCTGTTGTTTTCTTTATGACTCTAAATCATGTTTTAAACTATAAAATAGCAGAAATCTTTCTGATTCACCCCTGCCCTGGCAGAGATCCCCTTCCTGCAGGGAGCTGGGTGTGGATGTGGGATCCCCCTCTATGGGGGGAACCTGTTCCCTTTAACAGGACCCTTCAGGGGTCCCTGACAGCAAATCTATAATGTCTGTGTGACTAAAAGTGGATTGGATTCACTGTCCCACAGATCTCATGGTTTCTCAGCAGAAATGGTGCAATTGCTTCTGTCCAGTTTTCTTTTTTAATATCAAACCAGGCAAATCTGACTTCAGAGGAATCCAATCCACAGGTACCAAACTGAGCTGATGTTGCATTGTCACATTGCAGTGTGTGTGTATTCCTTACAGAATATAAGGAATAAGGTTCTTTATCTAGGACCAAAGGAAGGTTCTGTTGTGGCTTGGACCAAATCCCTCCATCAGTTCCCAGAACTAATCCTTTAAGATGGAAAACTCGGACTTCTGGTGCCTTTGGAAATCACTTGATGAGGTTTCAGTTTGGTTGCAAGGGTCAGTATGAAAGGAGAAATCCCTCTCTGCTGCTCATTGATGTTTCCTGGTGCTTTTGGACATTTTATTGTATGAAATGATTGGCCTGAGAGCCTGGTGTTGGTACAGGGACTGTCAAATGCAAGGTGTGACATTCTAAGTGTTGCTGTAATTCTGTATTACCATGGGTCCCCAGAGCAGCCATTATCTTTTGATCTGGGTTTAGTTAATTTTAATAACTTCTGTGGTGTTTTTGGAAGCAAAACCACTAAACACACAGTCCCAGCAATGAGTGATGACTGCAAATTCACACATGAGGGGTTCCAAGCAACCTCACTGGTGGCAATTCCAGACGTGTCAGTGCTCAGGCCACGTCTTCCTTCTACTGAGGCTGAATTTTTCTTTTTCCTCTGTCAGGATATTGGGTAACGTTTTTCCAAATGAATATCTGGAGACAATCAGGGAGTTCTGTGCTTTGCTTTGGAGGCATGCAGGGGATTAGAATGAATGGCTGGGCTCGGGGGATCAGGATTAATGGTGAGGCTGACGAACACTAACCAACCGTTGGAATTCACTGGCAACTTTGAGAAAATAGTAGGTTACTTAACAGCACACAACTTTTAGGATTTATTTAAGCAATAATCCTCCAGAAGCCAATCATTACAGCAATTAACTGTTGGTTTGTGGGTTGTTGGACCGTTCATGTTCTGACAAACTGACTGCCAGCTACAGCAAGAACCAATTCTGAGCTGTGCATTTGCTCTGACTGTGGGTTTCCTGTTATATAACTTTTCTTTTAATCTGCCCTACACTTTTTTAACAGCTAGGGACTCATTAAATAATTTATTCTCTGTTAGTGCCTTTTGATGCTGTGTGGAAGGGCTGTGATGTTGGAGCTGTATTTATCAGGCCTATAAGGCTCCACTTCAGACAGAATGTGAAAATTTTGTTACCTTCTGCCTGAAACTTTAGTGCTGCTTTTTAAACGACACTAAATGCAATACTTACATTTAAATAATAATTGAAAACAAAATATATATCAGATTTCTTTTTTTCCTAATTTTTTTTTCTTAATTTTTTTTTCCTAAATAAAATTACAACAGCCCTGGTCTGACTCAATCAGTCCTAGCAGCAGTGTTTAGCACAAGGAAGTTCTGATAAAGGCCATTTGTAGAATAAGCAGAATTGGAAAAAACAGCTTGTCATGTTTTTGCCTTCTCAATATCCTCAGCCTCATTTAGAGTTTAAAATGGAAAGCAAAACTGAATGGTGAAGAGACACAGAAATAAACTGGAAGCTGAAAAGCTGCTATTTTAATAAGTTTGTTTTAAGTTCTGGTTTGATTTAGTGTTGTATTCTATTTAATTGTTTTACCTTTCAGGGGTCAGAAAAATAAAAGGGAAGAAGCAGGCTAGATATAAAATTCCATCTTTTATAAAGTGGGACAGCTGTTTTATCTCTGTGGGCTTGAGCCAAGAGTCACCAACACATCTTAGGGTGCAAGTGTTGACTTTTCCTGAGTGGAATTGAGGTGGGCAGCTCTGGTGAGCCTGATTAGAACCATCACAGAATGTGCCATGCTGCAGTGAAATGGAGGGAGATGGATTGAGGTCAGTATTTAATGAGCCCCACACACAGTACTGACAGGAAAAAAACCCCAAAAAAACCCTTTAAAGTTAAATATGTAATCTGAGTAATTTAGAATGAGAAAACCAGCCCGGACAGTGGCTTACATGATTCTTTGGTCTGAGTCTTACCCAGTAGGAGGTGGCTCTGTTGGAGTGTGCCCACAGGAGGCTGCAGAGATGCTCAGAGGGCTGGAGCAGCTGAGCACAGCCTGGGAAAGTTGGGCTTGCTCAGCCTGAAGAGCAGAAGGGTCAGGGATGTCTCAGGGCAGCCTTGCAGTGCCTGGAGGGGATACAGGAGAGCTGGGAGGGACTTTGGATTCTGCCTGGAGTGATGGGAGAAGGGACAGTGGCTTTAAATTGCCAGGGCAGATTGAGATGAGACGCCAGGAAGAAATTCTGATTTTTCCCTGTGAGTGTGGTGGGGCCCTGGCACAGGTGCCCAGGGTGGCTGCCCCATCCCTGGCAGTGCCCAGGGCCAGGCTGGACGGGGCTCTGAGCAGCCTGAGGTGGTGGGAGCTGTCCCTGCCCCATAACCAGATTGTCCTCCAGGTCCCTTCCAGCCCAACCCACCCTGTGGTTCTGTCCCTCCTTTTACAGTTCAGCATCTCTTGGTTTTATTTTTATTTTAAGCAGGCAGTGTCAGGGTTGAGGGCTGGTAAGATCTGCCAGGATTAAGGTTAGTTATTGTAGAGCTGCAAGGGAGGCAGGGAGATGGGAGAGCAATTTTTATTGCATTACGGTGCATTAGTTTGGTACAATAAATGCATCTCTGAAGAATCTCTTTGGAGATTCACTGTGCAAAGTCTGGGAGGTGGAGAGGAGGAGGATCACCGTGCTCAGCACCCTGCCTAGCACAGTGTGCAGAAATTTCAGGCTACCTGTAAAGAAGCAGAAGAAAACAACATAAATTCTGAGAAAGAAATTACTCTTGTGGAGTGGCCGTGCTGCTGGGTGCAGTTTCCTCCTGTGCTTTTTTTCCTCTTTTCACTTCAGTGTCAGTCAGGCTGGTACAAATCTCTCGGAGAAGACAGACATCATTCAGGAGAAGTAACACAGTTGTTCTTGTTTATTTTGTGATGTCCTGCCTTGAAATGACAGCTGTTTAATTGAAGTGGGCTTTCCTGGTATAAAATATATCCATCAAGCTGTTGACATGGGGGCTGTGCTGAAGGTGAGGCACAGCCCAGTGTTGCAGAGTGGCTGTACCTTTGTTTACACTTGCCAGCAAAACACCTGCCAGGTTTAGCAGCAAATCTCCACACAACAGAATGGATCCCTAAGCCTGCAGAAATGAGTGACAGGCTTCTCGTGTTTTCTGTTGCCTGGATAAAAGAATGCTTGTGTAGGGTAATCAAACAGAAAAATGGTTTGTACAGAGTAAAACTAATTTTGCCTTATTAATACTTTATCTGTAGACTCAGAAATGAGAGGGAATAGACAGTGTACAGCATACAGAGGTAAGGAAATTAGGAACTCCTTCCAAATGAATTGTGGCCTTTAGGTACTCAAATATTTGAAATTAATTGTTCTTTGGTGTATTAATATCAATTTATCATCTAGGACCAACATTTTTGGTAAGGGAGCATCATTCAGGCAGGATGAAGGATGAGGTACACGTTGCACTGACACGACACCCAAACAGTTCCCTGGGATTTTACTGCAGCAGGAACCAAAGTTCAGCAGCCTGCAGCTGAATTATCAGCTGTGCTGGAGTTCCAGGCCAGCACTCACCTCTGGGAGCCTCTGCAGAGCAGCTGCACTCGAGCCTTCCTCTGCTAGCCAGGAAAATTGTCCCCATTTTTGGCTGAGTTTCCTGAGAACTCCTTATGAGGGAGCCCAAACGTGGGAGATCCCAAACTGAGGTCCGTGTTCACTCCCTGTCCCCAGGGTCAGCATGGCACAGCCCCTTTCCCTCCCTGCTCTGGGCTGCCAAGCCCCCAGGGTTTAATGGCAGCTGGAACATTGCTCGTGCCTCAAAGGACATTGAGATTTTGAGGGTGTTACTTCAAAAGTACTTATTTGTACTCTTCCCTTCACATGGCCCATGAATTGCCCTCCATGTTTGGAATTTGTAGACTTTAAGGAGGGCCAGCCATTTTTTCCGGGTGCAGAGACCAGTGTGAGCTGGGAGGGAAGGAACAAATCCCAGAAACAGGAAAATATCTTTGCATTGTGTCCTTGCATAACATCTTCCCTAACATCCATTTGGTGCCATGCTGAAATTTCCAATTTCGTGTGAAGGGATTTGGGTGTCTGCACCAAGGGTGACACCACAGGATGCACCACGTTCTCATATTGTTGTGCAAATAAATCCTGTGTTCTCTGCTATCTTTAGGTGTTTATCCAGGATTCTGCTCCACACAGCAATTTGCTTCCAAGCAGTGTTAGTCCATAGAGAATTCTGAAACTTGGCTAGTCATGGGCTATGACAAAACCTGCCTAACTCAGGACATTTGTTTATCCATAAGAAAATTAGTCAAAGAGCAGTCCCTGTCACTAATGCCTGTGTTTTTTCTTCATTTGCTCGTGTTTAAAACCAAGGAACGAGCTGACAGGAATTAGCTTGAGTGGCCCAAGACACAAAACATTTTTTTGCTGCCTTGACTGTTGGAAATTTTGAAGAGAACTACAGTAGGACACGCACTCTGAGAGTTTGTTTCTCTTTCTGTAGTAAATTCAAATAATCTTTCTCTCTGTGTGACTTTCCTCGCTGAAATTCTATGAGACAATGTGACAGGGAGCTTGTAATGCTTAATTATTAAAAATCTAAATATATAGTATTCTGCAGAGAGATAAAAATGAGATTTGTAGATCTCATAAAACTGTTTGAAGGCAATTCTTCCAATTATGTAATGAAAAATGGAACACAAAACCAAGGCAAAAATCTAAAAATTACAAAACCTCTGTGCTTAATTTTAAGACTATTTGGATTTTCAGAATCTGTGCTCTCATTGCAGTCTTTGGAATGAATGTGTTCAGAGTTTGATGTGACACTGGAAGGGTTTTGCTTGTTAGACTCAGGTGAGTGCTCCAGGAGGCTCTTGGAAAACCTCCAAATTCCCACTTCCCTATCAATTAATTACACTCTTGAAGTTCATGGGGTTCACCTAATTATTTTGGAGCAGTTTTTGGAGCTGCATTTACATTTTGAGCAGTGGCACAGAATGTGAGAACAGAGTTCAGCAAATACCCTGTGTGGAGAAACCGACACTGTTATAAATGTCCTGGAACATTTGGGAAAAGAGGAGTTAGGAACTGGTGAGGGTCTGCACGGGCTGCACCCTGAACTTGGCAAGGGTGATCACTGCAAAAATAAACGTAAAAATAAATATAAAAATAATGTAAATGTGTGCTCTGGCCTCCCATAATTACACATGGTCACAAGGCAGATTGAAGATAAAATGTTGTGTGTCCTCTGTGTGTTCCTAGAGGCAGAAGGGACAAGAGGAAAGGATTCTCACAAATTTATTTTTTGCTGTGCAGCACGTTAGAATTGCTGTTCCCACACTCAGGGTTTTGTGTGGCTCTTTCACTGATGTTTTCCTGCAGGATAGAAATGGACTCGTGAATTTCAAGAGTTGTTTTGGTTCGTAAATAAACCCAAGGGCAAAACTGACACGGCAGCAGTTTCTGTGCTTCTGATCTGCCTGTTGGGGAGTGAAAGGCTCCTCCACTCTTCATTTTTTGGCTATTGCTGGTGTTGTGGCTAATGGTTCTGAAGTCCTGATGTGCATCAATTCTGGTGTTTCTTGAGTATTTCTAAGCTGTCTGCTAAAATACTCTGAAAACAGCCTCAAGATAGGTCATCGTTCAAACCTTTTGAGATGGAAAGCCCAAAAGCAAGGAGGAAAAAACTCTAAAAAATAGATTTCTTGGTAGCACAGGTAGATTGATCATCAGAGGTAGGCCAAGAACTTCATTTTCACGGGGTTGGCATTGGTTTGTTCATCTCTCCAGTTCACATTTCAGTTTTCAGTGCCCTGGAGCTCGCAGGCACGTGTGGTTTTCTCTGAACTTGAGGGAGTTTCCAGTCCCATGCATTGGTGATGGTCAGAATTGCCTTTAGAGTTTTCCTTGTGGGAACTTTTGGATGATAAATGAGGTAGCTGCTCTATCCCCAGTGAATATGGGCAGTTCCTGGGACGTCTCCAGGTCCCAGTTTACTGCAGAGATGTCACAGCTGTGGTGCTGAGAAGTTTTAGGTACCACGACTTTGGTTTAGGCTGTATGGAGATAGTCAGAAAAGTGAAATATCCATAAAACTGATACTGTGGCTGAGTAGAGTGCCTGGATGTCTCTGAAAACTCTGCTTGTTTTTTCAGACAGAGAGACCAAAATATTCTGGAATTTTGCTTCGAGTGCTTCAAAGTCATTGCAGTGACAGAATCCATCCCTGTGATCTGCCAGGACACGCTGAGGTTCTGGCAGGGAGTGGGGCCACAAGGCAGCCCCTCAGGAAATGCTCCTGGTGTATCTTGGTTTTAAATTTAGCAATTCCCTTGACAAAAGGAATTAGCAAACCCAATTTTTCTGAAGCCCCAAATGTCTGTGGGCCCTGTCACAGGGGGGAGTTCAGAGTTCCACACAGGAAAAATGAAACGACCTTGAGCACTCCAGGAATCCTCTCTGAATGAAACTCAATAGGACAAAGTGCAGGATCATGCACAAAAAAAAAATACATTTGTGTTGTAAGCGAGGGGCTCGTTAATTGGAAATGACAGAAGAGGAGAAAGTCATGGGATGAGTGCAAAAATACATCAATGAGTAGGGCAGATAAAATCTTACACTGTGCAGTGAGAGATTTGTGTCAGCAAAGGAAACACCTGAACTAGGTCCTGCAGGAACAATCATGTGGGATATTCACAATATTTATTTTCCTGCTTTTAATTAAGGTGAATTCAAACTGGAATTTTGAATTAGTTTCAAAGAAAGGTTACTAGGATGTTCAGGAGAATTGGAATTATGAGAAGAGTTTGGGAGACTTTGTTGTGCTTGGTCCAACCAGATAAATATATCAGAAGTTACATTTTATATATTATAATAATAAATAGTATTATATACAATATAATAATATATAATTATATATAATATATTTATATAATTTTTCTTAATTTACTGCTGTAAATTAAGAAAAAAAATATAAATAGATTGAAAATTAATGTGTCCAGGTGTCAGAGTTGTGATATTCTGGAGCCAATTTTAAGGGTGCTGGNTTATATAATTTTTCTTAATTTACTGCTGTAAATTAAGAAAAAAATATATAAATAGATTGAAATTTAATGTGTCCAGGTCTCAGAGTTGTGATATTCTGGAGCCAATTTTAAGGGTGCTGGAGTAGATACTCACTGAGGTTCCTCAAATGGTGATTGTGGGCTGAAATTGCAGCAGAAATTGGCACAGAGCAGAATTTCTGGGAGGGAGTTCCTAGAACCACCGTGCCCATGTACAGAATCTGTTTTTTCTTCCCCTAACTTGAGTTTTCGCTGGATTTTATCTTCTTCACCTTCAATATTCACACTTGTTTATATTTTGATTCCATTGCTGAACTACTGGTTGTACCCAGTTAATAGGGAGCACTTGGGCAGGCAGTGATGAGAAGCAAAGATTTTTTCTTTTTGACTGTGCCTTTGAAGGTGATCATGGAGTCACTTTTAACAAGGAATAGCCTTATTCCAAAATAAGTTTCCGTTTTGCTGTTTGAAATTTGTTCTTGTGTGGACCGCATATGTTATTTTCAACGTGGAAGTCAGAGAAATGCTCTTCCCTGCATAATTTCTAAGCTGGTCAGTGTCTGTGATGATCAGACAATTCCTGCTTCAGTGGAAATTAACCTTATTCATTGTCTTCAGAAGGTGAAATAATCTATCTCTGCCTGAGATATAGAATAAAAGGCTGATACAGAACCAAACCCAATTCCTGCACCCCTCAGTGTGCTCTCAAAATGCAGTTATTGCCAGGACAGCCTTGATTTTGTTCTTAATACTTAAGAAGAGGTAGCAAGTAACAGAAATCTTGAGTTTTGGGAGAAACATTGCACTAAGATACTTATTTAAAACTACAAATTCAAGTGTTCTTCTTGAAGCTTGAAAATTCAATTTTTTTTATAGCATAATGTGGAGAATGAGTGCATGCTGTAGAAAAAGGAAGCCCTGAGAGGGATTGATTAGGAGATATGCACTTCTAGCACAGTCACTATCAGAAAAATGCATGATTACACGAGTACTGAAGGAATGGAAATGACTCTTCATACCCGTCACCTCTTCTCACACCGCTCAACATCTCTGCCTGAGCCTCAGAAAGAGTTCCAGTTCTTGAATCACACAGCTGACAAACTTTCACATAAATTTATCTCAAGGAGTATTGCTGGAATTGATTTAGGATAAACTGTCTTGCTTCAAGGAGACACGGGGCTTAACCCGTGCTTTTTGAGGTAATTATTTTAGCTCTGCAGGTGTGAAGAATGCAATAGTTGTGTTAAAAATGTGACAGTTTTATAAACCACAGCGATTGTGAACACGGGGAAAAATTGAAGCCCAAAGAGAAGCTCGGGCAGTGTTGAGAGCACTGCAAAAATCTACAGCTGTGCCAGCCTCACTTTGCATCACCCAAAGAAGGGTTGTTCATTTTGAAACTTCAGCATTTATAGTTTTACAAAAATGACTGATTGGAGGGTGGAATCCTCACCTCTCAACCACGTTGGTCAAAGGTTCTCTTCTCACTACAAAACATGCACACAATGACAGTGGTGTAAAAACAAAGGATTGTTTATGAAAAGAAGCGTGAGGAAGGGAGAACTCTGACTCCAACATGAGAGCAATCAGAAGGCTGGAAAAATCCGGGTGACACCAACGTGCCTCATAATGGCTTTCAGCACATTAAAGTGCATTCAGCAGAGCCAGCTTCGCATTGTTTTGTTCAGGCACGTGAACTCGCTGATGAGAGCACAGAGCAGAACGGGGATGAGTGCAGAGAAGGAGAGAACAAACATCCTGGCAGCACCAGGTGCTACCTGGGCTTTTCAAAGAGAACTTTCCTTGGCCCTCCTGGGGCACGTGGCTCCTTTCCTTGGCCCTCTTGAGGCCCATACTGAGAGGGTCAAACACTCTGTCACCTCTGCTCAGCAGCACTCTGCACCAGGCCATTTATTCAGAGCTTGGAGAGCTGCTCTTATTTATAGAATCACAGAATATTCAGAGTTGGAGGGAGCCCTCCAGGACCTCCTAGCCCCAAAAATCCCACCATGAAATTCTTATTGCAGTGCTCACAGGGCTGCAGCCCCAAAGTTTAAGGCTATCCTTGGCAGTTTCTTTCATGCTCTCATGAAAACCAAGGTCTGGCGCTGCCCTGAAGAGGGAAAGAGGATAATTCCCATCGCAGGAACTGCAATTGCACCATGGATTTACTCCTCTCCTCTGTCACAGTTACTGCTCTTACTACAGAAGCATTTGTGGCATCTGCTCCTGCCACACTGACTCACCTTGGAGCGAGGATGAATCAGAACTGCGTGTTGGTGGTGGCAGGGAGGAGAGCAGCAATTCCCAGCTTGATTTCTCTTTGTTTCTCATGCAGCCCTTTTTTCTCGTTTCTTAGCTCCAGTAAGCGTTCTCCATATGTGTTTGGTATTTCCACATATGTTTCTGTGTATATTTAATTGTCTGCAGTAGACTCTTCCCATCTTGTCTTCCTGCTTTCTTGTGTCAACTGTCTGTTTAGATTCTGAGCTATTTGAAAAGAGCCATTTCTTTGTCTGTTTCCATGCAGCAATCAGCAAGATGCAACCCTGCAGTTAATAGGAGGCTCTGAACAATCTTGCCAGTTAAAAAGTGTAATTACTGACAGTGTACTCAGATTTGGGTGGCTTTTTAAATGTCACTGTCTATGCAGGAATAAAATTGACAGGTTCTTATCAACAACCATTTTCCTGTGTAGATTCCTACAAGTCCCAGAGAAGAAATCCACCAGCAGATAGCAGTGTGAGTGTAGTATCTCTGCTGGCATTTTCACGAGCCTATTTTTGTGCTGGTTGTAAAACCTCACGGTTTGGGCTATTGGGAAGATTTTGAGGCTATTCTGTATAGGGAACTCAAGCTTTATGAAGGTAAAAAAGATAGAAAATAGGAATATTTTCTGAGGTGTGCTCTGTGATATGTGAAGGCTTGTCCAGAACACGGTGTAAATGATTTGCTGGTAAAGGCTGTGTCTTTGTACAGTGTTGTCTTCTTTTAGAGTGCTCAATTTAGCTCCAGGAATTCTTCATTAGTGCTTGATGTTTATCTCAGTGATTTGCACTCTTATTTCCGGTGTGAAACGTTGGTACAAATACTTTTTGGTTAATGGTTATGATTTTGTCAGCAAGTAGATGATATAAAGTATGCCTTAATCTTCTATGCTTGTATTACTTTTCCACCATTTACTGTTCTTTTTTTTTAATTGAAAACAAGAGGCCACTTTATTTTTTTTAGTATTTGCTGTGGTTTTTAGGCCCTGTGTGTCAATATCGAGGTCTTCAGTGGCTGGACTTGCAGTGTTTGTAATTACAGTCAGAATGGCAGTAGCACAAACCCCACGGGAAATGCCCAGCTCTCCTGGTGAGTTTGTACTTCATACAAGTGGCTCTTTGCACAGTTAGCACCTGCTATCTTGAAAATACCTGAGTGTTAGACACCTCGGAGACGAGATTATGTCTCAGCAGCTTTCCCTGCTGCTCTGAGGTGTTGAAGATAAATGTGAATCTGTCTCCCTGTCCCTTTTGGTGACAGCAGCGGTAGCAAAGCTCCAATCAGTTGGTTAATGAATCCGTCTGATAACTTCATGACTCCTCATTTTCCTCCCCTCTGCTTTTGGCAGTTCCAGAGATGTTAATCTCTGTGCTTGAGAGAGGTCTTTGCATGCTCTACCTACAAACCCCCGCGTGTCAAACTGCTGATCTCATTAATTCCAGTGCCCTTGTCTCTGTGGGCAGCTGTCAGCCTTTCCCTTCAGAACCCACCACCCGAATGACACTGGGGCTGTGATAACAGCTCCATCATCCCTGTCAATGCTGAACTCTTTGTTGCCCTGGTTTAGGGCAAATTTGGGCGGAAACCCCCAAAATTGGGTCCCTCTGGGATGCAAACCCTAAAGACCTTTTCCCCAACCGGTCCAGGAAAAAACTTCCTCAGAGAGAAGTGGAAAAAGCTATTTATTTAACAAACAAAGTGCCTACAAGCACATAGAATGAATATGAAACAATAAAACCTCTCATTGTGAAGTAAGGTGGCAAATTGAGGAAGTCCCTGCTGTGGGCAGCTCAGCTTGCTCAGTCTCCTGCCAGGCCTCTGTGTGAGTTCCTGGTGCTCCTCTGGGTTCTTCAGTCCAGGACAGGGTTAAATAATCCCAAGGAAAAGAGAAAAACCAGTCCAGGGAACTTCTCAGCCTCAGCCAGCTAAAACTAACTAAAAGCAGAAAAGATGTGTGTGCTGTTGCTGGTGTGTGCTTCAGAGGATGGCACAGCCCCGAGCAGGACTGCAGGGGAGTGAGAGCTGTTCTAAAACAAACTCAGCACTTCTTCTTCCCCTGCCTCACCCTCAGAGCCGGTCTGAGAGGCACAGAACTCAAAGGCACAGAACTCTCAGCACAAACAGAACGGACAGCTGGGGACACAAACATCATAAAGTCACCCCAGGACGTTTGTACATCCCCCGTGCTGGTCACACTGCTCTGATCTGCCTGCTCAGTTTTCACTGCTGTGTGAGGTGTTGGGAACAGAAATACCTTTGCTTCTAATTCTCTAGTTTTGCTATATTTTGGTTCCACTTTGGCCTTTATTTTGATACCAGTTTCAGTCTCGTTTCAGTTCACTTGAACCTTCAAGTTTTTGCAGTGATTTGACACAAAACACTTCAGCTGCACTCCACGATTAAAATGTTTTCTACTCTGGTGAAAACTTTTGTTCTGTCCGTTTGTGGCACCAGGGTTTTTTTTTTTCACTTTTTGGCAAGACCTCCTGCAGGCAGAAATATTGCATTGCTTAGGGAATGATGTAAATGGTTTGGTTTGAATAAAGTCAATTTCACTACCTTGAAATTAAATACATGAAAATCATCCTCATTTTTGTCTTCATAAAAATAAATAGTTTGGGATATTTCTATACATCAGCTGAGTAGTGAGTAATGTTATTAGAGAGTTCTGAAGCTGGCAAATCACCCTTTTGTGATGGGTTTTGTTTGAGGTTTCTAAAATGTTTTTTATTGCATTTGTAATTGTTATGATCCTTCATTTTCATCACTGGTCTATTATTGAAATGAGTCAAACCCACCCATGGTGCATAGATGTGATCAAGGCATGCTCTGTAGAGGAAATAAAGTAAAAATTAGAATTTCTAAGGATCTTGCTGATATTTTCTTCTTTTTTTGCATAAGTAAATTATCATACTTTTTAATTTTTGAACTCATTTGAACAAACAGCATGGGTAATATTTTAAGCCTATTATAGTTTCTACATAAAACCACAGCAAAACTAATTATTCTTTTCCTGCCTGATATTGCCATCAATCTTACGAGGAGAAACAGTTTCTGCACTATCAGGATTTTATTTAATTTATTTATTCTTGCCAGGCCATTGCTGAAATGCAGAGTGTCACTTTATTATATCCCAGTGCATATTTCAATTATGAGGGTGGCACGGTTACAGCGCTGCCCCCACACCAGGCAGGCTGTGGAATGCATCAGTCAGGGCTGACAGCTGGCAGGGAAATCCATCCGGGCTCTGCTGAGGTGGAGCTCATTACTGGGGACACAACAGGCCAGGCCGGGATGTCTGGGGCAGGAGGCTCCTCCCAGGGCTGCCAAGGTCAAACCCAGCACAGCAGCAAGGGCTGGAGTGGGAAAACCCCGCATGGGGCACTGATGTGGGGCAGATCATCTCCAGTTACCACAGGAGTAGGAAAATCCTATGTGGGGCAGATCATCTTAATTCTCACAGGAGTGAGAAAACCCCACACCAGGCACTGATGTGGGGCAGATCATCTCCAGTTACCACAGCAGTGGGAAAACCCCACACCAGGCACTGATGTGGGGCAGATAATTTCCAATTCTCACAGGAGTGAGAAAATCCTGCACAGGATTTTCTGATGTGAGGCAGATCATTTCCAGTTCTCACAGGAGTGAGAAAACCCCACACCAGGCACTAATGTGGGGCAGATCATCTCCAGTTATCACAGGAGTGAGAAAATCCTGCACAGGATTTTCTGATGTGGAACAGATCATTTCCAGTTATCATAGGAGTGGGAAAATCCTACACAGGTTGTGCACTGATGTGGGACAGATCATTTCCAATTCTCACAGCAGTGAGAAAACCCCACACAGTGCAGCCTCACTGATGCCGGGCAGATCATTTCCAGTTCCAGGAGCCAACATTTATAGGTTTTGGTTACCTGTGTGACTGGGGCTGAGCTTGCAGAGCCAGCCTGTTCCAGGGCTGGGCAGGCTCAGGGGATGGCTGGGGATGGGCGCTGTGCTCAGCAGGGCTGGCAGCTTCTCCCTCTCCCCTCTTTGGCAGGCTGGGCACTCTGACCTTTTCCCGGCTCCCTGCTCTGAGTGCTGGATCTCAGATTTGTGTGAGTGGAGGGCCCTTTGCCTGCCCCTCCTCGTGGCTCTCCCTTTTCCTCCCCTCTGCTTGTGGCAGTTCCAGGGGTGTTCATCTCTGCCCATTTGCACAGGACAGCTCTCTCTGCCCTTGGGAGGTCTTTGCATGCCCTGCCTACAAAAGCCCAGCGTGTCAGGAGGCACCACTGATCCCTGATCTGAAGGGGCAGGGGGGATGGATTTGTCCTGGCCCCTGTGGGCACAGCCAGGGTGGCAGCTGGACGGCCAGGTCTGTGCACAAAAACCAGAGAGAGTTGTGTGCAGTCCAGAGAGAGAATTGTGTGCAGTCCAGAGAGAGAATTGTGTGCAGACCAGAGAGAGAATTGTGTGCAGTCCAGAGAGAGAATTGTGTGCTGTCCAGAGAGAGAATTGTGTGCTGTCCAGAGAGAGAATTGTGTGCAGTCCTTTGGAGCATTCAATAAATGCAGCAGTGCACTTTGGCTGGGCTTGGGGCGAGGTTCTCACTGCTGTCCCACTGATGCTGTGGGAGGGCTGAGCTGGAACAGAGACTGGGCAGAGCCAGAGAATAAAGCAGGGATTTATTGAAAGGCCTTTAGGGGACACCTTGGGCAGGGATACACCCAAGGCGGACCCAAAATGGACCCAAAATGGACATTAAATGGTCCTAAGATGGATGGACAGTCACGAGGTCTCACATTTTTATCAGTTTTGGTCCATTTGCACCTTGGGGTTGAATTGTCCAATCCCAGCTCCAGGCTGTGAGCTCCCATCCTTCTTGTTCCTCCCTCCAGCCACCCTTGTTGGTGCTGTTGGGCTGAAAGTTGTCCTTCGTGTGCAGCAGGAGAGGAATTTATTTTGTCTACTTGGTAAAGAGAGCTGAGTGACATTAATATGAGAAGTACACACCTAAGCACCACAGAATCTGAAAAAAACATGAAAGCTCCAACTTAAGGCACCACCACAGTGACCCTGTCACTGTCCCCTTTACTTACTTTGTGGAAGGTCATGTTTGAAATGTATGAAAATATGCCAAACAGCTTGATGAGACATTAAATGGTTCTCTAATGGTTTAAAAGGACTTTGGAAATACCCTACAGAGGCACTACACTTAAAATAGGATAATTTTAGAGTAACATTTAAGGGGCTTGGAGAAATAAAGAGTAATTTTAGTTGAAGATGCGTTGTAATTTTCATCGTTTGGACAATAAACAGAGCGCTGACTACAACAGCAGTAAAAGCCTAGGATAGTTAAAATTATGTCAGGTTCATCTTCTGCCAGCAAATGCTGTAGCCCAATCTACAACCCCAAAGTACTCTGTCAAATAATAAATAAAATAGAACAAACCAGCTTACAATCACAAGGAGATTATGTTCTTAATGCCTTAAGAGTGGATAAACGCACTATTTCCTGCACTTGTACTCCTCTGTACGTGAATGAAAATACATTTAAAGCAGTCCATGCATTAAAATTTCGTGGTAATTCATAACATAAACACTGAATTCAAGTGCAGTATCACCCAAATTTAATCCATTCTTTGCCAACACTGTAATGCCAGCACACAACACAGATACTGCAATCCAGCTCCTGACAGTTGCCTTTACTACTTTCAGTCATCTATGAATTATTTGCAAGATGGTTGGAGCATGATTGAAGTGGGAAGCTATTTCTGTTTTGTGTAGGTCAGTGTTTCTGCAGTGCTTATCTTGGAGCACAATGTTAATAACACCACGAAACGTATCGTGTTGCTTACAGTTTAATTCATGGATCCCCTAATTGTTTTTCCTTTACAGTACTGCTCAGCTCTGCAGCCAAGGGATTACTTTCTTTAGGCACTAGGGAGCAACAGCTCTTCACTTTCCTGCTATCCATATTTTCTGCTCTTTCTGACTTCTCTTATCAACACTTGGAACCAATCCTGGGGTATTCCACATCTGTTGCTTAGCGTAAGGCAAATGTCCCAGAGACACTACCCGAATTCTTTTGGTTGTTGTTATTATTTCAGGATCATCAAAGTTGTTGTTTAAAAGGGAAAAAAAATAATCTTTCCCCAGAAAGGTGAAGGTACCAAATGGTGCAAATAAAGGCTGTGTTTTCAGCCAGGTATTGAATGTGTTTTATTCCTGACAATGCTGTAGGTGCTGTTGCAGACCAGTGCATTTCCTTTCTGCCCTCTGCACCAACAGCCTCAGGCTGATCTGACACTGCCCAGGGTGTGCATGCGTGTACAACAAATGTACAATTCTGATTATGGTGATTTGGTGGGAAAATGACAAGTGCCAAGCAATAATCTCAACACTTTTTGTTGCAATGGAGACAGGATGAATGCACCTCAGCTGTTCTAAATGGAATTGAAAGTTGACTGAAGCACAGTAATGAATAAGGAATATTCATTTTGACTCCTGTGGTGGTGTCTGTGATGAGCTGACTCTGTGATATTCAAGATAAGTATGTAAGATTTTTTCCAGACTTTTCCTGGTGGTGTCTCAGAACTTTAGAAGCACCTCTCAAATAGGTTGGATTTCAGAATTTACCTGACTCAAGGCTGCTCTGAGCCCCCTGCATTTTCCCCTCTCTGCTTCTGTCCTTTTCTCCTCTGCCCACAGTGCTGCCCCATCAGCCCTGAGATGATTTAGGTGAGGATCCCAGCCCCTGAACAAAACAATTGCCAACGCTGCCTAGTTTATCTTGTGAGCACCAGTTCCACTGCACACTTAGTGAGCATTAAATAACGTGCAGCCCAGCAGCTTGTCAGGCCCTGTCATTGTTGGTAACGTGCTCAGCACAGCCAGCACTGAGAGCTCAGGGAAACAGTTATAGGGTCACTGCCCCATTTATCTGCAAGGAGGGGAAATGGATGGGCAGGGCAGTGACCTGCCGTGGAGGTTAAAGAATAACTTGGAATATCTGTCCGTTTAAAGTGTGCTAGGTAACCCAGAGTGTCACACTAGGACAGGAAATGAGCACGCTGAGATGTCTAAGGCAAAAAAGGGAGCTTTATTTACAAATTTTGGAGTTTATAAGTTTTTCAAAGTGACAGTGGATTGGAGGATGAAATCCCACCTCTCAACCACACTGGTCACGTTAACAGTCTATCAATTTTCTCCTCCTCCAAGAAGGGATTTAAACAACCTTAGTGTTTTTCATTAAAGCGCATGAGAACTCAAATCTAAATAATGTAAATAAACATCAGAAGGCTTTTGAAAAACAGGGAGGCACCAGAGCAATGGGTGACAGATTTGTGATTACATTGAAGTATTTCACTAGAAGGACTATATCCCTTTAAACTGTTTTCCTGTACACCTTTAAACTATTTCCTGTATCCCTTTAAACTATTTTCCTGTATCCCTTTAAACTATTTTCCTGTATCCCTTTAAACTATTTTCCTGTATCCCTTTAAACTATTTTCCTGTACACCTTTAAACTATTTTCTGTATCCCTTTAAACTCTTTTCCTGTTTTCTGTGTGACACACATCTTGACAAAATATTCAGTCTAGAGGACTGTGGACAACTTGACATATTTCCTTCAAACTCTCGCTGCTTTGGGTACATTTGTGCTGGCAGTGTACAATTTGGCTCCTAGATTTTCATGCCAAGCAGCAGATCTCTCTGATTCATGGCTGTCAGAAACACACATTAGGAGCTGCTCTGAGGAGCTGTGTTTGGAAGTGTGAGATGACAGCGTGCTGGTTATTTTTAAGCATTAATCAGTTTGTACATGGTGGAAGTGATTAGGAATACTTCTGCTTTTTCTTGTCTCCCTGCTTACGCATCCCTCTCTTCTTCCAAAGTTTTGTCAGGGGCTGTCACTCAATCAGATTTTCTGTGCTTTCACTTTGTCATTCTTGTTATTCAGTGCCATAACCTCCAACTTGTAGATATTATTCTCAGGCGTTTTTCCTAGATCCCATCCAGAATTGCAGATGGAAAGATAGCTGCACAGAATATTGGCTCACACCAGGTATTTGCCAACTATAATTGCACACATGAATTACGAGCCTTGAATATAACTGCAAAGAAATTGTAGATGAAGCGGTTATACTTCACTTTGACTCTTAATCCAGTTCATTTCACACTTTCTATTTTCATTGAACGTGGAATAAACTTATTTATATGCCTACACACTTGTCTACTCAAACTGGTATTGCCACACTTGAAAGCCTAAATCTCATTTGATGATGTTAGTGATACAGATTTTTGAGAATATCTATTTCAAAATACGTTCATGTTTTTAAATAGCAGTAAGAACTAAGTAGGATTGATATTTTAGAATGAAAGAGCACTTTTACCTATTTATCCTGTGAGGCAGAAATACAATGAATTAACTGAGCTGACCTGATAGGTACCCATGCCTGTTGAAATTAGATGTAGATCTTTAGGGTTCTCCCAAAGAGCTGAATCCATCCTTGCAGGTTAACTGTGTGGGATAATTTATTAATTCCCAATCAGTGAGACTCCAAGTCTCCCTGATTCAGATTCAATTTCAGCATGCAGCCATTTGCTTTACTGAGGTTAATGGTCCATAGTGGAGGTCCCAGTGTAGCACCTCATGGTCTCCCTCTGGTCTGTGTTCCCATTCCCCCCATGTGATGGTTTTTGGTTTGGTTTGGTTGTTTGGGGTTTTTTGGGGGTTTTTTTGGCCAAATGACTTTGCTACCTGAATGTTTGTAACTCATCTGAAAATACAACCTTGCACTTGAAATAATTACTGCTGTAATTCTAAGGTAATCCGAGCTAACCAAAGTGAATTTGTAATCACTTTTGAGTGGTATTAAAAACTCATGGCCTCCACGGTTCTGGAGCCTTGCTGCCTGGAGAGATGTCATATTTTCCTAATAGCTCCTGACAACAAATTACATTTTGACACCGTATCTCTGCTAGGTGATGGCAGGGCTGCCAAAGGGCTTTGCTGTGATATGAAGGTGTGCCAGTGGGAGTGGTTTTGCACTCCATTTCCTGAGCTTTAAGAACTTCAGGGTAATTCTGTCCACTTAGACATTTCAGAAGTACCTACAAAACTTTATTCCAATGCAGCCCATATTTTTCCAATTGTATTCTTGATGCAGCTTGTACTGCTTGATCAATCCAGTTCTGTATGGACTGGTTCTGCTTTAAAAAAGCTCTTTAGAGGGGGCAGTTCCACAACCATTAGATATCTGAAATTAAATCATTAAAGTAACAGGAGCAGGGAAGGAAGGCACACATGAACCACGTATCTTCCTGCACTGCCACTGGGCCTGGCAATTATTCTGTTTCAATGTGAGGGTTTAAATTAAAAATCTGTTAGAAAGCATTGTGCTGTATTTATATCAGAGCTTCAAAGTCTGCCTTTTTGCCAAGACTTACTTCTGATGGATTTTATCCTCTTTTATCTTCTTTTGAAACAAAGGTATTTTGAAGTGTAAGACAGGTGAAGTATCTTTTGCAGTGGGTTCATGAAAAGGAAGCTGAGTGAGGGGAGATCTGTAAGGTGGATGAAACGCAGCAGAGGAGCATTTGAAAGAATTAAATGGGAAAGGATAATGGAATTGTGCCAAATAACAGGCAAAAATAGATTGGTTTGCTTGGTTTGCATATCGGGAACCAAGATAAGGTAACACGATGTGTTTTTACTGTTTGTACAAATCATGTTTAATCATCAACCTTCAAGACTCTTGAATGTATAACCATAAATTCAGGCCTGAGAAAGACATGCATAGATATAAAACTTCTTTTTTGCTTCATAAAGGTCAGGAGGGCTGCAAACATCTGTTGTGCTTTTACCATGGGCCAGCACAAGAACTTTCCTTACTGAATGCACGGGAGTGTAAGAACACCTCATGCATGAGGTGCGTGGCCCAAAAGCTGACTGTGAACTGAGCACTGTCCTTAATTATACTGCTGATATGATNCTTGAATGTATAACCATAAATTCAGGCCTGAGAAAGACATGCATAGATATAAAACTTCTTTTTTGCTTCATAAAGTTCAGGAGGGCAGCAAGCATCTGTTGTGCTTTTACCATGGGCCAGCACAAGAACTTTCCTCACTGAATGCACGGGAGTGTAAGAACACCCCATGCATGAGGTTGGGTTCAGCCAACAACTCTGCGTGGCCCAAAAGCTGACTGTGAACTGAGCACTGTCCTTAATTATACTGCTGATATGATCAACAGTGAGCTGTGAGGGGGTTATTGCAATGGGTGCCATCTTTGAGGCAGGGTAATTGTCACTCTGGGTTCATCAGGACATAAATGAAAGGAAAAAACCCCTCAGTGATGTGGCACGAAGGACTATTCCTCCTTCCTTCATTGCCCCATCACTTTAACAGCCCAAACTGAGTTTCAGTGCTGGTCCCTGGAATGTTTCTGACCCAGGGCTGATGTGGAAAGGAAGTGTGAGCTCTGCTCAGGGCTGCAGTGAGCCTGTGCCTTTGTCTCTCACAGCTTCAGCAGAAATGTTTTCTTAGCAGTGGGTGCTTAAGCTTTGACATCTGTGCAGGCAGGTGGAAATTGCTGTGCTGTCGAGGTGGCTCTGCTCCCACTCTGTTAGCACAGATCAATTCTTACAAAAGAAGCACAGGGAGGCTCTATCTTAGCGACTGAATCAATTTTATATAAAGAAATGGAGAGATGGAATGGGAGCAGGTGGAGTTGTGTCCTTACCTGGTTTTCAAAGGATGAAACTTCTCATGTGACTGTAATTCTAACAGCTTTTAAAAGATCTTGTGATCTCCTGGACAGTAATTCAGGAATTAAAACTGTCTTTAAAATAATCCAGTGTGATGTTGGCAGAAAGCTTTCAGCAAAAAATCCTGAGTCCAAATAAACTTGCAAACTCCGTATTCAGGGCTGCGCTGACATCTTTAATTACACCATCAATTATGCTAATTTTAGTGCATACTTGAGAATGTGATAAAAATAAACCAAAGGAGGTTATTCGTTAGCTGCCGTTTCAGGGCTGAAATTGAGCTGAACACTTAAAATAAGTCTGGATGAAACACTCCACACTGGGCCAGAGGGAACAATTCTACATGGGCAGCAAGTGGAGCAGGGTGGGAGCTCATAATTCTTCCATCTTCGTTCTGTTTTATGACTCTCTGCAAGAAAAACTAGCTTAGATTCTTTTTTTTTTTCCTTTCCCAGGGGGGCTGTAAGCTCTTAGCTGAAGGCAGGACAAAGCTGAGAACTTCCTAGAGAAAAACCTCTTTAGAGTAAAAAAAAACCTCTCACTGCATTTGGGATTACGTACAACTCTTTTCTTGTTATTGACCATTAGTGATTTCAGTTCTATCAGAACAAACAGAGCTTCACCTCTTGTGCCAAGTCTCTCTGTCACCAAAATCTGGGTGTCCACATCTACTTTAGTGCTACTTTAAATCGTGCCTGTGTTTGAGTAGTTGTATTTCCCCCAAATTTCTTGTGGAGCACAAAATATTTCATTCATTAACGCCCAGAACACTGAAATTAGGTTTTCTCAGATGCTGAGTGTGGCTGACTTGCGAGTGTTGAACCTGGAATTTCTCCTACTGCTTTGCAACAGGGAAAAACTGCAAGAGCAGTGGTTTTCACCTTCAGAGAAAGTACATTTATCACTTGGATCTGGTGAATAGCTCACGGTGTTAGCCCAGGCTCTGTATTTGGGTTGATCCTGATTTTGTTGTTCACAGTTTACGTCCAATGAACTCGGAAATCCATTTTTCTGCAGTACACCTGTACAGTAAAATATCTCAAAATATGCAGTATCTCCTAGAGCTATTTGTATTTTCCACAGGAACCCTCCCCAATATATTTTTTTTAACCCAGCACACACACCTCCCAACTAGGAGAGCAGTAACACTGTTTTTTAGAAATAAATGATCTAATATTTATTTGTCCTGAGGCACAAACGAACAGCTTTTAAATGGCAAAGGGGCTGCACAAACAAAACTGGAATTGTTTCATGCTGGGGAGTAGCTCTTCATCATATTTAACAAGTTTTGCTTTAATAAAGTACTTTCCATTAAGGTAGTGTGGAAGTCAGCATAAAACACGTGCTGCTGGTGAGAATATTGTAGGTTTGCAGGGGGCTGAGGCCAGAGCAGTCCTTGGTGTGCTCTGCTCAGCAGAAAGAATTCCTCCCCTTTTCTGGGATTTTTATCACACAAAGAAGGAGCCCCAGTGATGGAAGGTGAGGGAGGATATTTTAATTCCAGTTTGCAAATAAATTTTTTCTGCCTTTTTTTTTCCCTTTTTTTCTCACAAGAATAAATGAAGAACTTAATGCTGGCTTGTTATTAATGCAAAGCATTTACAGTTCTCAGACGTTTTGCACATGTACACATTTCATTTGTGATTTTTTTTTTTCCTGAATTAAACACTTTCCTCAAGTGCATCAGTGAAAGGGATGGTGATGATATCTGCCAAACTGGTTTATATGAAGGGATGGTGACTTCACCAGGCTAGGAAAGCTGGAAACTCAATCCTTAATTGTCTTCTGAACCTCTCTTAAGAAGTCAAGAGGTATTAAATATATTTGTAGCAAGAGGATCTTGTGTCACAAGAAACATTTTGTATTTATAAGTGCTACAGCCACAAAGAAATTAATTTCACAAGGACTAGCTAAGCAACCACAGAATCTTTCTATGTAATATCCCTCATCTGCTGGTTCTCCCAAGTCCTTCAGTAAATAGGATTTACTTGTTGGGGTTATGTTTCCACTGAAATGTGAAGTGTCAGACTGGATGTGCCCAGCTCCTGCTCTGGGAAGTGATTTGTGTGTGGTGAGATCAAGAAGCTTCAGGTGGAACCGTAATTTTTATCTTTTCTTCAGTTTACAGTCCTGTTGGGTAATTATTAGAATCACAGAGTGTCCTGAGCTGGAATGTAAGAGTTCTGTTCTTGGTTTTGTGAGGGGCCATTGTATTTTGGTGCTTTTTATTGTGCCACAGAGTTTTGTATGTAGGGCAGGTATGACACTAGATACAGAAATATTCAGCACATAAAACAAAAGGTCACCTAAACCATACCTAAAGTATGGGTTAAAAAGATCACGTGCCTACAACTGTTGTGTGTGTGAAACCCAGCATTTACTGTGAGTATTTATGTGCTGCTTTTACATGATTTGGTAGCATAGACCCTCTTTGAAAATCCTAAATGCATCACAGAAGCCTTTTCCACATATTGTAAAAGAGAAAAGGGAGGTTACAGTTCTGTGTGTGCACGTCTGGGGGTGCAGTGCCTCGTCTTTGAGAGATTATTCAGGTTCTAGAGGTACTAATGTTTTTGATAGTTATGGATTAACACTGAAATGTTCTTATTTCCACAAATATCTGCCTTTCACTGTTGCAGTCAATAGAAATATTGCAGCTACAGGAATGGACAAATTCAAATCCTCTGGCAGTTTCAGACTGGCAGAAACCAACAAAAGTTTCTCCACAGAAACCAGGAACGAGTCTGAGTTTGTCCAGATCCACTGGACACAAATTTCACAGAGCTGTGGGGTTTGATGCAGCCTCAGGAACTTTGTCACAGGCGCTTCTTTAGAAGTGAGAAACACAAATGGACACAGAGGTTTTGTTCGGTGTGCAGCTTTCCCTGCTCCCACAGCTCCAGAGGAGTTTTCACAAGGGGGTTTTGATGCGTTTAAGGGAACCAGAAGCGCTCTGTGAAAGCTTTGTGAGACCCATCAGAATGTGAGCAAGTGTTGTGACAAACAATTCCCCCTGAAGGCACAGGGGATGTGCAGCCAGCTCTGCTCCAGAAGGGACCTCATTGGAATTCACTGGGAATTCCCTCGGAATTCACTGGGAATTCATTCAGAATTCACTCGGAATTCACTCGGAATTCCCTCGGAATTCACTCGGAATTCGCTCAGAATTCACTCGGAATTCACTCGGAATTCACTCGGAATTCACACAGAATTCCCTCGGAATTCCCTCGGAATTCGCTCAGAATTCACTCGGAATTCACTCGGAATTCACTCGGAATTCACTCGGAATTAACTCGGAATTCACTCGGAATTCATTCAGAATTCACTCGGAATTCACTCGGAATTCACTCGGAATTCACACGGAATTCACACGGAATTCACTCCGAATTCACTCGGAATTCACTCAGAATTCACTCAGAATTCACTCAGAATTCACTCGGAATTCACTCGGAATTCACTCAGAATTCACTCAGACAGGCACCAACATTTCCTTCCAGAGCTGAAATGCGAGGCCCTCCTTCAGCACTATTAGCAATAATGTTTGTGCACTGTGTGGTGATGACCACGATGCGGTGTTACCCTCCCCCTGGAAAAAAAGAGAGAATGAAATGTTTTGCTTTGCGTTGAGTGCATCTGAAAGATCAGATCTTTCTTTCCCACTTAATGCACAATAAATGGGGATGTTTTGACAAGGGGTTTAAAAGCCAGTGGAAATAAGCATGACATTAAAGAGGCTGTTTTTTGTCTCATCCGCGTAGAGAGTGGTGAGAAATGATAATGAAAAGGTCGGGTTTGGAAAGGTCACAGGATGGGAGCTCCAAAGACACTCAGCAGCTTGCTGAGCTCCAGAATTCAACGCTAATTGCTGGCAGTGTGCGAGTGGCCTTCAGCAGGGAAACCCCAGCAAGGCACAAACACTCATCAGGCTGGCCGGGATCACAGTGCAATTATTGCAGTGCAATAATATTGCTGTTTTGTCTATGAGTTGGCTTCTTTTCCTTCTTTCACTCCTCCGTGTTCCTCCTGCGTTTTATTTATTTGTAAATAAATGAGCTCCTACACGAGCTGCATCCAGCAGTAGAGGGTACACTTATTTCTCAGAGAGACACAGCGCTGTGTTCGTCACTTCAGTGACTTATTGCTGGAAAGGACTGATCTGATACTGAGCTCCAAAGATGCCTATTCTGCCCAAAAATATTGCTTTTTGGGAGGAACACTTTATTTTCCAAACCAGGAGGCCAGGAGCCAATTGGCAGAAATCGTTTCTTACCTGAAATAGGCCTGAATTTACATTTTTGCATATTTTTTTACTATTAAATTCTCGTTTTCCCTGATCTGGGAGCCTCCTTACCCTGAACTGTGAAGCTGCAGTCCTTGTGCCAGTTTTCTCCTCTGAGCACCAGCAGTTATTGCTGCTTTAGTCAACGTGTTGTGGTGTAAATGCAAACCTCACCCATCGTCCCATTTCCTTATTTATGTGCTTTAAAAATATATAAAAATATATAAAGTATTGAAGTGAAGAGAAACTAGAGTGGTTTATATGTAGCTGTTGACACCTCCGTTCTTCCTGGCTGAAAACTAGGCACTAATGGCACAAGATGAAACCTGCACCATGGGCATGGGATTGAGTTGAACTCATCCCCTCCAGCCCTCTGTGCTGCACAGCAGGGAGCAGAGATAGGAGGAATGAACCTGTCTAAAACATCACTCAGTGAGTTTTAATGAGTTGTTCCAGAATGTAAATAAAAATTGCATCCTGGCGTTTTTCTATCAAAGCTATTTTGACTCATCACGATCAAGTTGTGCCATTTACCAGGCCAAGTAAATCTGAATTAGGTGAGGATTTGGCCTCAGCAGAGGCTCTGAGGAGCTGAGGTGGCTGCAGGGCTCACACCTGCACAGAGCCCCTCTGCTGCTGGCAGATGATGGGAGGGCTGAGCTGGAACAGAGACTGCACAGAGAATAAAGCAGGGATTTATTGAAAGGCCTTTAGGGGACACCTTGGGCAGGACCCAAATGGGCACAAAATGGACAGAAAATGGTCCTAAGATGGATGGACGGTCAGGAGGTCTCACACTTTGATCAGTTTTGGTCCATTTGCACATTGGGGTTGAATTGTCCAATCCCAGCTCCAGGCTGTGAGCTCCCATCCTTCTTGTTCCTCCCTCCAGCCACCCTTGTTGGTGCTGTTGGGCTGAAAGTTGTCCTTGGTGTGCAGCAGGACAAGGATTTGTTTTGTGTCCCTGCTGTGTGCAGAGAGCTGAGTGACCCTGACTGTGAGCTCAGAGCTGCACCCTGGGCACCACAGAACCTAAAAATATGAAAGATAAAATTTAGGGCATCAAGTTCACCCAGACCCGCAGATCTCACCATGGGGAAGGGAGCTCAGCTTGCTCCCTGCCATACATTGCTGCACCAAACATGCTGTAGGAAAAGCTGGCTGTCACACATCTCACCATATGCTCAGCTTCAAAATGAAATGAAACAGGCAAATATTCAGGGATATTTATGTGGTCAAACCCATCCTGGTTTTATTTTTTTTTTCCTGTGTTAAAAGCTGCTAAATTTTGAGGCTGGATCCTCCTGTTGGTGCAGCCCCAGGACGTGGCAGGAGGAATAGGAGCAGCAGGATAAAGCAAAATATTAAGTGGTGGTGAAAGTCGATTATCCTGCTACTCTTGTAACTACAGCAGAAGTGTTTAGCCTAGCAGCTGCCAAGGCTCTTCTTTTTTGTCATCTGTTTCTGCAGAGTTCGTTTGCTTAAGTGTTTTTATACCCCAAACTAAATCTTCAGGGCCATTTTTAAACAGCAGAAGAGAGAATTCTTTGCCAGCAATTCAACGTTTGCAAGCATTCCCTCAATAAAAAGGTGTGCTAACCCTCTTAATAGGGAAAAAACGGCGTCAGGGAGGAAATGTTTTTACAATTTCATAAACACTGTGGTTCACACCTTTAAATGACAGCATTTTAAAGCCAAGTCAGATGCTGCACAAGAGATCCTCTCCAACTGATGGGGAGAATTTTTTTATTATTTTCCAAAATTTGGTTCATTTCTAGACTTTCTTATTTTTTTCTTTCTGTTCCTTTCATTTTTTTTTTTCTTTTTCTTTTTTAAAATCATGGATATTATTACTCTGGTTATCATCACTGTAGGTAGCATGTGGAACTTTTAACATGAAATCATGAGCTGGTGGGATTTTCTGGGGGGCTGAAGGGTTGATTGATTGCTTTTTCAAATTATAATTAGTTAACAAAGATAACAGGTCTAAGAGTAAATTCCGTGCTGAAATCAGTATTGTGCATCTAATGTAGAATATCCTTTTTTCGTCTTCACTGGAAGACCTGCCAGTGCTTAAGGGTCCAAAGTGAGGCATTGAATTTCACTTGAAACTTTCTGTGGAAGTTTTTGCCTGTCAGTTCCTTTAACTCCCCGAGCTCAGCTATGAACTCTGAGCGATTTATCCTGATCATCTGCCGTGAGCTTTGGCCATCAATGCAGGACTGATATCTGCAGGCATGGATTGCTTCTGTGCCTCTCTGCTGTCCACTGACAATAATGACTTGCATAGCTTGAGTTCCTTCTGTCTTTGATTAAATATCAGATAAGACAGCCAGCACTGGTTTCAGATTTCAAACTCAAAGCCTCCTGCCTTCTTCAGCCCAGCAATTTTCAGTTCTCTCCAAGGTCTAAGTTATTGACACAGAGGCACTTCTAACAGATACTGTGTTTTCAATTTTGTGTTCCTGATAAAACATTTCACAAATATGTCAAAACTAGCACAAAATAAACCTTAATGATTCAATCTGCTGCCGATCTCTGAAAAAAAAATAGTTTTTAACACGGTCCTTGGAATATTTTTGCTGTTTCACAAAGCCTTTCACCATAAGAACATCGTGTTCTGTAGTTTACTCCTCTTTAAAGACAATCCAAATAGGAAAGAACATCAGGAGCAGAGTGAGAGCTCTACCAAGAGCCTAAATTAGTTCTGTCCTTGATATGAAATATTCGGCTTAGGCAGCATCAGCTTTTAGTAAGGCAGCGGATGCTGAAGGCCAGAAACATGAAAGAAATGTTGCAACAGTATTTTATAAAGATTAAAGTAGGCAGCCCTGGTAAAAGTGGGAATGCTGGGCTAGCACTGGCATTAAACAAAATAATGGAACAACTCGGGCTTGGTTCAATAAATACCATGGGCAGCATAAACCAGCTTACAATTTTAACAATTTGAGGTTTTAGAAGACTTCAGTTTTACTAATCTTACAGCATAGGTGCATATATGGAACCAAACAAAATTAAAGAATTTTGTCTGGGACATTGGAATTGTAGAAATCAATGATAGCAAATGCTGAGCTGGTCAGAAGATGTGGATCTTGCTAGAGGTGTATGATTAAAGAGGCCTCAAAATTATGCATTTTCATCCCTTTATTATGAGAAATTTTAGTACTTGTGGCCTGGAACAAAACACAAAATCCCCTCTGCTTCTGTTTACACGGAATGGTGAAATCAGAAAAGAAGGGAGGCTGTTAATACTGGTTGAACAATGATCATGGACTCTCTGATCTCATAATTTCTTTTAAAATTTTCTTTCACTTTGTACACTCTGCTGTCTAGAGGATTCTGGAATTTGCAGTTTAATGTGTGAGCTCAGCTTGGCTCTCCAGCTCTGCCTGCGTGTTTGCCCACAGCACACGAGGGAGGCAGAGCCTGAGGTGGAGCTTCAGGAGCTCCCTTTGAAGTGAACACGTCAAGATACTCCAGGAGCCTCCTGATCTTTGAGGCTGTGCTTTGTTAGAACATAAAATAAGCTGGTTGGAGGTGGCTTTTTAAAGAGGAAAAAAACCCCAATCCCTCTGAGCTGGACAGAGCAGACCAAGTGAGAAGAGTTTAAATCAAACCTCCCCTGTCCATTGCAATTCCAGGTTATTTTTGGGAAGTTGGAAGGGCTCTGTAACATTCTTGCTCATCAAGCTGTGTGCTAGTCAGACCTGGTGAGCCTGCTGTGGGGAACAGGGAATCCTCAAATCCCCCGGAACAGCTCGTGTGCATCATCACATCCTTGTGTTTGTACATTTTTAATATCGAGTTTTGCCGGGGCTGGGAGTGACTGCTGGTGTCAAGTACGTGGAAATCTCCTTTTGAAGGCATAAAGCATCCATTTATAGCAACATAAAGCCACGGATACCCACTCCACCGTGTCTGCATGATGTGCAGATTATGTAAAAGTGGCTTCAGGCAAGCGTGGGGGGTTTATTTTTTTTTTTTTTTTTTTTTTTTTGAGAAGGGATTCCATCTCTTGAAAAATTGAACATACCTCTGATAAAGCAATTTCTTTTCTAAGAGCATGTAAAAGATGCTCTGCAACTTGAAAGATGAGGTGAGTCAGCAGGGAGACAGATCAGCAGCTAAACAATGCAATTGGAGTGGGTGCTGTATTTATTGGTGCCGTGGCACAGCTCAGGGCAAGGTTTGTATCTTCACGTGGGAGGGTGTGCGTGTGTTCTGGTAAACACTGAGGTGTAACTAAATGCGATTTTCCTCTCCCTGAAATGATTTTTCTCTCACTGCTGAATCATTTCAGTGGTGATGACGACACCACCGTGGCGTGGTTGCACATGTGTTTTTAGAGCATGATCCCAACTGCTGCAGGGTTTCCTCCAAGATTACTCACCAACAACATTTCGGAAAGAAATGTCTTTAAAAACCGAGAGGAGCAGTTAGATGTGAAACCATATTTTATTTTTTTGTGCATAACCTTCAGTTTTTATTAAAGCCTCTTGGTTTTTTTGCTGCGTTCACAAGCTAAACCAGCTGTGAAAGGTGCAAGCACATAGTTTGTATTCAGCAAAGATCTGTCATTTTGTGCTTACTGCAAGGCAAATGGCTCTGCCAGTTGGGGCTACAATTTATCAAGCTGGCAGAGTGACAATTTTCATTGCTCTCGAAAATTTATCATGGATAGTCATTTTTGAAGGGTTGACTCTTTTGTTTAAGCAGGCTTTTTATATTTAGACTTATCAAAATGGCAATTATTAATGCCATTAACCCACGAGGCAAAGATCGGTTTTGTCCCTGGGACCTTGAGTATGTCTTCTTGACAAAGGGATTTCTCTGCTTCTGGGGTTTCCAGGGTTCATGGAAATATAATAAGGATTCATGGAAATATAACAAAGGTTCATGGAAATAAACAAAATGTAGTGGTAATACCACAAAAAGCTGTTCCCCTAAAGACCAGTGAAAGCCACTTTCATCCCAGCTGTTTTAGCAGGAAAGCTAAGGCGTAAAGCAGGCAGAAAAAGGTAAAATATTAAATATTAGTTGTCCAAATTTTGTGTTTGTTTTTGTGGCTTCCTCTCCTGCCCTTCGAGGCTTGGAGAATGACTGGCATTGAGAGGGTTAATAACATCCCCCTAAGTGGGGTTCCCTGCAGGCTCAGGGCACAGTGAGGACAGGACTGAGTGAGGTCTGGTGTCAGAAATGAGCCTGAGGGGCTGAAATTTGGTGATCTCAGTTCTTGGGCTGGAATTTGGTGATCTTGAATCTTGGGCTGGAATTTGGTGATATCAGAGTTCTTGGGCTGGAGTTTGGTGATCTCAGTTCTTTGGGCTGGAATTTGGTGATCTCGGTTCTTGGGCTGGAATTTGGTGATCT